>JAUJYZ010000418.1:0-162862 GCA_033675265.1 Actinostola sp. cb2023 | reverse complement strand
ACGACACGGCTTCTTTCTTGAGTGAGAGTCGCATATGTCTCAGTGCTTCGCTGTTCTTTCTTTCGAGCGCCTCCTTCATCTGTTGGATTTTGTAGCTTCTTGTTCCAACCTTGGAGTTGTTACGATGCAGCAGTTCGTGGTGGTAGAAGTTGGCCTTGCAGTGGCATCTCTCTGTAGAGGAGCATCGCGCTTTCATATGCCCTGCAGTTTAGGCAAATGTGAACATAGCTTGAGATCCTTCACTACGTTCCATCTTTCATCGACAGTTTAATTTCTTTTCCGAATTTCTCGCATCTCGTCAAAATATGCTGACCATCGCAACATGGACAACTCTCGTCTTCTGAACGCCTTGTATCAGTATCAGTCACCATGCCCCTCTTTCGATTCGTGGGCCGTCAGTGATTTGTTGGATGCAAGATTTTACGACACTCGCTGGATGTCCGTACCTTTCTTCGAGGATCTCCATTGCTTCTACGAATCCATTTTTTTCCGTCTCAAGGTGTTCAATAGCTTCCCTTGCTTCTCCGTCCACGAAACTGAGTAAGTGCGTGACCTTTTCTCTGTCAGTGAAGCCCTTTTCATCAAGCCAATCTGCTACTCTATTCTTGAAGACTGGAAACTGTGATGGATTGCCTGTAAATCTAGTTGGAATGGGTTTGGGAATCCCCTGTCTTTGTAGCATCGTTCTCATCACCGTCGTCGCGTCAGCATTTTGTTTTACCACTCCGACTAGCTGGTGGCTCATCTGTACCAATGAATCCGCTAGGTTTGCTCCCTCAGCAGAAGAGGAGAATTGGTATCGTTGAATGTTGTCTTGCTTAACATTCGCTTCGGGCTGGCTCTTCTGTATTGTCGAGAAAGGCAGCTGATAGTTTCCCACATCTAAAGCTTGCTGTTGTTTGGGGGTTGAATGGATACCAACGTTATCAACCGGAGGCGGAAGCGGGTCTTGGGGAACACATGCAATGGGAGTGATTGACTCAGGGTTGTCCCCCTCTGCTAAACTCCTTTGGTAAACACGGTGGTCGCTAACGAGGTTATCAAGGGGATTTTCTAGTAGCTGTTCTTCCTGCGATAGTAGCTCTGCTTTATAGCGTGCGCACTCGACTTGATCGCGTAGATCCTGAAGGTGTTCTTCTAATTGTGTTTCCGCAATTTTAATATCCAGCTCAACTCGGGTTTTCTCTATTTGCGCCTGCTCTCGTAGCAGTTTTTTGCTTTTGTTCCGTCCTTTTCAACGCTTGTCCTAATTTCAACTTTGCCAATTCCGCGTTTCGAGCAGCTGCGCGGGCCTTTGAAGAGACTGACGACCTCTTACTACTAGAGGTGCTTCGAGACGAAACACGGCTGATGACTGAATTTGCATCATCAACCTCTACACAGGTGTTTTTATTGGAAGGCTCTCGGAGAATGCCTATAATCGATGAACGGCAGTCATTTATCTTACGGTCGATCTCCTGCTTTCTTATTCCTATTTGTTCAAGTTCCGTTGTATTAGTTATCTGCTCGGTATATTCACTGTAGGCTTCCTGATAAGTGAGCCATTTCCGATCTAACTTGTCGAACTCGGTTTGAACTTCTGCTGGGTTTTGCTTGACATCGAGGCCAGATAAACTGTAAATAATTGCTTCAATTTCTTTATCGATTTTCGCTAAGTCGCTCTTCAATCTTCCAAGGTGCAAATCGTCGAAATATCCGGCATATTCCTGAACAATTTTTCTTTCACGGTCGGATTTTCGTATTTTGTCTTCGTTATGTTCCTCGGAGTCCGAGACTCCAATATCCAGTTCTTGAATTTCCTTAGCGGCCATGCGGTCGATATCGAATTTCGCCTTTCGCGTCTCTTTAGATTTTCTTGTCGTATTTCCTTTAAACTTGTCAGTTATAATTTGCTCAGATCAAACTAATGTTAGAATCAAATCTCGCTGTTCTGCCACGATCTAGACTCTTCATTTATTTCAGGGTTTCATTGATTATCTTGTTGATTGAAGGTTTGCTACGATTACAAATGATTTCTATTAGAACTAAATCCAAGTCTATAGCTAAATATCTAGATCAAAAATACATGATTGTACTTACATCTGGTGGCGAATTATAGCTTTATAAATCGGTCATTTTATGTACGTCTAGAGGTATCGGCGAGTATTCCTGTTTATATCATGCCGGTAAAACTTAACTGAAACTGAAATCACTGAAATCACGAGGCTATAGTTATGGCTAAGGCTTCAACATTGTATCAAATAACGGTAACGTAATCTATATTAATGTTCAATTGCTAACAGTGTTTATGTCTTTAACAGCCATTCATGCATTTTTTGACAGCTTTGACAACAGTCAACAGGTAAAAAATTCGATAAAACATATATAAACTTGTACTAAACAGCGATTCACCGATTGACAGGCACATCGGTTACCGTATGTGTCTGCCAACTCTAATCATGCTTGTAGAAACTTTTAATGGGCACAATGTACATTTTTTACGGGGAAAAAATAACTTAAGCTTAACTTAACTTAACTTAAGTAAACTTACATGACTCTTTTACCACCATGCAGGGATATATTGACTTGTGTGGGCCATGAGGCGCATCATACAGACCATATATATTTTTCTTAAGTTTATCCTTTGTTAATATTTCATATTCCAAGTCTTCAGCGAACTAGATCAGCACGTATTCTGAAAGCAATAACATATCCACTCTGTCAGTGACGGGAAACTGACATAGTCTATGGTCTGGGAGAAATAGACCAAAAAAAAAACGAAAAAAAAATAAAACAAGAAAAAAAAAGAGAAAACACTACACTATACTACCTTCATCTGAACGGGTTGGCGGTCTGATGGTCCTTCCAACCATAGTCAAAATATAACTAAAAACGGTTCCCCACGTCTTCAGTTTCACAAAACGACGTCTAGTTTCGCACTCGACTCGTGAAGTTTTTTCACACGGGAAAAAAACAGTCAAACCGGTTCCGTTTACAGGAAAAAAAGAGGGAACGCACGCAAAGCATGCCTGGTAAAATTTGCCTTTCTCCGTTGGCACTCTGTAAAGATGGAGGAAGCGATTACAATCACAAGCAACAGTACAAGTACTCGGAAACGAAAAAAAGGGGTCCATATTTATCTTATTTATGCTTGAGTCATGCAGAATCTCACACAATGTCAATGGTTCCGAAAGTTTCAAAATGGATGGCCAATTACGACTATATATAAAGACGCCTTAGAGGATGTTATGTTATGGTGGCTCAAAGTAGTTTTTACTGACCACACTTCCACTTTGCATTTGGCTAATTGATAGACTTAAATACTATCAAAACGACTTTTGCACCAGTTATCGGGCAAAGATGGAAATTTAGAATAAGTTATGACCTAGATGTCAATTTCACCTCGATCGAGGTTTCCTTGGCAACGATAAACATGCATGCATGCAAATATCGTTGAAATCAGTTTTTCGAAAATATCTCAAGATTTCGATGAGCTCTAGACAAGCGAAGGCTATGTGCGTGATAAACTACTAGCATTATAGCAAAGTAGCTGAGATAGAATTCATTTTTACATTTTTACATTTCTTGTACTGAAGACGGACGCTTTAAGCTTATAGTTAATAAGCTTAAGCTTACATATAAGCTTAAATTTAAACAAAGAATTCAAACTGTTTGATTTAAGAGCGATTTTGAATAATTCACATAAAGAATGTTATCAAAAAGTTTGAATCGAGGTGAAATTGACATAATTCTAAATTTCCATCTTTGCCCGATCCATAAGTGGTGCAAAAGTCGTTTTGATCTGTCTATATGGATAAGTCTATCAATTCGCCGAATGAATTAGTAAAAAACTACTTTGAGTCACCTTAATATAATCTTTCAGGGTTTTTTTTCTTTGACAATCGATATAGTAATCACTAATGACTCTTTATATTACTAATTTAAGAATCAATCGTTTGGAGGAAATGAAGATTTGTATCTCATTGAGGATGAAGATGATCCGCATGTCGAAATCGAGTTTGAGGAAGATAATGAGAAAGACACTTGCGATGAAATTCTGCCTGAAGTTGACATTGAAGTTGAAGTTGAAGTGGATAATTATGCTGATGACGAGGATGATCAATGCATTTACAAGGATGAAAGTGACTTTGGAGGTACTGAACTACATAATATTTTCTTTGATGTTATTATCTATGAAGTGTGTGGGAGGGGGAAGGGGGGAGGGGGGGGGGGGGGGGGGTTGACTACTGGTGGGGAGGAGGTGGTATTTCGACAAAAATTGGTTAGGTATATGCGGCAATGGGTTCAGAACCAGATCCTGTTTTACTAAAATGATTGCTCAATAAACCGGATTTCTAAACTTTAGATTGTTTTAAGTTTATTTACGACAACCCAGTGGTTGCATGATCAGCTGTTGATTATAATATTAACATTAAGAAATATTAAATATTTATATCAGATTCTGATGATGAGAAGAAAAACAAAAGTGAAGACACTATTGATCCTCCTATGTATCAAGGTTCAATGAAACCAGGGTGCTATCAAACAATGTGACGTCACACTTCGCGACATGTTTTTTCACAAATATCTCTAAAAGCAATTAATATTTGTGATATTATTATTTTCATCACTAAACTATGTTATAAAATGAAATTAAAAAAATTGTGTCATATGCACTTTAACCGCAGATGCTTTTTCTGACCTGCTGGTTTTCTTGGAACTACACTGTCTCTCTCCTAACCTATGCAAAAAAAAAAAACTCTTCAGTGACTTCTTCAAGGACTTGAAGAGTCCAATTGAATTCCACTATTATTGTACCTACAAGAATTGCTTTACATACTTGGGACTAGCTGTACCAAAAGAATGTCCAAGCTGTTCAATTGACTTGTCAGGAAAAACCAAACACCATTCCTACTTTGTGGTTGTTCCAATTAACTGTCAACTTCAATCACTTTTAAATCGTAAGTACAGTTATACATATTCATAACAAATGCAAAAAAGCAAAAATTGGACAACGACAGCAACAATGACAATAACAAGATTATTAATGATACTAAACAATTAGCCTTTAACAAAACGAGCAGGGGACTGGGAATGAGTTTATTAGAATTAATGCAATTACGAAATTAAGTTCATGACATGAAACAGCATGTTAAAATTAGCATCTGCAAAGTTTGATGTGATTTGAGCGAATTCTGTCGGAATTATAAGCTTTTGAAATTGTGTTGTCCATCCAAAATTTTACAGTGAATTTTACAGTCGGATGGACAGCGTCAAAAATTTACAGAGTTTGTATGGGAAAAAAGACATATTTGGTGCCCTCTAGCATCATCAATATTAAGCCGAATTTCACCAAACTTTCCAGACTAGCTAAGTTTGATCTGCTCTCTCAGAAAATGATGCCCATTTTTGCTAGTTTCTTATTTAATTAGTTTTACGGACTTGGTCCCAGTCCCCTGCTCGTTTTGTTAATGGCTAATTATTGGATGAGGTTTTGATGATATCCAGAATTATCAATGTAGAGGTAAGTGTTATTGGTCGAAGCCGTAGGTGAGGCAAATAACATTTGCCGAGACATTGATAATTCTGGATATCATCAAAACCTCATCCAATAATTGTTTTATTATACATTGTCTATGTGGATTGACTCATAATACAAAGATATAAGCAAGCCAACAACAACAACAAATGAATGAAAATGACAGCACTAGTAGTAACCTACAGATAACAACCAATCCGCTGACCTACGCAGGCTCGTTTTTGTAGATAACTGCGTACAGATAACCACCAGACCTCTGAAATATCGCTGGCATACACTGATAGTTAGAATTATATGTAGGCTCTCGACCAATAAGAATACAGATACTAGGTACAATGTATAATAATATAAATTTTATGTACAATGTAGGTGAGAGACTGCAAGATATATTGGAGTACCAGACAAAAAGAAAGAAAAAGAATCCTGCAAATATTGAAGATGTCATGGATGGTACACTTTACAAGACCCATTTTCATTCAATAGTGATGGCTCTTTCAGTGGCTCCAAGAAGGATGCAAATGAAGTCCACATTTCATTCCAGATAAACACTGATGGTGTGTCACTGTTCCGCTCATCAAAATTTTCTGTTTGGCCAGTATACATAATAATCAACGGACTGCCTCCCCACTTAAGGTGTGAAGAAAAGGTACATTATTTAAATATACATGTAATAGAGTTTTTGTAATTTCCCCTTCTAGATGTACAACTGTACATGTATATAAGGTACATTAATTGGGTTTCAAAAAAAAATCAAAATAGCAGTATATACCTCTGTACTTCTTGACAAAAGATGCATTTGCTCAGCCTTAGCCTCAATTCAGTGTAAATTATGCACAAATACCAACGAGAACGCGAAAAAGTGTTGATATTCGACAATAGAAACCATTTAATTGCACAGGTTATTCTCTGGATTGAGGCTAAGCCTGAGCAAATGCGTCTTTTGTCATGGAGTACAGATGTGTCTAAACAACTCGAAACTGGAGTATTCAACCTGCAACATATCACGTGAACATATACATATTCAGTGTACACTGTATTAATTATCCAAATATAATTACAGGTTCACAAGATGGCACAGGATTTTTGCAGGACTGTGGTTTGGTAATCTGAAACCGTTTTTCAAGACCTTTATGAGACCTTTTGCAGAATCCATCAAGAAATTATTTTATGATGGTAATTTAGTATACATCAGGAGCCCATAAATAGGAACATCCATGTAGCAATAAAATCTGTCACGGCGTCTGAACAAGTTTCGCTATTTTAAGAACACGAAATTGACCAATCACTGTTAATGCAAATTAACGAGTTGTAGCAAATAAAACGAGTTGATGCAAATAAAACGAGTTGCTGCAATAAAACCGGAAGTGCCCAGTGATTGGTAATGGCGCGACCGCCAAAAAGCGGCTGTATCCGCAGGCTAAGTGATTGGTCAATTTCGAGAAATCGTGTTCTAGAAGAGCCAAACTTGTTCAAACGCCGTGACATAGACCCAATATGTAGCATGGATGCTCCTACTTATGGGCTCCTGTTAATGTCTGTATGATTCTATGATTCACCGGCGTATAAGCCACACTGTTTTTTCGTAAATCGTGATCCAAAGCATATAATTTTTTATGTACATATTATAATTTTGGACTACCATGCAGGTACTCAAGTACATGTAGATCTGGCAAAATGGAGCTATTCTTCTTTGTGGGGTATTTGATGCATCAGCTCGTTGCCTTTTTCAAGAGATGATCCAATTTAATGGATTCCATGGGTGTCCCTATTGTATGTCTCCTGGAGAAACAGTAAATACAAGTGAAAAGGGAACAACACATGGGTATCCCTTTGACAAATCATCATCTTCAGGACATGGAGCAGAACGGACCCATGAAGATACTATCAAGCATGGAAAAAGAGCAAATGCACAGCATCTTCTTGGAGGTAAGCCGAAACCAGAGTATGGTATCAAAGGGACAACATGGTTTATGTTTCTTCCCCATTTTGATTTTATTAAAGGTGTTGACCTAGATTACATGCATTGCGTTCTTTTCGGAGTAATGAAAATGCTTCTAAATTTATGGCTTGATAAATCCCAAAGAGCAGAAAGGTTCAGCATTGCAAACAAAGTAAAGTTAGTTAATAAAATATTATGCATAATTAAACCACCGAATTTCATATCAAGGGTCCCTCGTAGCATGGAAGAAAATTTTGCCCATTTTAAGGTGGCGAGAACCTATTTCTTGGCGCGTTGGCTACATTTTTGAGTCGCGTGGTATACCGACAAAAAATTGACCGATTTCTGTGATTTTTACCCTTCTAATTAAAGAATGTTTGAATTTTAAGAAATGGGTATTCGTGTTTTTTTTCGGAGTAAAAGTGTCGGAAATATTAACGTATTTAAAAAAGGTATCTTTCAAAAGAAATGCCCGTAACTTCGAATTTCCACGACCGATGTTTTCCTTACTTCAGCAAATAAGCCTTCAGCTATAAAGTTTTCAATCTGGCATGTTTCATAATAATAATGACCATACAACTCATTTCACAAATGCTACTTCAATTTACTGTAAAAATGCAATACTAACGCATTTGCCGTTCGCTAGTACACAAATAGCGGAGGATTACAGCCTGACTATCTACATTCTGAAAGGCTAATGCTATCACAAGCTTAATTGGAAAGAACCTAAGTCATCAGAAACCTACAACAAACACAGTCGGCAATAAAAGAAGCAGTATTTTTACGCTGCATGAAAGGCGAAATCATATATCTTATATTCATTCGACTTATCGCGCAATTGTTCCTTTATCTTTCAAAATAATCTTAGCATGACAAAATACAGCACCTACGAATAACGCTTACCAATTTCCAGAATCATAGGTTCTATTTCCGAGGAGAAATAAAGCCACCAGGTCGAGTACTTCTAACTATCCGCATTTCACTGCAATGAAAACCCCTTTGCTTGATAATATATTCAAGATCTCTGGGTTTTGTTGACACATTCCTCACGGGCAGTGCAGGCCACTAGGGGATAACGTGTCTTGAACATATGAAAAGCTACCTCGTGGGAGGTAGTCTTTTTTAAATAATGAGTTGAAGTTGTTTTCTCATTTCAATATTCAATATATAACGTGTTTTGCTTTATAAGACATCTAGTGTGTGTGCAACATCGATAATGGTACCGTTTTCTCCTAATATTTATAATATAAAAGAAGTAAAACATTTCAATTATTATTTAACGTGAACTGAGGTATCGAAAATCCCATGTTATACATGCTACTATGATAATAGTGGATGAAAAAGTATCTCAAAAGATTACACTAAACGAAATGAAATTTTAATCGACACATCCTTTACATTTTCAGCTAACCTTCGAATTCATTAATTCAATATCATTATTTGCTTGGTACACTGTCAGTGTTTTATATTACTAGGATTATGATATATAACTTTCTACATGAAAAGAACTATTGCATTACTGTTGCTTGTTGAAATAAAATATGATTTTTGTCAAAATTTCTGCGTTACTTGTAATTGCTCCGGTCATTAGATCGACCACGCCCTTCGCACCAGAACAAGAATGAGCGTTCTTGACCGCATGGTAGGTTAGTCCCGTCTTGGCCATTTTTTCAATCATATAAGGAGACAATATGCTGTTCAGATTCCCTTTGAAATGTATAAGCATTATTATTTGAAAGTGCAATAGTAATCTATTCAAAGCACAACCTCGCTTCACAAAGACCTACGGATTATAAAGTTATGGGCGAAAAGCGAGTCCTGGATTCCCAGACTAACACGCTTATAGGTAACTAATAAGGCTTTTATGTTATATCTCTTTAATCCCATATTCCCGAAACTAACACCTCTAAATAATCTAAACGGCGTTGACAAAGGCAGGCTTAAAGCCAATAAGTAGATTCTTTTCCCGAAACTCAGCCCCAATCCTCTCTATCAGCACCTCATCGTCCAAGTTCAGAGGATTTGAAGCAGGCGTTGGGGAGGTGCTAGACGTTCCCATAACTTTGTCCGTCTGAGTGTAGAGATCTACCATTTGAGTAGATTGCCAGCCAATATGTCTTGCCACATCTTCTTTTGAGGCCCCAAGGAGTCGTAACATAATGGCGGTCCCGCTCCTAAAGCTGTGGGGAGATTCACCTTCATAGATACCCAGCTTAGAGAGGTAAGTTGTAAGTCTACTGCAGACAGCGGGAGCCAGAAAAGGGGCATTGATAACCGAGCCTTTCGGAGAAGTTGGCCTGAAGAGGTAACCATGAGACAAGTCAATATCTGCAGCCTTGCACAAATCTACGTAAAAACGCAAGTTTTGGACTGGACATAGTGCCGGGTTCGCGCAAGGACGGATAGGGATCGTTTTAGTCTTCTTTCCTCTAACAGTTTTTTCGATGCGCTGGTGAATTAAAAGATTTTGACCCCCGGCATTCTGCAGCACGTCAATGGTCTTAATTCTTCCCAGATCTGACGCTCTGCCTCCAGAAGAGAAACATGAAGTAAAAAAGGCCAAGTCACGTGCCAGGATATAACGATCTGATGGTGAAATACTGGTACTCTGGAGCGAGATGCGAAGGTGACCAATGAGCTTCTGAAACTTTCCAAGGAACAGCGGATTAGCCTGTTTTGACGGAGTTCGAGCTTGAGCCTGCTCCAACTGTATAGACTTGAGATACGTCTTAATGGAGTGGTGTGCCGCAGGATTGCCCCGACAGGCGTAGTCATCCCAATTGCCGCCACGGCCCAAGGAGTTAAAAATGGCGCGGAGCTTGCCGATAACAGAGTCTACCATACCCGCTGAAAGCCGAGAAGGGCACTTACAAGGATGCCTACCCAACTGGCCGAGGAAAGGACATTGGTCAACGTGGACTTGAGTTCTTCCCCGAGAGTCTTTCCACACAAGAAATCGTAGTATGTCGTGTGGGGACGCGGAGTGCAAAGTCTTTATAAAAGGGATAGAACTGAGAAACTGTTGGAGTTCTACTTCTAGTTGGCTTTTTTGTTTCTCATAAGTACGAGATAACCTAGTACGGTCTAAGTCTTGGATTCTTGAGTCGATAGCTTGGATGTCAATCTCCAAACGTTTTTGTGGGTTCCCGGATGGGTAATGGATTGCTTTCCAGCCACATTGTTGACAAAAACGAAAACAGTTGTCATTAGGATAACAGCAATGAGAACACTCTACTGCTGGTCGCCAGATGCGGGGAACACCCTGTCAAGAGGATACGTAGGTATATTAGCCTAGCCAAACCGGCAAGGTTATAAAATAATCATAGGCCGGATAAATAGAAATCACATTTATATTTTAAAAAAACCCCAATCAGCCGGAGAGTAAAATTGAAAAAAACAACAACAAAAAACAACACGAAAACAGATTAAAACAACAAAATAAACCCCAAAAAAAACAGAAAACAAAACAGAAAACAAAGAGACTCATAACAGAATGAGAAAACATTATATATATATATATTTTTATTTTTTATTTATTTTTATTTTTATTTTTGCGCATCCACCAAAAAAAGAAAAGATACACTTCTCACCATATTCTACAACTTTTAAAGGTCTTAAAGTACAATAGAAATACATGTAGCTTGTAAATTAACTACGGTTAACAAAAAAAATATATAACTAAATGTTCCACAATCTGAAAGCCCACAGATCCCAGGGTAGAGGCTTCAGGGTGAAATGTTTATCCGCCGACGGGAAAAGTAGAGTATCCCAGTCACCCTTTTCTCCAAGGCGAAGAGAGTCGCAGGCCCGTTTTGACACCATTGGCCACCAGAAACGGCATGGCTGAACATGCGGTACAATAATGGTCGTCCTGGGGGTTGAAGGGGCGAGGAAACGTAAAATTGGGCCCATTAACACCAAGGGGGGGGAAGACGTACACGTTGTGTTCCGGAGGAATACTTTGAGCGAAGACGTTTATTCCTGCAGAGCTCTCTGTGGGCCAAGGAGTGTAGTGAGGAAGAGGATGTCCATCGCACTCTCGCTGAGCGTTGGAATCTAGGGCCATAAGGTCCAAGGTATGTGGTCCCCACCGGGCCTCTATCTGGTTCCATGCCGTGGCCGCTAACATACAATCATTTGCAGAGAGGACTCTCGATGGAGGGTCTGCCAAATTTTCAGAGGAGGGTACATACCATAGGGACAAGGCAATATTGAACCTTAGAGCAATCTCATAAATGGATCTTATCACCGCCGTGAGGTCCTTGCTTTTGCCACCCTGGTTCTTCCATGACTGCACGAGGGGTAGGCTATCTACGTGGCCATCAACTCTAGAATGTTGAAGTGACTCCCCCATGGCCGCCAGAGCGTTGCGAAGCGCCAAGGCTTCTCTTATGACAATGGGTTTTGGACGATCTTCGTCGCACCAGTAGTCGCGTAGGTATTGAGAACTTCCCGGTTCCAACGACAGCTTAGCGCCCCAACCAGAGTTAGAGGCGTCAGTGAAAGACCTGACCACCCGATGACGTTCCTCGAACCAGGGGAGATGACCTTTCCATGCATCTAAGAAACGCCAATGCAAGATTTCTTTCCAAAGCTCTCCCATAACTTTTACGGGCCGTGTAGGTGTTTTTGAACTAATGCCAATTGCGGGGTAACAAGTGCGGGTGTACAGCCTAGCTGCTGGCACTGCTATTGAAAAGGAGGTTGTCTTTCCAGCAAATCGCTGTAAGGATTTGACGTCGATCTCTTCATGGGACAGTATTTTCTCCCTTAACGCGCGAAACTTCTCTTTTTTTACTTCCGGAAGAATAAAGGCACATCGTCGCGAATCACACAAGTACCCCAGGAACTTGACCACTTGATTAGGAGCGAGGGAAGACTTGGACAAAGCTAATGTGTATCCCAAGGAAGTCAAAGTTGTAGTAGCAATATAACACGCAGCTTCAGCTTTCTCATAGTTGGACCACTGGCACGCAGGCGACGTGATGAGCTGCCCGATGTGGCGGTCATCAATATATTGGCTGCATGGGACGCCAAGCGAGCGAATGTGGCTTGTAGCGATCAACCCAATGGAGTGATAAATATATGCACTCGCTTTCCAGCCAAAGGGCAACGTGCGATAACAGAAATAACAACCTTTCCAGGACAAACCAAACAATGTTTGACAGTTGCGCGTGAGAGACACGTGGTCGTAGCCGCTCTTGTCGTCGCATACAGTCTGGAAATGGTTGGCCTCCACATATCTCGGAATGTCGGACAAATAATCTAAGGTGAATGGGAGGTCCTTAAGGTGGGACCGGAGGCTATTTTCGGTCAAATTGTATTGTTTTTGAAAAAATTGTAACTCGTCGCAAATTAAACCAAAACTCATGAAACTTTCGCTTCTAACCCTATATAAACCAAAATTTACTATAAAAGTTTGTATGTTAGGTTAAGGATAAAAAAAAAGTCACAGGAATTTAAGGAATGTGTGACTACTATAGAAAGATAAATTTCTAACATATTGCTTTATTGCTTTGTTGTCTATTTATGAAATTTTCACTAACAATGTACTCAAGTAAAATAAAGATTTTCACCGCAGTACACTCCAAACAAATGAATAGTACTTGTTTTATCGCGAATTTTCTATTCGAAAACATCTGCTGCCTTGCTACCGTACTCACATCATCATGTCGAGGTGTACTGGAGTGTACTGCGGTGAAAAGCTTCCTAAAGGCATAAAATATGCCCCTGCAAAGTTTGCTGCTGTTCCTTTGAATCCTCTTCGCACTATCATGTGTTTTCTGGGGCAGTATTTTCATATTTCATGGTTTTGAAGCCATTACAAACTGAAATACTCTCACAAATTGCTTCTTCTCGCTCGATCCGTGTCGCCATCTTGGATTGAGCCTGTGTTATCATTTTCAGCGGATTTCTTCAAATCTATAGGCTAAAAAAGGAGCAAATGCCCATATATATCTTCCTATTATTCCCGCGAAAACCAATCAACTGAGGCTTGGATAAACATAGACACCTTGGCATGGCAACGGCACCCATACCCACGCTGTTGACAGATTGCAAACACAGCCAGAATCAAAACGACAAAGGCAAGTTCTCGTGTTACACACTATTTATCAAAAATGGAAAATCTTTCAAAGTCTTCAAAGATTCTGCACACCAACAGAGGTTCTGGGACTGGAAGCAGAATGAACTTCAGTCTCGATGAGATTGAAGCTCTTGGCTGGAAAGTCATCAAGAGAGAAATCGGAAAGAAAGTACTTTTGAGCTTTGTAAACCCCGCAGGAAAGCATTTCAACAGCTCAAAAGAGGTCGAAAAAGTACTACGAAACGACCGGGAAGACGAAGACATACCAATGGCAATGACCAGCGAGACGGCTGATGAATCAGATTCTGATCCAGAGGATCCAGAGAACGAGCCGCCGCAAAAGCGTCTAAATATAAATGATGAAGGCGAACAAGATCAATCGAAAGAGTAAGTGTTTGTATGGTTCGTTTGTATAAATTATTACTTGTCTACCATTACCTATAAATATTAGTGTTTGAATCCCTGCTAAAAGTCATAGATACTATATAGATACTTCATATCTTAGATACATTCGAACGTTTCGTTTCGTATTCATTGTACCGGTCCGAGGGAGTCATGTTGTAGTAAATTATGTTTTACACATCGCTACCTTAGCTTTCTGAACACTTTTGGAAGCATAATATTTAAGCTTACGTTATTTTATATTTTGATTTGCTATAGGATAACTGTTCCTATGGGCATCTTTGTTTCCACAACATCAAGCTTACTCCAGCTTGTTGGAGATTTCAACCATTATTTCAAGTGTCCTTCTGACAATGGTAGATGTAAAGGTAAGATAGTTCAGTGGTACTTTTATTTAGTGTTTATTGTACTTCGTTGTGACTTATGGAATCGACCATGGAATCAGTCTACTGTATTCCAAACCTGAGCGCCTTCAATTGTATATAATATAGTATAGATGTTGTGGTTTAAATTTTTTCTGAGGGTTGTTCTAAGGGTATGCACCAGACAATTGAAAACCCCCGGTCCCTACTCCCCCCCCCCCCCCCCCCCCCCCCCCCCCCCCCCCCCTACCCCTCGGGCATTAGCGGGGGAAAGCGGGGACTTTCACTTCAAATTCACTACCTTTTCGTTCCCTGGTAGGCAGGGAATACACTTCCTTTCACCCCTTCGCCTTCCAGAGCGGGGAATAGGCGTGGGATTCGCGACTCACATTTTTCTTCTTCAAAATATTATCTACAGAACAAATGAGGGCCCCAATTGAGTGCTGGCGGGGGAGTTCACCATTCATTTATGCCTTCACTGGCTTATGCCCGGGGGGGGGGGGGGGGGGGGGGGGTTCCACTTGACTGGTGCATTAGGTTTAGGGTTTTATTGTGGGTAAGTTATGTGTTTACGTTAGTTGTAAAGGTTTGAACTGAAATGAAGTGGACTAAAAAAATTAAACCAGTGGAGAATTTCAAACCACAACATGTACAGCTATTTCAATAAACGTTGATCACGGATGATCTGAGACCATGCAAGAGCTGCATTTTTTTTAAAATATACCATGACCTTTAGGTGAAGTCGACCTGCATTGTCGAATAGTGTGGCTACAAGTGTTTTAGGTCACATATTTCAGATGCCAATGTTTTCTAAATATCAAAGGAGAGTTCATTCAATACATGTATGCTATTGTCATGGACACCAAGAGGAGTCCTTCAATATAGTTTTTCTGTTCCATCCATTTTAGGAAAGCTAGTTGTTACAGCGAGTGACAAAAAGGGCCTTGGTGGGGCCATGAACTTTGAATTTAAGTGCTGTGGTTGCTGGGAGGAAGGGATATCCTTCAAAAGTAGTGAGCTGGCCCTCGATTCAAGACGTCAGTTAGTGTCCTTGGCCTTATCTTTAGCCTTTTTTGTAAGTGGTCAGGGGTATGCTAGTTATTGTAAAACGTTGGGTAAGGGTTTGGGTTTGAATGTTGTCACTGATAAGCCATTTGTAGAAGTAATAGATGTTGCATTCCCTTATATTAAAGAGATCTTAGATGAGATGTGTGATGATGTAAAAAGTCAGATGAAAGATGTCTCTCCTGAACAATTAGGAAGTTGGTCTCGTGCCGTAACCACATGTGATGGTTGCTGGCAGATAAGGGGATATTTCAGTCAAAATTGCACCTTTGTCATAAAAAACTATATCACAGGTGGTCTATTATACTATGGCCATCTGTCTATGAGAGGTGCAGACAGTATTTGTGATGACGAGCTGTGGAAGGGTACTTCAAAGGCAGAAGAGGGTCATTTGGCTCAGGTTCTCTGGGCCAAGGCCAAGGAAGAAGGTATGACTGTTGAAGTCAATTGGCAGGATGCAGACTCGTCATCAGCAAAAAGTTTCCGTTATTCGTTTCCTAACGTATTAGAGTCAAAGATCATGTTGTGTGGGGGTCATGTTGGGAGGGCGCATGGTAAGAAGCTCCAGGATCTTCAAACTGTGTCATCATTTTCATCTCAGATGATTGCCCTTCACAAACTGCAATTTCCTGAAATCCAATCGGTGAAATGCTGTTGTGCTGGCAAAAAGCATGTTTTTGTTTCTACTAGGAACAGACCTGCATGTGGATGCATAGGACCTGGATTTATCCAGGCTGCCAAGCGCAACCATTATTGTGCTCTGGTCCATGCTGGTAATGACCCTGAGAAATACAGGCGAACCATGCTGGTCCTTGGCAAGTATCACAGCAGGGACATACATGAATGGGAGGGGGGTTGTTGTTCGTTCCATCCGTTAGTAAAGTGTTCTTGTAAAGAGTGTGATGTAGATGAACATGGGTTTTGCCCAGACATGAAGTGCTCTGGTGAGCAATATCACTCTTCTCATGTCTTGAAGTGTGAACTTCATAGACTCGCATATGAGATTGAGTGTGCTCACAGAGCTAAAGACGCAGAGAAGGTTATTGACCCTGAGCTTGGTAAGGGTCACTCTAACCTTCCTGAGTCGTCGTTTAGTGTACTGACTAAGTTTAGGGCCAAGGACATTAATCTGCATATGAAGCACTATCAAGCATCAACAAACCTTGGCCTCCTTCAATCATCAATGACGTGGTGCTTTATAAACAGAGGTCCACAATACCATTGGATCATTGATCTATACCAGCGAATGGGCCTACCAATATTTGACGGTATACAAGAAATGGTATGTACATTAGTTATTACAATTTCACAGCATTTCATTAATGTCTATTTGCAGGCTCAATAGAAAATAATTTAGTAGAAATCAACTTAGTCTCCCCGCAGCCTATTGTAGTCTCGTTCCACTCCGCTGCAGTCCTTTCCCCTTCCCACAAACATGCTCAATATCAATTTATTGATTGATATTTATTTTGCATTTTGACTTGGCCTTTTTAGAGCATTCTAAGAATGGGACTAGGACGTTGTTATTACATAGTAATACCCCTTCGTCATTTTGTACTTTAGGACTTAGTAGTAATGCAATAAAACGTTCCTATCGAAAAAGATTGATTCCTATTTATGACAAAGAAAAATAACAACAATGATGTCCTAGTCGCAATCTTAGACTTAATGGTCGAGCGGTAACACAGGTAGCCATGGCCCTAATGATCCATTGTACTTTTATTTTTCCATTTAGCCTTTTTTTGCTATTTTGCTGAAATGTGTCCCCTTCTTTGTACCCTCCTTGTTGTACAATGAAAAATATATAATTTTCCAAGCTATTATGATTACAACACTTGCATCACTTTGCAGTGTCAGAAAACCAACGAGGAGAGGATGAAGAAGTTAGAAAGAAAGAAGTCTGAAGAGGGAAAAAGGAAACGAGTACAACATAAAATTGATAGAACTGAAGAACAGAAGATGAGGTACATATATCAATATTCATTTAGTTTGTGATTTCACATATACATTACTCCCATGTAAATGTATAGTTACCGTAATGCTTGAATGTTAGTCCCTTGGGGGAAGGGCGTTTATTTAGAGAATGGATGGCACATACATCTCACTCCCAGGAGGGGGTACTCAGGGGTATCAGCGACGGGGAGGTGCGAATGAGGCCAAACTTTCCCAAAAAAGTCCATTACGTAAAAACAAGACCCCAAAAAATCCAACATCCCAGAACTTAACCCCCCCAAAAATTCAATTTTCTCCACATAAAATCGAGAACGGTAGGATATCATTTTTATCAACCCATCAAAAGTCCTTGCCAGAATCTTTATATCAAAACAAGTCCACCAGAAAATAGCTAACCCCCAAAAAGGGCCAGGCTGCAAATCTCAAACCCAAAAAAGGTCTTCGCACCTCCCCATCACTGATACTCTTGAGTACCGCTCCTGGGATAACAAAAACTTAGGGGAAGTGGAGGAAAGGGAGGGTTATTCGAGAAGTGGTCTTATTTTTCAACATACATGAATAAACTGGTTTTTTTTGCCTGATTTTAGAAAAAGATTCACAAAGAATTGTCAGATTCAACATTCTTATGGCGAAGAGGAAGAGGGCGAGGAAGTAAATGAGGAAATGGCAAGAGTGTTGACTGAAGCGGCAATTCGGGAGGGAGTTGCTCCACCTCTGAATAGTATGGGAGATGTCCCACCACCACCTCAGGGGGCCTGTGTTGATTTGGGAGGGAAGAAATGTAAGTCATGTGGCAGCACGACCCATGCCAGGAGCAACCACAAGGACTGCCCAAATAACAAGAAGAAGAAAAATGCTGTCAAATAAATCAGACATGGACAAATAAAAAAAATACTGTACATTTAATATTGCAATAATAATATTGTCAATTCTCATTCAGAGACAAAATTACAATGATATAATCAATAAATGATTATTTTTCATTTGTAGATCATAATCTGTAAAAATCAACTGTATAGGTTTCTGTAAAAATCAGCTGTATAAGTTTCTGAGAGCAAAAAAAAATCAAATATTTCCTTCAAAACTGTAACTAAACATTTGTAAATATTGTAAAAATTTAAAATAAATTTATTCTGACATTGTTAATTAATTATTTCTTGTTGGGGGCCATCTTGCCTCTACCAGGTCTTGGACAGTAACTGTGTAAACCTATCATGATCAACAATGCATAAATGTTACAAACACTTAGACGGTAAGACATCAAAAGTTGAGATCAAGGGGGGGAGGCATGGAGGGGATTCATTTTCTGACAGACAATAAGACAAGCAAGGGAAAGTCCCTGGATCCTAAAATAGCTAGTATGTCCATCCTGCTTTGATATTACAGCTTGATTGGAATGCAGTGGCTGGGGAATTTGAGTTTGCAGATAGACAATATACGCATTATTTTTTGAAAGAACACAATAAATGTTGACATTAGACAACAAAGCCTAATTGGGAGTAAATGCGTCTTATTTCATTGAGAACAGCAGTGTCTAAACAACTCGAAAATGGAGTATTGTATATGTAATATACAATATAGTAATAAGGCAAGAAAATATGAACTTACCCCTGGTCCTTCAGGATCCTGGAAGGCTCTAAGACTCCCACTTATGTGAGTCCTTATAGCCTCCTTCAAGAAGGCAGGAAACACATAAGTGGGTGATCCTGTTGGAGTCTGAGGGACAAAATTATTTCTCCCAACGTGGTTTCCAAACTGTTGAAAAAAGAACCAAATAAAGGATGTTCAACAATGTTCTTGTTATCAGTATAGGTAGGTATTAGGTATTTGAAAATTATCAAAATTGCCGCACACCGATCTTGAAGCAAAATTGTGCCACGTGAGTCAAAAAAAGAAATTTTTCGCATGTTTGTTCGTTCAAACTATTCCATCGCAACACATGCAAATACACATACAATATTCTTCTACAGGCGACACATTAAGCTAATAGCCAGTTTATTGTTTTATTGGAAACGTTTGCCACAACATAGAATATTTATCGCTTCTGAAGCCACCTTTGTCTGAACGTTGCAAACAAAGCAGTTCCCGCGAGCCATACAACCATCCATCGATACACGCGCACATTGCTTTTCGTAAATTAGAGTTGTAAATTAGCACGGTAGATCGCCATAAAACCTGAGCAGAAACGTTATTGTCTGTCAATTATGATCGCACAATCAAGGCCGCGTGAAACGTCGGCGAGCATGGGACGCAAGCAGTGACTGGTGAAGTATAAAGAATTCTTGTAATGCGTGTCACAAGATAGAAAGCAAAACGCGTTTTATACTCACCCACAGTATACCAAAGATACGGCGATATAACCGACGGCGCCCTTGTTCAATTGTTTCACCGGTTTTTAAGGTGAAGTTCACGATCAAAGCCCGTAGGCCACGAGGTGCATGGTTATATCTGCATTGAAAATAACAGCGATAATTTAGTATTATGATCATATAAGTTATGCAAATTTAACTTTGAATGTAACAGGATCGACTATAATGTATGTCTTACCCATTGCTGGTGAAAGCCAGTTCAAATTCTCGGAGCGCATTTCTTTGGTTGTGTGCTGCCATGATGTATATCGATGAAGAGAAGGAACAGGATGTTTGCTGGGACTCAAATACCCCAACATGAATCGCGTTTTGTATGCAAAGTGTGAAGGTGCGAAATCTGTCAAAAGTCTCCACAAGCAGTTGTCATCGACGAACATTGATCCCTTTGTCTTGCAGTGTTGCTCTACTGTTTTGCCGCGAAAATGTCCTCTTAGATACCAAACTTTCAATGCTTATATCTTGCAAAATAATAAAGCTACACACCTAAAACTCGGGATTTATACTCAGAAATACAATTTATTTCGGTCAATAAAGATAAAACAACCAAAATTAAACATCAAATTAGCCTCCGGTCCCACCTTAATCCATAAATTTAAGAACCTCTCATCATGGCACATTCTTGGTTTGGTGGGTTCAACTGTAATCGGCATGACCAGATGAGGAGGTTCTACATCGCCCACCAAACCCCAGAAGGACAGGGAACCATTAGCTAATCTCTCAAGGATGGTGTTCGTGATGAACTCTTCAAACTCTAAACATGACTGGTTATTTGGGAAAATCTTGTGCGGGGGGTACGGGGCGTCATATGCTTGATTACCAAATCTCCCCTTAAAGTGGACGATGAAATTCCAAGCGTCGACTTTGTTGAGAACGAGTGAAATAATTTCTGGGTCTGCATTAGGAATGAACTTCCAACGATCAGCTTGACGATGGAGTTCCCCCGGGATGAAATGGGCCGGGTCCCTAAAGAAAGTAGCTCGCGGGCTAGCCAAAACCTTGGCCTGAGAAACAACAGTTGGGTCGGGGCCTGGGCCGACAGTATCGATAGGTTCGCCTTGCGAATTGCACCACTTAATCTCAGAAGTTTTTACTGGCTGTTGTGCTAGCTGGACGAAGTCCAGTTTTTGACGTTTTGCCGGAGGGTCCTATGGGTAAGAAATACAAAACTCCGTAAGGGGAAGAGAAAACAAACAAACGAAAAACAGTTTTCTTACAAAAAAAAAAAAAAACAAGGACCCATTATATGCAAAAAATACGTAAAGAGACTACAAGGCGAAACCCACCGAAGTGTCGGCCCCAGGCAACCCCGAAGGGCATAAAAGGCATTAGACGCCCGCACCCAGGTACGACAAAGCGGTAGCTAAGCGAAGTGAAACTAAAAATGAACAAAAGAACCACAATATTTTTTATATTTTTTATATTATTACCAAAGATAGATGACTAACGACAAAGGAAAATGTTATTGCCTAAAATGCTGCATAAGCAAAATTCATTATACAATTGGCACACAAATAAATAATTAAACGCCCTATTGGTTAGGGCAACGCCTCTGGTAATGGCCACGCTGACCACACTTATAGCATGAGCCTCTTCCTCTTACAAAACCCCCGCGACCACGCTGGGGTCTAGGGTAAGGATGCATAAATGAGCTAGCTGCCGTAGCTGGAGAGGCCTTGGTCATCTTTGCAATGGTTGTGGCGATTCGGCTCTCTTCCTTTGACCCAATCAACCTGATGATGATGTCACCAAACTGCGTGTTATAAAGTAACGGTCTTGACTGCCGGAGAATTGCTTCATCATACTCAGCGGCTTTCTCGTGTCCGGTAGTTCTCGCGTCATCTGCTAACTTTTGAATAGCTGCTAAAATTGCGGAAGGGTCCCTAAACCTTGTGGGCGCCGAAGCTAGTTGTCTAACTTGAGCCAGGGATGCCTCCACACTAACGGCAGTGGACTGGGCCTTTAATGTCTCCAAGTCTTGCCTAAGTTGAAGAATTTGGGCCCCGAACTAGATAGTAGGGAAAAAAGAAAAACCCGGTTGAGTCCCAACATGCATAATTAAAAACTTCACAGTGCATAGTAATCAAATAGCATATCCGTTGAACAAAAATATGTAGTATATTCTAAAGAATGAAGCAAACAAAGAAAGAAACGCTAACAATATCGCTGCCTGGTGCTGATGGAATGTTAGCCACAATTAATAATCACTGTTCTGAATCACGCCCACTTTTTACCAATTCCCTCGAGAAGAGCAAGAAAAACACCGAGTGTAAAATAAATAAAACAACATGGCGTTTTTGTGAACGGTTATTTCTATAATTTTTTTTTTTTAGAATTCTCTGCTTCCACCAAGTGTTAAATTTTTTTTTTTTTTGAGCCCAGTCAGCTAAACAATTGCCTTCTTTCCTTTTAACCTCGGCTCTGATAGAGGGCGTTGCATGTGCTTACTATAGTTCACAAGCCCGACAATTATTATCGTCTCCCCGGTTTTTCGAGCGTTCCGTTTACTTATATCTATAAGCCAAACAAAATTAAATATGCTCACTCTTATCAGCCAAAACCGTTTCTTTTTTTTATCCTCGGCCTTCCCCGAGCGTTCCATTTGCTTAATTTTATAAGCCAAACAACTACTTTTCTTTTTTTATTAGAAGCTTCTAACGAGCATTAAATTTTGCTGAATCCTATCAGCCAAACTGTTTCTTTCTTTATCCTCGGCCTTCCCCGAGCGTTCCCTTTGGTTATTTCTATAAGCCAAACAAATACTCTTTATCATAGGCGTACCGAGTGTTCAATTACTGAACTATCTCAGCCAACACTGAGTTACTTAAATTTTTTAATTATAAACTAAGAGTAAAACAGGACTCTTTTGAACTCTTGTAAACGCTGGATTAAATGAAGACTCCCAACCACGTGGGACGCTTAACTTACTAAAAGAACGAACACAAATACAAAGTGGAAATTTAAATATACCTCTAGATTTTGCGGTTGTTGGGGCTGTTCCTCCCTTACGTTGTGGTTGTTGTTTGCTGCCTCAACGTTGGGAATATTCTCGACCGCATCAACTGCCTCTTGAGGCGGCTGTGGGACAGCTTCGTTAGGTAAAACGACGACTGGAGCTGGTTGCTGCTCTTGTTCGGCCATGATACTAGTTCTGCTTCTACAAACGCCAAACTGTCACGGTGTGATAGTTCTCATCCATTATATAGCCTTAGTTACGCTTGGTTGCACTTTGAATAGCTTTTCATATGTTCAAGACACGTTATCCCCTAGTGGCCTGCACTGCCCGTGAGGAATGTGTCAACAAAACCAGAGATCTTGAATATATTATCAAGCAAAGGGGTTTTCATTGCAGCGAAATGCGGATAGTTAGAAGTACTCGACCTGGTGGCTTTATTTCTCCTCGGAAATAGAACCTATGATTCTGGAAATTGGTAAGCGTTATTCGTAGGTGCTGTATTTTGTCATGCTAAGATTATTTTGAAAGATAAAGGAACAATTGCGCGATAAGTCGAATGAATATAAGATATATGATTTCGCCTTTCATGCAGCGTAAAATACTGCTTCTTTTATTGCCGACTGTGTTTGTTGTAGGTTTCTGATGACTTAGGGTCTTTCCAATTAAGCTTGTGATAGCATTAGCCTTTCAGAATGTAGATAGTCAGGCTGTAATCCTCCGCTATTTGTGTACTAGCGAACGGCAAATGCGTTAGTATTGCATTTTTACAGTAAATTGAAGTAGCATTTGTGAAATGAGTTGTATGGTCATTATTATTATGAAACATGCCAGATTGAAAACTTTATAGCTGAAGGCTTATTTGCTGAAGTAAGGAAAACATCGGTCGTGGAAATTCGAAGTTACGGGCATTTCTTTTGAAAGATACCTTTTTAAAATACGTTAATATTTCCGACACTTTTACTCCGAAAAAAAACACGAATACCCATTTCTTAAAATTCAAACATTCTTTAATTAGAAGGGTAAAAATCACAGAAATCGGTCAATTTTTTCAAAAATGTAGCCAACGCGCCAAGAAATAGGTTCTCGCCACCTTAAGGCCTCAGAGCTGAAATGCTTTCTTTTATATTATGGTCTTCCCTGCCTGTATGGTATCCTACCTGATGAATATTTTCAGCATTTCCTTTTGTTTGTTCAAGCTATTTTTTTGGTACTGCAAGATATGGTAGTAGGTATGAAACCTCAAAGGTTCATATGTTGTTGCATCTAGTTCAAAAATTCAGGGAACGTGGGCCCTTATGGTGCAATTCCTGTTTTTATTTTGAAGATTATAATGGTGAGTTAAGAAGGCTGTTCCATGGAACACAAAACATTGAACAACAAATTGTTTTGGCTGTATGTATCAACCAGAAATTGCCACAAATGGAGCATTGTTTAATTTATGGGTCAAGCGCTTTAGAATTTTATAATAAGTTATCTAAAAGAAACAAGTCTGGCTATGAAAATCAGTACATTGGAGGTAATATTCATTCATTAGGTGCCATGAACCATTATTGCCTTGCAGGACCAGATAAAACAGCTGTCGAACATTTACTTGGTCCAATACAAGTTAATAATATTTTTAAATTAAGAGGATAATTTTAAAGGGAGATCAGGTTATACACAGTATGGATTATAAGGCTGCCGTTAAACGTAACAGTTTTACAGTGTCCGTTGTTAATGACAATGGACATGTTTTATTTTTATCAAATTAAATATTATGTTAAGGTATTTGTTAAATGTCCTAATCCAGTTTTTTTGTAATAACTCATGTCCTTGCACTGTGCCCATGTATATTGCTGTTACAAATCAACTAGTTAAAGCAGACTTAACTATATCATCTGACGTCATCACTCAAGCAACGGTAGAACACCTTGTTCCAGTAAAGAAAGACTCATTTTATGTCAAAGCAATCCTACTAAAATCTATTAACAATGTCTGTGTGTTTGTGTCATGTGATAATATTGTAAACTTTGTTTGTCTTGTACCAAACAGGATTGAAAGAGAACAGTGCATGCACATCTACAAATGAATGTACATTTAAAACAGGGTTCAAGTGGACAACTAAAAATTTTCATGAAATCTATATGGGTTGTCATTGCCAAATTTTGATAATTTCTTGTGACTGGACTGTATAGCTACTATAGATATAATTTATTTTGAAACCTTAGAAACAGTGTAGGTGTACATACATGTACTATTAAAATGTTGTCTCGTGCTTTGCGCGTATTGCGCATTGCACATTGCGTTTTGCATATGATTATACTGAGAATCATTTTTCTACTCACTGAGCTCCACATGTCGACAAACCAAATAACTTTCCATCGAAGCCCATCACTATATATGGTGGCGGCATGACTGTTTATACACCTAAGACGCATTTCAATCATCGAATACACAATGCAATACGCACGAAACACGATACATTAAAGTGCACCTAACCCCTATTTTGGTTCCGATTTTAAATAAAAGTTATTATATTTTAAAGAATTTCTGTGAAGAAAAAAATCGATTTCAATCAATTCCTGATTTTTTGTTTATCTGTTTTATCCGAGAATATCGGTCCCATGATCGAGTTTATCAACCAAGGGGCCTGGGTCGAGTGTGACGTCTACCCAGGAACCGAGTTGATGGAGACACGAAACGTATGTACATTTTCTTGTGCTTCATGGTCAAGCGTTTGAAGTTTTTGCTGATAAGTATACACAAGTAAACATAAAAATCGAAGAGAATGTCTTCTTCAGAGTCAAGCCTTGAATCTTCTAACAATTCTGAGTACACAGACAGCGAATTCGAGTTAGAAATCGAAGATATCATTCAAACGATAAACAACAACACCGTGCAAAGCCAAAGGGAAAGTGAAACCACGAGTGAAGATAATAATGATACAACAAATTTAGATGCGTTTGCGTACAGTGATGAGCCATTAGCTGGCGAAGAATGGATAGCAGAGTACAACAGACAAGAAAAAGAAACAGAAGAGCTAGAGGAAAATCTCACGAGGAGACTCGACGGTACAACACCAACTAGTGAATGGTAAGCTACATATTCGATCGGTACCGTTCGATCGAGACTTCGATCGAGAGCTTGTATAATTGCTTGTTGTCGAGAAATATAAGTCTTACTAGAAAATAACTAGAAATTTTACATCCCTAGGTGTAAATGCGGACATTGCGTTACAAGAGATCTTCAGAATCTAAGCGAGTGTTACTGTTGTAGCGAATTGGATGGTTGTGTAGAATCATTGGAAAGCGATCTTGTTCTTCAGGATTTTGATGACGGAACTGTGCCAATTTGTATTACTCAGCATCCTGGATTTAATGCCGTATGTCTGCAGAAATGGAGCTTGAGGTTAGCTGCTGATAAGTATAGAACAAGAAGCAAGAAAGCATATAAGCAAACGGGATCCGAGGAAAGGTAAGTTGATACTATAAATAGTACATTATGTAATCATATCTAGTTAGCCATATTAATCTCCTAATACTTAGCGTGTAAAGCTACCTTTATAGGAGTATATCTATCTAAGTTATACCCCATTCACACCAAACCTTGTTTAGTTAAACTGAGTTTTTCTCGCTTCTCTAATTCGAGGGCATCTAATTTCACAAGAATCAAACTACAGTACTTGGAATTTATACTGTGCAACATAAAGGACAGTTTACCAGCAGTTTTGTACCAAAAGTTTCATGGCGTCTGTAGATAATTTTCTAAACCTGTTTAGTTAAACCACCTTAAACCATGTTTAAGCCTTGGTGTGAACGGGGTATTAGATGCTCGGCATGACTGTTTTTATTGTCATCCTAACACTGTTTCTGCATGTCTACTTTCAGTTTCCTTCACAGTGTAGCATACAGGGAGTTTTCTAGAATGGTTTACGGTTTTCTTGGCAAGAAGAGATATCCTTTACCAGCATGTGCATATTCAGCTATCAGAGTAACATTTGTCAACAGAAGTGACGAAGGATTTACTGGATTTGAAATGGAGGAGGAAATGTAGTTTGTTTGCTTCGTCTTGCTTCCATGACTAAACAGATGAAATATTAATTTTGAAATTGACTGCATTTTGTGAAAGCTAGTTATAAAAACTAATTATTATAGACATTCTTCAAATACAAATGTTATCTTGGTAATATTTAAGCTTCTTAATTGCACAGACTTGAAATCCCATCTAGTCCTCATTGTAATAATAATAATAATAATATAATGATAATATTTATTGAGGATACTCCACTCATTACAATTATTTTCATGGAGGTCCCAACAATTGTCTAGTGCTATGTCTATTGTCTAGTGCTATTATTTGCACTCTATTGCAAAATGCTAGATTGGTGAAAGTTATATAAACATGGGTTAAGAATACTAAAGAGAAACTCATTCTACAACATGTTGGATATTATAAAAGGATTTATTTCTATATATTGCTTTCAATAAACATCTATATACAAACATTTTTAAAATATAAGGGTGAATAAAAATGATCTGAAATTTTGCATCTAACATAACAGACAGCTTATTGTGCAATTAAAATTACAGTAGGTAAATTCAGCAAATTAAGTCCTAATCGTTGTCAATTTGCTTGATTTTTTGGGCAGAATGGAACATTCTTGTGACCTTTCATTGGTTGCTTACAAACTCTACAGCACCTTGCTGTTTTAGAGACAGACTGTTGGCTTGATGCTTCTTCAACCTGAACAACTAAAACAGAACACAATGCATAACTTTCTAATTCTTGAAGACTAATTGACTTATTACCATCATCAACAACATCATCATAATCATTATTATTATTAACAAAATAATACCTGGAGTTGTTGGAGGAACATCCTGTATCACAATGCTCCTCCTGTGAGCTCTCTTTGCTAAAGCATCTTCTTTTGTTTCTTTTTCTTGAAACACAGAAGTCATAGAGTTGGGAGTCATGTCTTTTAGCTTTTCAGATGCTTCCCTAAGTTCATCTTTTGTAAGAGCTACAAATGTCTTGTATATTTCATCAACATATTCTGTGCACACAAAAATATAATTTGAAGTATAAATAATTATAGTAACTATTATATGGAACAACATAAAACAAGAACACTGTATTAGTAGTGACTGTGTGCATGTATGGTAGTTTATGGTAGTTAATTCTGCCAATTAGAATTCAAACTAATTCCTAATAATATATTATGGTTTGCTCACCAAAGTTTTGTTTCACCCTGACTTGTCTCACAGTAGCCTCACCATTCTTAAACTTTGGGTATACAACTTTTACTCTTTCAACACCATCAGCTTCTCTGACTTTTTCTTCTCTTTGCAAATTAAGGTTAAAATGCACTACAGCAAGGACATGCCTGTAGAGATAATAATAATACACTGAATTCCTGACTGGGGAATTAATTTGCATTGAACAATTATTAATTATTAACAATCAATGGCAGCAAAGGAAACAGTGATTTTATTTAACCCGTGAAATGGACATTACCGGTAGTCTAATTCCATTGTGTTCTTTTATTTTCATTTGACAATTATTAGACATTGACCATTATATATTATTTCATGGGCTAAATAAAATCACAATATTTTACTTATAAAAATAATGTTTAGAATGAATACATGTAAATACTAGATTTATTAGACAATGTTTCGAAAATGAAAATGATGCCTGATACTTTGAAACATTGTCAAATAAATCTAGTATCCATAACCATTCTATATTTACAGCTTTATACCTGCAGTACATTCCAACATATGAGTATGCAATCATTTTAGGTGAAAAAAATGGTTCAAACAAGAATGGAATCCTTCCAGACAACTGGTTTGTGATAGTGGAGAAGCCTTCTTGATACCCTTCTGTAAACTTTCATTTGTCAGTGCCTTGTTAAGTTTTTCATACACTTCAGTATCTAATGTATAAAACATAGAGTTGTTATGGATAAGCATTCAAAGACTATACTTTTCATGTTGTTACACATGTTCAATTTACTTACCACTTTTAAGCCATGTTCTGTATGGGATATTACCATGTGCACACTTGTTGAATAGAGGATCCTCTAGGTCAGTGTGCTTGTTGATGATGTGAGCCAAAAACGATTTGAATTTGGCCCATATCACTTCTCCATTTCCATCAAACGTGGAGATAGCACTCCAATAGAGGTGGTTTTCACATGGTTTGATCCAAACTTTGAGTTCTTCACAACCTTTCTCTTGGGAAATCTTTGTCAACACTTTCCTTATTTCTGTAAAGTAAATGAACCTCCTAAATAATGGTAATATTCCACATGTATGATGATGCAAAGAAATGCCCCACAAAATAATTATATAACTAAATTTTATCACTGCAACATATGTGCCAGTACATTTAGTGTTTATTTAGTTTATACTGGAAGTCCTTGTACAAACACCCCCCCCCCCCCCCCCCCTCTCTCTCTCTCTCTCTCTCTCTCTCTCTCTCTCTCTCTCTCTCTCTCTCTCTCTCTCTCTCTCTCTTGACCAAATTTGAAATACATGCAAGTGCCTGGATTTATGATAACTTACTTTTCTTTAAATGCCATATGTCAAAGTAGTGAGTAATATGACTCAACATGTTTTTCATGTGACATGCAATGCCAATGTGCCGGTCTGATATGAAGGTGGTTATTGGAATTCCGTAACCAATAAGGTAGTCCATGGACTGTCTGAATCCCATTAACTCCATAGCTGGACTGTTACCAGCTTGATTTCTCTGAAAGGCAATTGAATGTAAATAAGATATGTACATTGTACATTTATCTTATGAAATAAAGACCATTGATTGATTGATTGAGATCACTTGAAATTGGTTCTCTTGGTACTGTAGTTTAACTGACTGTAGTTATTTTTTTGTATCTAACATAAATACAATGAACAATATCATTCATTTCTTCTGTGCCATCATTATACACAGTATTTACATAATACACAGTAAATTGTCTTACCTGAATGAGAGAAAAGTGAATTATCATGGGGAGTGTGCAGCAAAATACAGAGTATGCTCCATACTTTGCGCAGTGACCCCATGCTGTCGTGTCTACCATCACCAGCAACAGAAACACCATCCCTTAAACTCTTTACTTTTTCCAACATTTTGGCTTGACACCTTTGCCAGTAGATATAAATGGTAGGGAACAGCTTGCTCTGTTGAATAAAATAAAAAAAATTAATGTCAACTGAATAAAACTTCTTCATAATATATGTGCTATAGATTATTTGTTACAGTTGAGTATACATGTATGTTGTGGTTTAATTTGTTCAATTGGTTTATAATTGCTTAGGACATTGTTTTACTGTAACAACACTCAGAACAACATTATTATTTAAACCACAGCATACAATGTACATGTATACATTTACAATATTTTCCACTGAAATTATGGATATTGCTCATTTGTCAGAATAAGAGTCTAATAAAACTACTACCACAAAGTCAATAAATTATTACCCTTTGATGTTTGAAGAATGTGTTTAGAGAAACACACCCGAGGCCCATATGTGAGAACATTTGAAAAACTTTAGTGGCAGAGCCTCCTACTAAAAGGACTGCCATACACAAAAGGAAATTCCCAGCTGGAACATCCCAACCAGGAATGGTAGGCTGACTATGCCAGACATTCTTCTTCTTGGGGCATTTTTCATTATTGCAGGTAGTAGTCACCACTACCCCAGTTCCTACTTGAGAAATTTCTACCAAGGGGTTGTCATCTTTGCACACATGGCAAAAGTGGAAGAGCAACAATAGTTTCGATAAAAACACAATGTGTTTAGGTTCTGTTCGTAGGTTAGTGTCTTCCATGGACAGCCTGTGAACAAAAAATATCAAGATCTATTAGATATCACAGACAAAAAGTTGATTTGTATTATATTTTAATGTAGTACATGTACTGTACTTACTTTTCAGAGATGTAATTGTAGGGTCAGGATCATCGGTCTCTGTTTCTGTTTCTGTCTCTGTTTCCATTTGATAATTGGAGAATTCAGGTTCAGAAAAGTAATCTTGATCATCTTCGACCATATCATAGTCCAATTCTTGCTCATGTTCAGTTAGGTTTCCTTGTACATGTGCCAAATTCTCATTTCTGGTCTGGGTGGCTTTGTTGTGTCGGGAATGCTTACCTAAAATACATGTAATAAAATCATGAACATTACACATTCTAAAAAAGAATGAATGCATTTGTTAATAGAGTGCATGCACACACCATATATCCGTAAAATAGTACTGTATTTTATAATTTTAGCTCTTGTAAAAAGCATTGAGACTTTTGTAATTATGCATTTTTTTAAGAAATAAATATTATTATTATTATTATTATTACTAAATTATTAGTGCTATATTGTTTCATTAGTGCTATTTAGCACTAATTAGTTAGTACTGTTTCACGGATTATGGTGTGCACTCTACAATATGTTCAAGTATTAGTAACATACAAAATAGCAGAATAATCTCAACATTTCAAAAAAGACAAACCTTTGGATGTTCTGTTCAGGAGTTTCACCTCTGCTCTTCTATTTTTCAACCGGATCCTCAGGGAGATTAGTTTGTTCTCCAGTTGTCGGTTGTGGTTCTTAAGTCCTCGACAAGTAGTTCAGTTAGGTGAAGATTTTAGTTCAGTCTATAATTCAAAACAATTATTAGACTGATTCATAAGAGCTAGTGTAACTAGATAGAGCTACAGATAAAGATAAGTACCGGCCACAAGTACGGAGCTTGGGCTTCCTGTGGTAATACATTTCTCGACTCTCACCGAGTCTCAGTCACAACTGAAGTGATCAGTGAGTATTTAATAAAATATGACAAAATTGCACACCTCAACATCTAGTTCGCTATCCATTTCTTTTGATGCAATATGTGTGGCATCATCAGGAATATTATTGACGAATGAACCTTCAGGAGCATCGGATTCAAGGATGTCAACATTGGAAGCGCCAATTTCAACTTCGCCTTCGGCAATAGGCATAGCATCACACGAAGTACTCGGATCATCAACTGTGTTTGATTCTCTTATGATAGATTTTAATGCCTGAAAATCAATAAAGGTTATCAGAAGCAATTCAAATTCAACCTAATGATATGAGTTAATTATAATATAGACACCAACTAACCAAGTGACGCTACTCACCCTCCTTCTGCTTCTATCACTCATGGGTCTTGCTTCAAGTTCAGAAGGCACTTGGATTGAAGGATAAGCAGTCACACCGATTTCGTCCCTTTCAAGTCTTGGTATGATCGGTTCCCCTTGGTCGGGCATCAACAAAAATAGCCTGACAAAATCTTCTGGTTGGAAATGTTTGGAGCAGATCGACGACCCTTTAGTTGGTTTCCACTTTGCTCGCTTCGTCTGCACAAAGTTAACCCATCTCTTGCGTCTCTTTTTGGTTTCTGGCCGTTCATCTCCCCAGAATGGGATGTTGTGAAGGGCAATACCTTCCTTGAGGTTAGGCAAGTTGCTACAACCATAAACAATACACCGGTTTGGCATTCTTTTAGTAGTTTTTTTTTTTACAACGAGACTGTGATCTTTCAAAGACAAAGATTGTATAGAAATGCCGACTCCGCGTCCCTGGGTAGACGTCACAACCCAGCTAGACCCATTCTCCTTTTTCGCTCGATGTTGGGACGACACAGGGAGTTCAAAGGCCCAATTCACCGAACTTTGAGACGTGATAAAAAATCAGGAATTGATTGAAATCGATTTTTTTCTTCACAGAAATTCTTTAAAATATAATAACTTTTATTTAAAATCGGAACCAAAATAGGGGTTAGGTGCACTTTAACGTTTTTTGAAATAGCTGTATACTTCAGTAATGTACTATTAAACTTTACATGTATACATGTATACATGTATACATGCACCTATTTCAAAAACGTTGGCATCTGAAATCTTAGACCGAGAGGGATTGTGGGTATGACTAGTTGTGATCTATCTTGTAATTACTGGAATATGCCTACACGACCTTTAGGCGAAGACCTGTGTTGGTGAAATGTGGCTACGAGTGTTTTTAGGTCACAGATTAGTTTCAGATGCCAACGTATTTTGACTGAAATAGGTGTATATTGATATAAATGGTACATGATGTTACACTGTAGTTAATGTTTTAAGATGCATTTTTATGGCTCTTGTTTTGGTATACAGTCTCCAATTTAAATGACTAACGTGAACTCTTTATATTTGCAATTTTTCTTGCAACGTTGCGCGCAACAAGAGTTTTTTGGGATGTCACACGATGCAACGTTGCGCGCAACAGGAGTTTTTTTGGGGTGTCACACGATGCAACGTTGCGAGCAACAGTTGCAGAAGTAGAACTCGATCCTACTTCTGCAACTGTTGCGCGCAACGTCAGTGCAAGAAAAGTTGCATCGTGTGTCCGAGCCTTAATTCAAATTAACAATTAATTACAGTGCTATCTCACACTCAACCCTCAGATGACCATAAGAGTTTCCAGTAGCTCTGTGGTGGAGCATGCAACCGTCTAGAAAATCGGCAGGTCGTGGGTTCGTTTCCGATGTACCTGGAGCTGAGATTTTTCTGTAGTGGTTGATGTGTGTTTTAACGTGGGGTTATTGCTTCTTTATTCATTGATATATATAATTTACCATTCAAATTAACAATGATTTGTGAATTTTTTTGTTTGTTTATCGTTATTTACCAGCTTAAGTTGATCCGTACATGGAAAAACTGTGTACTAGGTGATTATCGATCGAGAAAAAGTCTGAAGTTCTCGACCAATCAGAGCTAGTGCTTGATTTTCTATAATCAATTGAATTTGAGTCCAAGTGGGGCCTACATTAGGCACCTTAATATTTACAAAATCTATGACGAACTCAAATTAATAATGCTACTCTGAAGGACAACTTCATACTATTACATTTCTATAATCACCTGCATGTGTATATTATTCTACTAAACATCATTATGTATTGATTGACAATTTAGTATTTATTGTAAAAGCAAACTAAACTTATTTATTAAATTAAATACTTATTAAATTATTTATTAATATTTTTTTTGCTGCGAAGACTTAAGGCGAGCAGCAACACTATTCTTGACGGTTTCCCTGTGTTATGTTGGGATCCCTGTGTGCTAGATGCCAGCAAAAATCTCGATTTGTGTTTTTTCCGGCCGGATTTTTTGGAGCAACTTCGACAATGCTCGGAAAGCAGTATGTTCTGAGCATGCAGTACATGTCTCCAGCGGGGTTCATCATAAATGCCTTCATACATTGTACGTTCAAAACACGTGGAAGTTGGAAGTTCGTTGTTGTTTGTTGCATTCGAGGTAAGTCTTCTTTTTTCTGCAGTGTTATTATGTCAAAGTCAAACTTATTTATTGCTGGAAGCATTCATCAAGGCCACGAACGCTTTAGTGACATTTCACGGGGAAGACAATGTTCTTTTATGAGTTTTTCAGCCCTGTTATTTGCTCAGAATTTACCAATCGAACAATGGACCGCCGCCACGGTAGATCAGATCCTTGTCGAAGGAGATCGACTTTATCTGGATGCTCTCCGAAGTAGAGATCCATCCCTGACACAGAGGTGCTGTCTCTAAACTATCTGCCCATTATGGCATATTGGTCTTTGGAGACTAACAGTAATAATTATGTGCCTATTACGGCACAAACACATGATTGTGATGATTCGCTTATTTGGGCAGAATCACAAACAAATAATCCGCTTATTTTGGCGGATAGCAATACTAAGTCACTTATTTGGGTGACTAATACTGATCTAGCAGTGGTAGATCCAAACAACAACCCATTGTGGTTGATAAATTACAAACCATTTTACCAAGGAAGAATCACCCGTGAAGAGTGTGAAAACGAGGCTCCATACTTCACATTACGCTCAGCCTTGATGAATGCTTTCACGAACAATAATTTTGCATTTATAATATTAGAAGGCTATATTATGGCTTTAATAAAGGCTACAGATTGTATTTATGTATTTGATTCTCATGCACGTAACTGTTTTGGTATGCCTGATCAAAATGGCACTGCTGTTGTTATAAAATGTACTGATATTTCTAAATTAGAGGAATATTTATTTTCTGTTTCACTTCAATTGAATAGTATATTGTTTGAGGTTGTACCAGTTGAGTTTGAAATACAGAACATTGAAATATAGTGCTAAATGCATACTAGTAACAAAAATATTTATATGTTAATGTTTCAAGAGCTATTTTATACTTATTAGCCACTTTATTTTGAAATCTCTTTTTGAAAATATATTTAACATATGATTTTTTTATGTTTCTTGTCTTTAGATAACATGGATAATACAGAACAAGAACCATTAGAGGGCTACATACACTCAGTTTCTCCCATGAAGACCGGAAACGATTCCAGAAAAAATTACAAAAGCAACACGAGACATTGAGGGGAGTATGCTTTTCTCCTCAAAAGAAATAAAAACCCTAGAAAAAAACAAAGAGTCCTGTAAAACTCCAAAAGTACACATTTTCACCAAGCAATGACATTGTTATTGATCAGAAATCAAGATTGTCACCTCTTGATGACATTCCATTTGCCATTTCTGATATCATAAAAGCAAATGATGTCACCAATATTTCAGAATTGATGAATGTCACTCCAGAACAGATCATCAGTCTTAAAGCAGAAGTCACACATGTGTCCTCTGTAAAAGTTATCATCACTCAAAATCAAGGCACCCTAAAGAAACAGGAGGTGATGCTCAGGGATCCAACAGGAACTATAAAACTCGTACTATGGGAGCAATATGTCAATCTTCTTGTTATTAATGAAACCTATATGTTAGAAAACATGAAATTGAAAGTGTACAATGACCAGAAATATCTCAATACACCAAAGGATGAAGAGTTTAAATACACAGAAACTGACCCATTTCAACAGCCATTACCTGAACCTGAGCATGTCATGAACACACCTTCAATTTCTGGAACAATAATCGGTATCAAAGACATAAGCCATATAAAAGCCTGCACTTCTTGTGGAAAAAAGACCAAGCCATATCAGTCCTCACCAACCCTTGGCCAATGTGAAGGATGCAATGCTATACAAATCCTGAAGTCATGTGATCTTCACTGGTCACTTCGCCTTATAATTAAGGCTTCACATAGTGCAACGAAGCGCAACATTACCCTTTACCACCAACAACTTCTTCAATTACTAACAACTCTCGAAATCAAACTTGAACTTAATTCTGTAACTGCAGAAGACCTTACTATTCAATTACAACAAGTTAATACAGAATTACTGATCTCATATGATGGACACAATAACAAAATGCTAGAGATACATGTATCCTAAACGCCCATGCGTTTAGGATACATGTATCTCTAACATTTTGTTATTGTGTCACTATATTGTTTAATACTGTTACTGTTTGTTAATACATTGTTCTTCCAAGAAGTGTGCACATTATACTATGAGGAAAAGTCTAAAACCTGTTATTATCAATATATTTCAGCAATAGACCATTAATGGTCTCTTGAGTTGAGTTAATAAAAATCTGTTGCGTTCAACTGATGATTGCATTACTTTACTTTAATTAAGTGGTATAGCCAACAAAATGTTAACTGAACATAATACATGTATGCCATAATATTAATGCCCTAGTGGTATAATAGGTCACAACATACATGGTGTATAGCTGCTAATCACATACTTCTCGCAGCATTTTGCTTGCTTATAGCAATGACTAGTAAATATATTATATACCAGTACCATGCTTTCTTGTGGTATACAGTAAAAAGCCGCATATAAGAACCTGCATTTTTCAAAGTTAACCTAAAATGGTTCTGATATAATTTGTGTTTACTGTTCGCGGTCATTGATCGCGCGCATTCTTATAATAATAATAATAATAATAATCTTTATTTATATAGCGTTATTTCTTCTAAAAAACCAATAGCGCACAATGGTGTGCGCTCTTAAAACCAGAAGTCGAAATGACCAAACACATTTTTTTTCAAAATATTACCATTCACTTTTTCCTTATTTGATATCTAAAATAGTTCTCTAACATGTTTTCGATTTTTTTCAACGGCTTTTTGCAGCGATTTGTAAAGAAACTAACTCTCATTAATTTTTTTCAAAAAAAAAACGCCCCTCCACCGATTCGAACGACGCACATTTTTACGGCAATGCGCGAATTAAAACATTCACAAATACTTTAGATTACCAGTTTTTGAATTTATATTTAATCAATTAAGTTTATAACTACGAATAGATTCAATATCAGTTAAAATTCAATAGAATTTGAAGAACGTTTTCATGTAATTTTGATGTGTTCATTGTCGACACGATTACTAAACATAATTCGCGCGTCTTTCTCTTCAAAATTTATCAGGTTTGTTCAACGTGTAACTCAAAAACGAAGATGGTGACCACCATTTCACTCTAATACGATAGAGCTCGAGTATCTGTATGCCAAGTTTCTGAAAATTGACATTATAACTTCAATTGCCCGCGAACGGGTTCTTATTTGATTAAGAAAAAAAGATGCTTGTTGGTGGTAAATATTGTTTATTGTTTATATAAAATATGCATATAATTCTAAGGTATACCAAAAGAAAGTATTTGTATAACTATTTTATACCATGTGATTATATTATAAAATTTATACCATATGTGTGTTATAAATAATATAGCCATCGCATCATGACAAACCATAAGTTAGGTATGATATAGGAAGAATTGGTGAAATATAGTACTGACAAATATACAACAGATATCCAGCCTTCTGATTGGCTGTATTTTTTATATAAATATATATTGGTTTTATCAATTATTTATTGATACAAGGTTATTTATTTATGTAAATTATACATCATTATGTATATTTATTAATAAATGTTTTTTTATTGTGATTATTTTAAGTGTGTATCTTTTGATTGGCTGTATTTTGTAAGACATGGTATAAATAAATTTACCGTAGTATAACACAACAAAATCAGACTGTAAGGGTGAAAAATACATCTGAGATACAAATTTAAAAAAAACCATATATACATTTATTATACGACGCACGATTTTCGAGTGCAAAAAATGCCAAAACGAGTGGAAATATGCGTGCTAATTAGACGGTTTACAAACCGGTTTGAACCAGTTTAGTTTTTCATCGGAAAAAAGACAGAAAAACACTAAAAACGACAGAAAAGTACTTCTAAAGTAAATTTAACAAATCGAAGTCGCTTTTCTATGGTCTGTACTCTTATCGATCATAGAAATGACGTCAGAAAATGATCAAATTCACTTCAAAGTTTTGATCATTTTCTGACGTCATTTCTATGGTCGATAAGAGTACAGAAGAAAAGCGACTTCGATTTGTTTTTTACAACAATATTTACTCAGGAAAGCGAAAAAGGCTCCCAAAATGACAAATAAATTTGAAAGAAAATCTGATTCAAGCGCGCGCTGGTCCGTGCGCGAGCAAAACGTTATTCTATGTGTCTGTACTCTTATCGACAATGGCTCCTATCCAATCAGCGCGCTAGAAATTCATAGATTGTGGTCACACAAGTTTTTAATGATATCTGTGTAGAAAATAAAATATATTGAGCGCGAGCTCGATTGCGTGAGAGCGCTCGCATTTCACGAACCGGCAAAACACCAATTCCAAAACAACATTGTACGCCAACAAATAAGCAAAGAAAGAAAAAAGGACGTTTTTTGGTTATATATTTTTTCGTATAATAAACAATAATTTATTACACGGGAACTTGTGTAATACGGCTTGATATTCTTACGAGTCGTGCCGTATTTTGACGAGCCGCACTAGTACAATAATTTTGTTAATCTAAATTGGGTACATTTGAGGTACATTGTTGAACTGAATAAAAATGCAAGAGGTAGAGTTGGGGTATACATTTCTAACACGAGGTACATTTGGGGTATGTCGGGTACATTTGAAGTACATTGTTGAACTGAATAAAAATGCAAAAGGTACAGTTGGGGTATACATTTCTAACATGAGGTACATTTGGGGTATGTCGGGTACATTTGAGGTACATTGTTGAACTGAACAAAAATGCAAGGGTATGTTTGGAGTATACCCTAAACCTACCTATTCTTAAAAAGGTACATTTAGGGTATACCTTAGGTACATTTGGGGTATACTTTAATGTACCTAATTTTGGTAAGGGTACTTGCATTCAAATCAGTTTTCAAAATTGGGGATCACCAGCCAAAATCAGTCCAAAATCAAAGTTTTAAAGTCTGAAAGAAACTCTGACATAATTATTTATCAGTGGGGAAAGCTTCACCTTGTGCCTGGTCATTGTGTGAAATCTGAAAGAGGCCTTTTTGACAGTCAACAAAGCTGTAATACTCTAAAATCTGGAAAATGTAGTCAATGGAGAAAAGCATGAGGTCGCTTGAACAATATGAAATAACGTTAGAGAACAGCACTTAAGCGGAGTATTCATGGTCTGTGGATTTTCACAAGTCATGGATTTACCATCAGAGGGTCCAAAAGTCAGCAAATGAACTATTTTTGCCGTGAATAGCATCGATAGATCTAGTTTTTACTTGAATGAAAGAACAAACTGTGGAGAATACTATACATGTAGCTGCAACTGATGAAAGATTTGGCTTGCTATGAACTGTGGTTGATAGTCAGCTCGGTATGTAAGCTTTATACTCTTAGTCACTGTAAAATATGTAGCCTAAAACATGTTTTTCGTTTGACAAAATTATTTTTTTATGCATCAGGCGATGAGAACCAAAAAATTGCGTTTATTTCGGGTTTGAAATGCATTACATTTGGGTTTGTTTGGGGTTGTTTTGAGTTTGCTTTGCGTTAACTCCAAATGAACACCGATGTTTACTCTGCGTTAACATATGTTAACTTTGCTTTTGAGGTTAGTTTCGATCGGTACTGTACCTGCTGCTCTAATTTCTAAATGATTATTTGAATCGCCATATAACTGATGTGATACAGACTTAAAGAAGCAATCGCCTCCACCACCAACATCTAGTGGTCTTAAACTGTGCCGAAGCAGTCTATAGTTAAACACAAAGTCAGATGTGTGGCTAGCTATATGCTCTAGATGAGGTACTATTATTTTGTTACTGGACCAGGAGTTCTTTCAATATCTCCAGACAGTAAAATATTTTTTTCTGACACATTATAAGCCATTGTTGATGTCTTAGTATTAATAAAATACATGTAATTACTGTAGAAACTGTCTTGTCTCTTAGTATATCTAATATTCCATTGTTTATAATTTGACGCAATACTATGCAAAACAGATGAAACAGGGACTGACATTTTAAGCATTTTCTTATGCTTCCTTCTCAGTTTTCTACATTTCAATGAATGCATAACTTTTCGTAATGAAATCCTAGATGGTTCTCTATCTCTGACTCTATTAGTTACTTTTGAATGCAGTCTAGAATATCTACCATTTTGTATGCATTGAGGTGTCTGATTTATCACATCTTCTTTACTATTACATACATCATCAATAACAGTATTATGAGTACAGTTACTCATGTCATATTTAGACACAGCTCTCAATCTCATGAATGCTTGTATGCAGAATCTGATCTGAACTGTTCGTTTAGCTTGTGCATGACAGTTAGCATCGTTGGGATTTTTGCTCATAATTGTTCCCAAAAAGGAATGGATCCCATCGCTAGGATGATTAGAGTCTCGAAAGACTGTTTGAATCTCATTGCTGAGATGATTAGAGTCTCGAAAGACTGTTTGGATCTCATTGCTGAGATTATTTGATCCCGTGAGGGATTTATTTGACCCTATAAAAGGGTTATAGATCGCCAGGCGGTGCTGGGATGCACATCGATCGTCATGGACGCCAAACAAACACTTCGGTTCAGCCATCGTCATTCGACCGGATAATGTCCTCAGACCATCAAAAACCCTAGAAAAACTTGTACGAAGAAGCACTTGATACATTGCTTGAGAGCTGTGTCTACTTATTGATGCAAAATAGCATGGAATCATAGTAAATAATGTGCAGTAACTTACCTTCAAACCAACGCGTGAAGTAGACTGAAGTCTGTAGAGCACACGACAACCACACAAGAAATCACGAAAATAGCCGATAACTTTGTGAAGTCTGCCGAAAGAGCTGATAGTCACGACTGAATTGACGAAAATCATACGAAAATCGACGAAAATATATCGGAGACCACCCAAGAAACGTAGGCTCTATCGTCGATGACTTTGTGGCTGTTCGTCGCCCGGTGTTCGATTGATAACAATCGGTTCCGAACACTATCCGAAGATTAGGACACTTACGGACTTACAGACTTACACACTCGATGACATAGTGGCTACACTCTTCTAAGAAGAGGAGTAGCCACAAAAATGGAACTTTTAGAGGGCTTATTCGGCCATTTTATGATGAAAATTACCCTCAATCAATATTTATATATAATCGGGCAATTTTGGTTCGATTCGGCAAAATATCAGGGCGAGTTAGGTCGAGCCATGGTTCGTACAAAATACCCATGGCAAGACCTAAGCGAGTCCTGATATTTCGCCGAATCGATCCAAAATTGCCCGATTATTTATTTATCATCCCACTCTTTTCGCCAAAATGAAAGAATTTCACTAAAAACATCGAGGACGATCTTTTCAAAATACAAACTTATTAGCATATTGTCGGCACGCGTCCGTGAGTTTGAGCGGCGGCGGGAAAAGTTCAATCGTTCGCAGTTTTGTTCAAAACGTTTATTTATCTTTTGAATGAAACATATTTTCCCTTAAAATGACCAGAAGTAATATAAAAATACAATGGTTTCTCATTTAGAACCACATTTTCACCAACTGTCCGTGATATATAATATCAGGACAGTAGAGTGTCCTGATACCGTAGAATATCAGGATAGTAGAGTGTCTTGATACGGGATAATTCTCGATTCTGATTGGTTGAAACAAATCTTGGGGATGATAATGATCATTTTGATATACTGTATTTGATTTTATACAGAATTTTTGCAAATCGCTGTATAACAAACTATAACCATAATTCACCCAATAGTAATTTTTTTGAAATAGCTGTACAAACTTAAATGGTCTCTATGAATTTGTAAAAGAAAGACCGAACTCCTTTGTGAGTTGTTCTTTGTGAAGTCTTTGGAGTTCTTGGTCTTGTCTTGTCTCCGAGGTCTTGTCTTTGTAAATCCGTACTCTTTTCTCCGGAGTAAGATGTCCCAGGGGGGAGGTGGCGGAGGGTCACTACTGGCTTTACGGAATTTAGCGCCACATCCATAGCAAATTGTAGCCTTACACTTTGAAACAAGGATGACACCAAATTTTTCGTCTGTGATTGGCTTGTCTTCAGCCCTGGTTCTTTCGTTGTACATTGTGACATTTCTTTGCACTGGCTGATGCCGATTCCTTTTTGGTCCTGGTTTCTAACGTGAACGCTTGGGACCAGCTGTACTGTATTTTTTGAGATTTTTAATAATCGGGGCTGCGTATTATATATCAAAATATGAAGGGATGTTTATTGGACAAATTTTCAAACATTTAGATGAGAATAGTTAAAGCGTACGATTTCTGGACGTTCGTAGAGGCGCACATACTTGCATGTTTCGTTAATATTTCAACAATCAAGTCATTGATTTAGTAGTATAGCTTAACTAGTAAACTTAGAATTATATGTAATCTATGTTGTAAGGAAGTTCTTTGGACCGAGAAAAAAGGTTTTTCATTACAACTTCCGGTTGCTACCACATTTGGCTATACACCTATAAATTGATATATTTGAAGAGCATCTAGCGCGAGAATGGTGACCCCCTCTTTTTATTGCAGTTTTTAAATGTCCATTGCATAATTAACGTCCATGCAAAGTTTCAGAACAAAGTTATCGGCAAAACTTATATTAAGGAATTATAAAGAGCCGAAAAGGTTTTGCGTGACTACGTGTTGTATTATGCAAATCATTGGCCTTTGTGTCGACAAAAAATTCAGGAAACTTCCTAGGGTAACAGAAAAATAAAATTAACCAGAACAAGATATTTTTTTTACCGCCATACTATTATATGCTGAATGGACAACTTGCTCCAAAGATCTGTGGAAATCCTAAAACAAATGATGTTTTGGTTGTATTTTTGTCTGTCGACAGATGCATTCGGTCAGCTTTGATGTCATATAATCTGAAGTATAAGTCTGATTTTAAACAGAGGAACGCCAAATTGTTAAGAAATTAATGGACTTTATATTTTTCTGTATAGTTTCTGATTTTCTATCTATCTAGGTTTGATTTTTTTTCCGTCAAAACATATATTTATGTAGAAAATCGGAACAGAAGGGGACACCTAATCTTTCATTGTAAACTTCCGCAATAATCTACAAACTAAAACGTCTTTAAGGAATTAACACTAAATATGTTTTTCTCTCATATCTCTACTTATTCTAGCAGCAGCACGTTTTTATTCGACACTATTATAAAGACGAAATTCAGTGAGACAGCCGTGTACAGCTCTAAATATGTGACGGGGGACATGCTCATTTTATACAGTCCTTCCTAATTGCATATCCAGATTTCACTCTAAATACAGTTTTATAGTTTTGTTTTTGCTTACTAGACGATAATGTTATCATTTCTTGTCAAAATTGTGCTGAAATAATTGTCGTTTCTCTACACGATTACAGTAAGATCATCATGACAATTCAAACGTTCCACATAAGTTGACTTTGAGCTCACTGCGCCCAGTCGTTAAAGTGTTTCAATGAACTTGGAACTTCAGGGTTAATGAATGTGCTACCTAAACTAATTGACTTGGTAGTTAGAGAACAATTCATCACCGGATGTTTCAGTTTTATCCCTTTCAGTAAAGACAAGTGAAATCTTTGACAAAAGACAAAATGCATATCTTTACTGGAACTCGTATTTTTCGAAATTGAATGAAGCGATTTCTTTCCGTTTCCTAAAAGGAATCTCGAAAAGGTTGCAGAACAATATGAGCTCAAAAGAAGTTTACTTGAGTCCATAAAGCGAAGTTTTCGGGCAATCGACACATGCAATTGTTTAGGATTGTTTACAAATTCGCTACCAATAAGGTCCGATTCGACCTATTTGCAAACGCTTCCATAGAAATCATCGAAACTTCGTAAACTTGAAGACGACCATGTGAATTTTATAAACAAACCTCTACTCTCTCTGAAAATCGAATTTATTCTAAAAGCGTAATAACGTCATTCTGGTGCTAGAATAACTCCGATCATGATGAAACATATATCATGGCAAACTTTAATATATCTCTAGACTTGGTATAAATATTTATTTTAAGTTTGTTTGTCAACAGCAATGTATTTTCCGTTCAAACATGGAAGGTATCGCCACAAAAAAAAATCAGTCTAGCCACCTTAAAGGGCGACTAGGACGTAAATTATTGAAAATTTGATTTAGCTGAAACTGTCTGGTTAATTTTTTTCTCAAACATTCCAATGGGAAGTAATACATTTTTATGAATATTTAGAGGTGATAGTGACGTCACATACTTAACCCAAATAATCGACATGGCTTCGCTCTATACATTTGTTCATGTTTAATGTCTTGAATTATTTTATTTCTATGAAGCTAAACGTTTGTGTAAAGGAGTTTTCTTACCTTATTTGTACTTAGGATTGATTGTTTGACCAGTTTTCTTCAATGTAGAGCTGTTATCTGAACAAACCATTCAGATATTTTGATCACAAAATATAAAGAAATGTATGGATCGATCGAGCTGAGTTTGGGTTGAGTAAGTGACATCACTGGCACCTCTAAATATTCATAAAAATAATACTTCGATCCCTTCAATATTGAGAAAATATTATAACTAGTGATTATAAGACCCTTGAAGATTGTTGCTATGGAGTTTTGGCTTTTGAGCAATCTTCAATAGCATTACTGAGTCTGAGTATGTTGCAAGCTTGTGCTTATGTCGCCAGTGCGAACCAGACTTTATGAATTAATTTATGTATATCTAACTGAGGAGTTAGGGGAAGGGAGAGAATGGATCACCAGATTTATTTGTCAAAGGTTACCTACTGTACAACTGTTTTCCTATCTGTGTCACATGGTTTAGAACAGGGAAACAATCCACTGCTAAGTCTAGTAATAGCTTAGACTGATTCCATAAGTACATGTATGTATATACATTTGTACATGTATGTAGCTACACCTGTACACTTACAGATACGGCATTCATTTATTCGATCAGTACAGTTACAGTAGGTTTGAGTTAGACTTGCTGTGTGTTGTAGCTACATGTACGTAATGGATATATATAGGAGTGGTGGGCAAACAACGAGACTCAAACAAATACAGATTCAGTCTTCTTATAATAATAGAGGTGCATATATGAAGAAAAGACTTGTGTGTTGTAGCGATATATATCAACACCTGTACACTTACACTCTACAGCATGCATTCATTCACTTGATCGGTACAGTTGGGTTTGAGTGAGTGAGATATAATTGTGTGTTGTATGAGCTATATATACCAACACCTGTACATTTACACTCTACGTACAGCATGCATTCATTCACTTGATCGGTACAGTTAGGTTTGAGTTAGTGAGATAGACTTGTGTATTCTAGCTACATGTATATACACCTATTTCAAAAATCATTGTCCGGGCCGAAAGCAACAAGCTGACGACCGCAAAGGACTTTGGGACTTTCTCCTTATTCATTTATTCATCCGTAGACATTTTGACAACATGCATTTTCAAATTGCCGAATAGTTCCAAATGATTGCTATTCAACGTCCGTAGGGATAACTTCTCAAATACCACGGATAAATAAATTAATTACTGAGTTAATAGTTTATTCGGATCTATTTTTATTGAGAAGCTATCGAGAAGAAAAGGAAATATAGAAAATTGTTCGGCCATTTTGACAGATTTCTCTACTCACGGTATATGAGCTAATGCCCTAGTAGTAGCGAACCAATCAGACCGCGCGCTTGCTCATATCCAGTGGTTGTCGATATAATAAGCAATCTCGTCCTCAGAGCCCACGTTCCTCTTGGTCAGCACCGAGAAACGAGAGGCTCTGGCTGCAACCGATTTTTGTAGCATTCTGATTGGTTTGGAAAAACAATAGAAGGACCGGAAGTAAACCATTTTAGAAAATGGCGGAGTTTACCCCAAGAAAATAAATCTCGCACGAATATATTTGTTGTCGTTGTTGCAATGCAAACATTTTTTTAAAGTGCTACTATGACGAAATTCGTACCATTGCTAAAAGAAACGATTTATTCGTAAACTAGACGCTCTAGTAGCGTTAAGTCGGGCTTCTTAGAGCAAGCAGTGGTTGCTGCGATCGGTAATCTGGGACTGAATCTGATTGGCTCTCGACCATTATATCCATTATCATTGAAATATTGTCAGTGGCAATAAAGCTCGAGCAAGAGCCCGCGCGCCCTAGACTAATGCATCAAACAAGTAGCAAGGTAATTCATTAACGCATTATGGTTTAGAATGATCATCAAGTATTGTATATGTACAATAATCAAATCAACCAGCACAAGAATAGCTTTCTCTAGAATATCACAATCATCAAGAGTATTTACCATGTCTTCTACTGACTGAATACATGAAATTCCATACACAGGACGTGACGAGATAAATGATCGCTTCTACAAAAATAATACTGATTGTATAAACATAATCTAACTGTATTTTACTAGCATTTAACACAATAAAACAAAATAATGACAACAAGTACTGCAACAAGTACTGCAACAAGTACTGCACGTTGTGTGACTGGAAAACTGATACTCTGTCACTATCTGGTCACAATCTGTCAGTGAATAATTAGATCCCATTGTCTAATCTACTTATGTAAACAGAGGCACATTGACCTTCTTTCGGATTTTTCTCAAAAGACAGAATGACAACAAATAGGCTCACATTTTGAGTTCCTGGTCAAAGGGATTTTATCGGAGTTATTTGAAACTTCACAAAAACCATGTCGGATTATTGATCTTCAAAAATCTCCGATTTTTGATTTTTTTTGTTTTTTTTGTTGAGTTATTAACTGATTAGTAAAAACATGTTTTTTTAGCGTACCGAAAGTTTAGCGGCAAATAAAAAAGCAATGGGGCAACTTATCGAAAATCGGAAACACCCTTTTGATAATTGATATCTCTAGAGTGCATAAAGATAATTATCTTGAATTTCCGATAAAATCCGACTGTCAAGGAACTTACCGTATAACGCTATTTGAAAATTCGTTGAACTCGACTTATTTCTAAAACGCTTCTTTCTTTTTTGTTAATAGATCATTAGTTGGAATCTCCATTTATTTAGCTTTCAGAAAATGTATACTTTATTGGAATTTAAATGGATGGATTCTGTGTTAAGGTCACTTGAATGCGTACCGGTCCATAGTGGTACCCTGATACCTTAAGTCGATATAAGAATAAAGGAGTGAAATATTGGACCCTCAAAACAGGCAAAAATACGTCCGCCATTACTAAATCGTGTTCCTGCGAACAATAGACTGTGACGTCAGTTTCTCAATGGAACGCGTCGCTGCATGGCTCGCTGCATTGTATTTTTAGTTTAATTATGATTAAAACATTTGAACAAGAAACAGTGTCTTGAATCGCCAAACATTCGCAGTGCTGATGCGTGTAAATTAGCAATACGACGAATTTGCGACGAACGATGTGGTCTGGACACTTAGGCGGAATAATGGATAGCAAACCAGCCACGGAGATTTCTTCTAATTTATTAACAAATTCTGAAGATGGGCCATAACATACATTAATGATTACAACATTCCGATCATATTTGTGAAACTATAAGGCTTACAAGGATAGAGCAATGATATACAAAATCGCCAAAATAGGCTAAATTACTGAACGGCTGAATACAAAACAATACTAGGAAATTATACTAAACATTACAAATCAAAGTCCATATTTGTGAAACTATAAGGCTTACAAGGATAGAGCAATGATATACAAAATCGCCAAAATAGGCTAAATTACTGAACGGCTGAATACAAAACAATACTAGGAAATTATACTAAACATTACAAATCAAAGTCTGGTTACCTGAAGGGTGGATCTCCGGTGGTTACGACATAAAACTGATTATAAACTGAGCTAATAAACTTGACAGTAACTTGAGCAAATCTCTGACTTGAACTGACGCGGTAACATGAAACTGTTTATCATAATCTTAATACAACGTTAATATTTACTTAATCGAAACAATCACAATGTCAATCAATGTCTATAAATGTCCAATACAAATCCTCGGGGGGCACCCTCTAAGTGCAAGTTACTGTCCTTCTAAGATGATACAGCACTTCTGTATAGATCTCTTGTACCGTCCGGTCTTTGTCTTGATGAGTACATTCCTCACTATTCCGTCTGTACCCGGGTACACGTCAATCACTCTGCCGAGATTCCATTTACCTCGTGGCACGTTATACTCCACAAGGAGGACGATGTCGCCCTTGCGCACTTGGCGTCCTTCTTTCTGCCACTTGGACCTACCAGTGCTGATCAGTATTGGGATATACTCTTTGATGAAACGTTTCCAGAAACAGTTTGCAATTGTTTGGACAAATTGGAAACGTTTCCTGAGGTTCTTGGTGTCCTCGTATGGTCCGTGCAGTGCGTCTGGCGAGGCACGACCCAAAAGGAAATGGTTGGGCGTCAACGGGCGTGGATCGTTAGGGTCGTCAGAGGCGTGACTTAGTGGTCGACTGTTGATGAGCGACTTGACCTCTGCGAACACCGTCGTCATTTCATTCCACGACAGGATCTGCTGTCCAACGGCGACGCGTAGTGCACGCTTTGTCTGCTTGATGAGACTCTCGGACATTCCTCCTTGATGCGGACTCAGAGGGGTTGTAAACTTCCAACAAATCTGGTGGAGGACGGCGAATTCCTCGATGCGTTTTCTTCCTTCGGTGACTAGTTTCTTAAGCTCTGCCTCTGCTCCAACGAACGAGCTTCCGTTGTCGGAGACAATTGTCGTCGGCCACCCATGATGTGACGCGAACCGTCGCAGTGCTTGAAGAAAGGCTTCACCTGATGAACTCTCGACTACCTCTAAGTGGACAGCTCTCGTTGTCGCGCAGGTAAAAATGGCTCCCCAAGCTTTACTTGACTTGTTTCTTCCATACTTCAGATAGAACGGACCAAACAGATCCACACCGGTGACTGTGAAGGGAGGCGATAACAGCTTCATCCTATCTGCAGGCAGGTCTCCCATCAGCGTGGAGTGTGGATGCTGGCGTATCTTTCTGCATGTGACACATTCTCGTGCTATCTTCTTGGCTAGGCTTCTCCCGCGCACGATCCAATATCTGGCTCTAGATTCGCAGAGAGTTCTTTCGCGGCCTGCGTGGCTTACTCTCTGGTGCATGTGCCTCATGATAAGGGTGGAGATATGGCAGTTGGCTGGGAGAAGAACTGGATTCACTTGATCGTAAGGGAGCTGAGATTTGTTGAGTCTGCTTCCGACTCTTATGATGCCATCCTGGATAAACGGCGACCAGTTTGGATAATCTGCGATCTTAAGATCTCGTTGGCTCTCACGAATCCAGTAATCTTCTGAGGCGTCCATTTCTTCCGGTTGCAACGGACCTTTCTGGATCCCGGCTGGGTCTTTCAGACTGGACTTCAGGTTGTTGACGAATCGTAGGCAATAGGCGGTGACTCTCTTTAACTTACCCCAGCTCGAGTATTCTGACGGCTCTACCAACGGCACTGACTTGGTAACAGGAGTTGCAGAGGCAACCGACTTCTTCTCTGAGTCTTCATTTACCACAGAGATTTTCTGTCTTTGGCTTCTTAAGGAAGGAGGGACCATTCAACCAGCGCCCTTCACTCTCACTCAGCTCTCGCACCGATATCCCTCGACTTAGGTCATCAGCTACATTTTGCTCGGTAGGAACGTGTTTCCAGCAGCTTGGGGCCCACGTTGACTGAATTTCTGCTACACGGACTCCAACGAAGGGCTTCAGTATAGCGGTCTCGGACCACAGCCAGTGGAGCACAATTGTGGAGTCTGACCACAGTGTGACGGTTGCAGGCTTGATCTTGAATTCTGTATAGATCGTTTGGGCCAGTCTAGAGGCAATTAACGCAGCCATTAGCTCCAATCGTGGGATAGTGCTTTGCCGGAGGGGAGCGACCTTGGCCTTGGCTGATACTAGTCTAACCTCTGGACCTTGCGAGGTGGGCCACAGCAGATAAGCAACGGCGCCAAATGCTGCTCCGCTTGCATCTGCAAAGACGTGTAGCTCTGAGGGCCCTGATACATCGCTAGGCCGAACGCATCTGGGGATTTGTACGCTCTTTAGACTTTCTATTTCGTCAAATAACTTCTTCCACGTGCTACTTGTGTCGTCGGGAAGAATGTCATCCCAGTCAAACTGCTTGGATCTCCAGATGTCCTGGAGAGCGATTCTTGCCTTAATGGTTACGGCGGATGCTAGACCTAGTGGGTCATATAACTTTGATATACTGGAAAGGATGGATCTCTTGGTTAATCTTTCTAACTTGATTTCCTTCGATGCGAAACTTAACATATCTGTCTGTGGATTCCATCCCACGCCTAGGGTCTTAGTGCCCTCCTCTTCTCCATCTAGATTAACAACGGACGTCTTCGGTGTTTCGCTTGCAGATTCTGTGGCGATCGATAGCTGATTACGCAGATCTTCAGATGAACATATCCACTCCTTTATCTTGAAGCTTCCGGTTGCTAATACTTCATCCAGTTCCTTAATGCTTTGTGCAGCCACTTCAGCGCTTGGGCACGAATGAATGAGGTCGTCCATGTATCTGTCGCGTCTGAGGACAGTAGCTGCATGTGGACAGTCTTGTTCGTGCTCATCTGCCATTCTCAGCATCACAAAACTCGCCATATCAGGTGAGGGCTTGTCGTCAAAGCTAACTCTTTGCATTGCGAAGACTGTTGGCTCTTTCGTCGTATCAAGATTCCTCCATAGAAACCGATGTACGTGGGTGTCACTCTCTGGTATACAGATCTGCAAGAACATCTTCGAGATGTCGCCGACAAAAGCGACCTCTTCCTTTCGGAAGCGAATCAAGACTCCCAGTAAGTTGCCGATGAGGCCTGGCCCCTTGTATAGAAAAGAGTTCAGGGATACGCCCTGGTACTGACACGCAGGATCAAACACCACTCTTAACGGTGTGCTCTTCTTGTCAGGTCGATACACTCCATGGTGTGGGAGGTAGTAGACTGGCTTGATGTCCGCCTCTAATTCAGCATCGGTTAGACGTCGTGCCCAGCCTTTCTCTTCATACTGCATTATTGCGGCGTCATACATTTGTACTTTCTCGTTGTTTTTCAGTAGATTCTTCTCCAAAGACCTCAGCCTGTTCTCTGCGACGACGCGGTTGTTGGGGAGCAGGGCCTTGTCTTTCTTCCATGGTAGGCTGATCATGTACTGGTTGCCCTGGTGTTCACAGGAACTCTCCATCAACTCCATGGCTCGTTTGTTTTCTAACGACCAAGGTGATTTTAGGCACGAGCAGTCAGGAGGAGCCTGTACTCCGAGGGTTTCAAACTAGTAAAATTTCTCTAAGTCGATCGGCTTCATGAAACTCATAGAACAAACGGTAGAGGTGTTCTGCATGCCATCCGATCCGATAACGAACCATCCAAGCTTCATCTTCTTTGCTACTGGCTCAAATGGGGCGCCTTGGCGTGTCTCTGGTTCAGTGTGCAGGTGGCTATAGTGGACGCCAAGGATAAGATCTATGGGACCCGCTTTGTGGCTGAACTCCAGGTCACGAAGATGAGAGAAGGATCTGAGCCAAGTGCGGTCGATTTCTGGCACGTCTAACACTGTCTGCTCTAACTCATGAGCCTCGATACGAAATTCCTCGCTGCTGTCTAGTGAGGATATCCAGAACCCCACTCGTCTGCTCTCTGGCTGTTCTACTTTCTTGCCACCGACCACAGCTAAATTAACTCTTTCTCTTGTTCCTTGCAGCCCGATTGCCTTCGAAAACTGTTTACGGATGATTGTCGTTCCAGCTCCGCTGTCGACCAGGATGTTACCTTCACGAATCCGTCCGTTCGGTGCCCTAAACCGGGCTCTGACAACAGGCATCATGCTGCTGTGGTCTAGGACTGATGCCATGCCGCTAGCCTGTGTAGGCGGCGGGGTTCGATCAGCGTGTAGAAGGGGATGGTGTGAGTATGGACAGGATTCGCCTTTCTCACATTTTTTTTCCGCTCTGCAATCCCTTATTGAATGGCCTCGGTTAAGGCACGAGTAACAAAGCCTACAATCGTTGCCAAAATGGTTGGCACGATTGGATAATTGAGCACGCGCGTCATTAAAGTTTGGATACAAAACTACCCCCCTCTCCCAGTACAAAGTTGTTGAGACGAACTTGCTCATCGAGGGCCACCGGGAAATCAACATACACCATTATACTATCTAAATAACCAGCAACATTGTATGAGGGGACAGGGGGAGTATCCAACAAGACAACTTGTTCCTAATAAAGAGCACTAGCTACCGAAAATGTGCATCGTGCCAAGGAATTATGGCAACGATTGTAGCCTTTTGGAACAGGTCCAATCTCTCTCTGATGGTTGCTTGAGTTACTTTGGGACATTCGGGAACCCTGTGGTTTTCTTCTTCACACACATAACACTTCAAGGTATTTCCGGTTTGGTCGGGCTGTGCAGAAAACACCCCTCTCTGGTCCGAGTTCCTTTGACCTCTGTTGATATCGCCAAAGTCTGGATCAAACTCCGCTTTCACTCGTTTTCTGACGAAGTCGCAGATATGGCGAACAGTTGGTGTTTGCCCCTTTTCTCTTATGTCTGCTACGTCGATTCGCCATCTCTCGATTAGATGGTCTGGAAGGCGCATGATGATCCTCCTTAGACTTTCGTTCGCATTGATATCGGCAGAATATCCGATCCTCTGCATTGTTGCAATACAGTTAACAAGATCGATGGAAAACTCGCGAAGCCTTTCTCTGTCATTTCTACTGATCCGATATCCCTTGGTCACGCTATTGATAAGCGCGCATGCAATTACACTCGCTCCAAATTGTTCTTTGAGCGTTTTTAGTGCCGTAGCATACATAATGCCTTTGGAGCCTAAGCCTGAAATTGATCTCTCTGCGTCTCCGGTGATATGCATCTTTAGCTGAATCATGCGCATATTGTCGGTTAGATGGGCTTTATCGTGAATGTGAATCTTAAAACGGTCGATGAAGTCTGCGTACTCTAATGGATTTCCATTGAACTTTACCCGCTTCTAGCTTATACAGGGCGTCGGCGATAGACAGTTCCGCTGTGATTGGTGAGGCAAATTTTGTTTCTTCGAATTCTTTCAGCTTGTCTATCCAAGAATCGAAAGAAGCTGGACCAGGGAAAGTTGCTTCCGGTTGGGTATTCTGAGCAGATTCTTGTGTTGACATATTTTGTACTGCTGATGTTGACGCCTGCTGAGCTGATGTGGACGCCTTCTGAGCTGATGTTTCCGGTTCCGGTTGAACTGAATGCTGGAGTTGCTGAGTGGTTTCGTGTTGACTTTGCACTGTTTGGTTTTGGCTCTGATTACTCGCGAGAGTCGGTTTGGTGATATTTCTTATAAACTCCTCGACCCTCTCTTCAAGACCATATACATCGCTTCTTAGGTCGTTCTCCCACTTGTCCAACGCGTCGTGATCCCCATCACCGTCAAAATCATACAGTTGACTGTGGATTTCGCATGCGTTGTTAAAATCTTTTCGTAATCCTTCTACCTCTTTCTCTAGTCTCCTCACATTACTTTCTCCCTTTGAAACTGTCTCGCTGATTCTCTTTATGGAGCGGGTTATTTTCCCTCGAAGGTGCTTTCGTCGGTTACGTAATTCTATCTCGACCCCATCGCCGGATGTCGAGCTGGACTCTTTGTCCCCCATTGTGCAACCAAAATCAGTCTCTTGTTTTGCCTTCTAAATCGGCACTCTTGGACTTAAATCCTTCAGAAGTTTTGGTCTGGACACTTAGGCGGAATAATGGATAGCAAACCAGCCACGGAGATTTCTTCTAATTTATTAACAAATTCTGAAAATGGGCCATAACATACATTAATGATTACAGCATTGCGATCATATTTGTGAAACTATAAGGCTTACAAGGATAGAGCAATGATATACAAAATCGCCAAAATAGGCTACATTACTGAACGGCTGAATACAAAACAATACTAGGAAATTATACTAAACATTACAAATCAAAGTCTGGTTACCTGAAGGGTGGATCTCCGGTGGTTACGACATAAAACTGATTATAAACTGAGCTAATAAACTGGTGAGATCACTAAAGGGACTGTCATGTTGAAGTAGCCGAGATATGATGAGCTTCTGTGCCCAACGAATTGAGTTTAGGAGATGTTTTTGGTATATGACGATTTGACAAGAACCGGAACGACCTCGCCAACTCGTCTTCTAGTTGGGGAAACAACTCCACACGGTAAGTAATCTATACATTGTACACATATATTATTTGTTGGACAAAAACGTTTGAGATCTATGAATGTCTCGGTATTAGTAGGAAAGGCTGTGTAGTACGGTAGAATGAGTATTATCGTCATATCTATCCTGAAGCAGTGAAGGCACATGGCCATCTTGAACGCCTCGGTATGGTAGCCATCTGCATTCAATTGTTTTTCTCTTTATGAGAAGAAATTCCACAAGACTTTGTAGTTTAGTAAAACTAAGTAATTTTATTTTCATTTGATGGTCATTTTATTATATTCGCCGAGTTTTATTGGCATTTGGTGCCATTTCAATTTTCTTTATAAGTTCTTACCGAAACTGCGAAAGTTCATTGGAATTTTAGATCATTTGCCGGCTGTTGGTAATGTGTTGTGCTAGTCTGGAATGAGTTGGAAATAATACATATACTTATTTTGACATTAACGAATAAATTTGAGCCAAATATTTGTAAATCTGGGCAACACCGGACAGTGAAACTGCGAATGAGAGTTGCTATGCCTTATTGCAACAGACGTTGTTTTCTTAGTTTTGAGGGCGTTGCGAATTTTTGACAAAAATGCACAAATATGAAGCTAGACATAGAAGAATCTTGCTTATTCAAAAGAACTAAGGGTGTCCAGTATCTTGACCACGCAATTCGACTCTGACACGTTTATTATACCTTCAAAGGAACTGGCTTTTGCGTGCGAACTCGATTGCTCATTTTCGAATTCCGACGGCGTTAGTCATATTTTTTGTTCAGTGCTAGAAAATCGTACTAGTTATAATTGGAACAGCTTAGTATTTAACCAGTAGAGCAAGTGGCATATATTCTTAATGGCCTGTGAATTCTAAGATAATCGAAGCAACACCACTGTGTTTACGAGCTCGCTGTTTTGTAGGTTCTCAATGGAACTTGTCAATTTCAAATCAGTTACGTGTAACCAGCAGGTTGAAGGTAAAGCGAAGGATCGAAATGATAGTTCGATTTATCTGGACATGCATTCCACATTTCAGCTCATTCTCCATTCTGCAAATATTTTTTTATTACTTGTAAATACAGTATATATATTGTATACAATGTATCTAAAAAGGATGCATAGAATGAAATACAAATAATATTACTTTATATTACCTGTCCAATCACAGCAAACTTTTCATAATGTTATGAAATTCAGTAGTATTATCTGACTTTTCCTTTATGAAATTGTAGACAACTAACATACAATGTATGAGTAAATTTTATCTATGAGTAAATATCTAGTTTTATAATTTTTCTATTGTATGTAAATAGGTGTCCCCAATTAGTTTACCTTTGTAAACTAGTGGGTTATCGGGATGGTTTCATCGGGATTTACCTGCACAAGTTCACTAAAAATGAATGAGACTGCAAAACAGCCCCTACTTCTTCGCGAAACTCTGTCGAGAAGAGTTGAAGTTCGATAGTCATTGGGGCTGCGAGAGAATAGGCCCCAATGATTCGATCAAACTTCAACTCTTCTCGACAGAGTTTCGCGAAGAAGTAGGGACTGTTTTGCAGTCTAATGAGAAATTTAAATACTGTACTACGAGGCGTAGCCGAGTGCAGTATGAGAAAATTTCGAGTTAATTCAGTTAGTGAACGAGTGAAGGTAATAAAAGCCCGATAACTCACAAGCAAAGAGGGCGTTAACATTTTTATTATTCAATTTGTATACATTGCAGAGGCAAGCTAATACTAACTAATACTAATACCGTGGAGTAAAAGCTTACACCACGGCTTATACACCACGATAATGACGTCGCCACTGTTGTCACGTCATTACCACACGTCACGTGGTACAAATCAACCAACCAGAAGATCGGAATTTGTACAATATATGAAAATTGAATAATAATCTCTGATAATGACTTCGCCTTTGGCGAATAATTGATAATTATTGTAGGCACTGATTTTTGTGAGTAAAAAAGCACCACAAACATGCCTTTCGTACATGAATAATGATACAAACGTTTACATCTGATCTATTCCTCTTTTACAGCATGTTTTGCATGACGCCTACTGAAATAAGATCTGATTTGGTTCTCTTTCAAGGTAAGATCGGGTCCAATTTGTTTTGTCATCTCTTTTTGACACTGAAGAGGTGTATATCGTGCAGATTTGCTCGTAATTCCAGAATCAAAACATCTTTCCATGATTTCTTTTTGTTCATTTGTAAACCTAACTGCTTTTCTTTTGGTTGCACGCCTTTGAGCACTTCCTTTTAAACTTGTTGTCCATTCCTCGTGTATTTCAGAGGTGCATTCAGCACTTTTCTTTTTTCCTGCTTGTTGATGGATTTTACTAACTGAATTGATGATTGCGGGATTTTTTGTATCGCATGTTGAATAATTTGATGTGCGTGATATGACAACTCTTTTTTCATTATTATTATTTATGTTACACGCACCACTGTTTTCATGTCGGTTGATGTTTCCAGGGCGAAGAAGTTGTTTGCAACAAATCTTGCATTCCTTCAGAGTTTCATTAGGCATTCTAGCTGCTTCTTTGGTACATTTTGTAGTTTCCACTGGATGCTGTTGTACCTTTGATTTTGGCCCTTTTGGAAGCAATTTGTTGACTGTTTTGGCATAAGTGATGTCAAAATCAGTTGATGCTGATGTAGTACTAATGTCATTCTTAAAGTGTTTGTTGAGGTTCGCATTGGTGTAAAGCTTCCCTTCTCCGATGTTTGTGTTTTCTCTCATTACAATGCCATTAGATGTGTACTCAAAATCACCATACTGTGAAATTCCAGCCAGTGTCTTGGCAGATGGTGGCTCAGCTTGACGATTTATATCTATGGGATACACATGTGTTCCTCTGAGTCTGTCCTTAGTTCCCTGTACAATATCTTCACCACACATGACACTATGTCCTTCCTTCATGTGTTGACGTAGAGCAAATTTCAGAGTTGCATAATGACTGTCCAACTTTGTCTTACCCTTTTGGGCCTCAAAATTGGAGAACTTCTTGAGATGTATACCAGTGAGTTCTTTGAATTTTTGTAACCATATTATCAAACTTGAATTTTTGTAATGAGGACCATTATCAGACCACATAGACAGGGAGGTGATTTCAGGATGTAGAGCTTTCATATTCTTGGCACTCTCTTCAAGGCAGCTAGCACTAAAGAACCAATTCTGTGTATCGTCTGTCTCGCTGATGGCATCGTGGTACTCTGTTAGAATCGGTCCATCTTCCTCCTCTCGAAACAAAAACATGACTCCATGCACAGAGGCACCTTTTTTTCCAAACCATTCTCTCTGGGGCTCATACAGCCTTTTAAACATGAGCTTCATCATATAGTCGCACACACCAACAGCATGCCCTGGTTTGAGATTCTTCATTTCTTCTATGTAACATTCTCTTTGGTGTTTGCCCCGTATAAGATGTGACATGTATTTTGACAGATTCTCATCTATATCCATGATTTCAGAAAGCAAGGAATCCTTTTCATCCGAGGGACAATTCAGTTGCTTCACAGTGTTATTCAGACTTTCTACTAGTAGCCATCGCTCATTACAGTTAGGGCAACTGTTTGTATGCTTCTCATCTGCACAAGTTGGTGCATCATTTAAACACCACTCTATGCAGTGGCTAGCACACTCGTCATGCTTTCTCAAGTTGTTTGTGTAATCTGACAACAAATAACCCTTTAGGCCTTTGGCTCTTGTCTTGATATCTGGAATTGGACATTCCCTTTCATTATTTTCTAGCCAGTGTAATTCTACTCTTTCTGCCAGCTTATTTAATTTTTCAAAGTTCTCAGCTCTACTTTCGGTGCAGATATTACAAAGACCAGCCATTTCAACCAGTTGATGGAAATTGCCTGCTTCCAACCCCTGATAGAAAAGAGATCTCCCTATTGGTATTTCACTTTGTTTTGAACATTCTTCTTTGTACATACTAAATAGTTTTTCCTTATTCCGTTTTAGGTGCAAGACTGGTTGGGTGCCACTTCCAAGGAGATCACTTAACCAAGATTTCTTTTTTCCACTGCAATCAGCAGTTTTGTAGGAAGATCTCTCAGTACACTCAGGACTATGAAGGAAATCAATAAGGAAAGCCAAGCTATCTGGAGAAATTCTCATGTAGTGTGTTGGTGGTTCTTTGGGTGCAGAAATAGCTGCGCCATGTTGTTGATAGTGAACCCGTGCTTTTGTCATTTCATATGGTGTACAGCATATTTTTTGGCCATCTTCAACACAATAAAAATGTGTCTGCAAAGTCTTATTATCCATGTGTGGTGCTACAGAGCTTAGAATCTTTATTCTCTCACTTTTGGCCTGTGCATACATGTAGGCTGATGTAAGTCCTTCAAAGATGTTGTTATTGACAGAAGGCATTGACTGTTGATGCTAGAAAAAATATATACACTCGATGTGTGAAACATGACAATACAATATTGTAAATATAGTCATCATCATGACAAACCCTTGCAATGCTGTTTCCAATGTTTTTCATGTGTATGTGTGAAATTTATTTATTGCACTACATGTTGTCAAGATAATGGTTCTGTAGAGTGAAAACACTATGCACTATAAATATTACTATCTAGTACGAAGTACTGATATTTCAAATGTTTTCTAATGTTTCATTGTGTTATTTAGTACTAATCAGTGCAAAATGTTGCATGGATTTAGTGTTTTCACTCAACTCAATAATAATAATTATTATTATAACTGTAGGTGATGAATCGTGTGCACAACAAGGCAAACCAAAAGCACTGAGCATCGATTAAATTATTATCGGGCTCGATGAGACCCCCTTTAATTACCTTATCAGGTGTTTCATTCATCTTGCCCATGGTAACATTAAACAACTCCTCACCACAGTCTCCAGAAATATTACTGATTGTTTCTTTTAATGTTACCATGCTCTCAAGAAATGCATTGGCTGCTTTTTTTTCTATTTTTGTTTGTGTCATCCTACATGCATCATTGTAAGAAACACAAGGCCTCCCTTTTTTGCCAGCATGCTCTCGAGAGTGCTCTTCATCTGATGGAGATCCAAACTCTCTTGTAGCTGCATGTAACTTATTGTAACATGATTTACAGCAATATTTTGTCAATACTGACATTTCAAATTTGGCTAAAATACTCTGTTGGACAATTTGAGTGGACTGACTCAACCTTACAGGAAGCGGAAGTAGTTTCACCTTTGATTTCGGAGTCTTACAACCTTTAACTCTGCACGTATGTTCAATTGCCCAGCGACACTTTGAACAAACTCGCTTTTCACTCGGGGGAAAACCTGTAATGGGTCTCAATTCCTTGTCTTGAAAATTCTGTCCACATTCGGAGCAGCTTCCACTTGACATTTCTACTGAGTACTGAGCCCTTTTAATACTAGGGTGTTTATCTTGTGGTAGGTAAAACAGCAAAAGTGGTGGATTTTGATGGTCCGAAAAGTAACATACCAACCATGTACCAGACTTCAGACTTTGTTTGTTTTTCAAAAGCCATTTAAATTGATGAACAGACGCGCGCGTGCGAGTGTTCCCGCCGAAATCTCCCGCCGGAAGCAGCCCAGGGAAATAGTAATCAAGACAGGACAAACATCGGATTGAAATAGATTTACTGCAGTAAACAACCTAACCAAAGAATTGTACATTCGAAGCAAACATTTTACCTGTTATATTGGTATGTGTCGGTAAATAATATAGCTTGGTTTTCAGTCATCTGTTGGAGTCCATGCACTGATCTGTACTGTGAATTTAGTCGCATGGTAGCCCACGTTTAATTTCCTGATTTACACAGCCGAAATACGCTTTTTAAGGAATACATCAGACTTCTAGCAATACAAACTACAACAAATATAACTTTGATACCTTTTTGTCTCGAAAATTGCACATAAACCGAGAGAATAGTTCAAATCTTGCCAATCGCTTCTGCAAATACAAGATGGCTGCTTTCATATTCCCCCAAAATATTTGATGACTGAGCGCGCAATGCTTAGTGGGATTTTATTCCGCTGACCGCGAATATCACTCGATCACCTGGCGGATTTCGTCTTAATTTGCCTCATCATAATCAATTTACAGCTTTAGCCTAATACTTGTGCAAAATAAAGATTTAAATTATCATTATGAGACACAATTAATTAAGAACATGTTCATGTAATATAATGAATTTTAAAAATATTTTCTTGACTCACCTTCGGCTCAACGATTCTTGTGATTTCAATTCCATAGAGTCCGAGGATGGCGACTGTTCCTTCTGCTCATAGGGCACCTTTTGATTTCATATAATATTGTGATATAATATTTAGTCGTACTCTCACGGAATTCCTGGGGAAAGCATCACAGATCGAGGCTCATTTTAAAAATCGAACAGAATCGGACTCACGCGAAGCGACAACCGAGGCGATGGGAAGGAAAGTGGGAGATAGAGGACGGTGGGAGGGTGAAATGAATGGATTAATGAATGAGTAAATAAATAAATAGATAATTGAGGGGGAAGGGGAGGGAAATGGGAGAATAAATAACTAAATCAATCCATCAATGACTGACTGAAGGAATATGAGTAAAGAAAAAAGAAAGAAAGAAAGAGAGAGAGAGAGAGAGAGAGAGAGAGAGAGAGAGAGAGAGAGAGAGAGAGAGAGAGAGAGAGAGAGAGAGAAAAAGAAAGAAAAAGAAAGAAAGAAAGAGTGAGTGAGTGAGTGAGTGAGTGAGTGAGTGAGTGAGTGAGTGAGTGAGTGAGTGAGTGAGTGAGTGAGTGAGTGAGTGAGTGAGTGAGTGAGTGAGTGAGTGAGTGAGTGAGTGAGTGAGTGAGTGAGTGAGTGAGTGAGTGAGTGAGTGAGTGAGTGAGCGAGCGAGCGAGAGCGAGCGAGCGAGCGAGCGAACGAACGAACGAACGAACGAACGAACGAACGAACGAACGAACGAACGAACGAATGAACGAATGAAAGAATTGAGGGGGAGGGGGCGGATTTGAGTCCTCACAAATGGAGATCAGAACGGGAACTTTCTGGCCTGCGTAGCCGTCCCTGGGGGAGGGGGGTTTGGGGGAGAAGAAGAGGGGAGGAATGGGGTGGGAGAGGAGGCAAGGAAGGAGGGCCTGCCCACAATGCCGGGTATTTTAGATATTTACGGCCGCGTAAATTCCTATTGGTCGAAACATACATACATACATACATATTTTATTTTATTGACCAAAGTGACATGTGATTGACAGTTATATTTCTAACACATCCCAGACCAAGCCAATCCAGTATGCGTCTAGTCAAGAGAGTAATTTTAATATTGGAGAAGTTCAATTTAAAACCCCTCTCTTCGCTCGCCTCAGTACATAGCCTCTGGAACCAGGGTACATAACCGCGTAACATGATCACACTTTTAAAATTGAAAAACGTCTACTACTGATGAGAAAGTGCGCTATATAATTCCATTATCATTATATCTGTAAAAGGGTCGCCAAAACTAAATTTCTAGTCTGATACAGGGTACGTGGGTACGTGTTTCACGGACCATTACCTCGTGTACATTTAATTAGGTTAGCATAGTATGTAGTGAATGTGAAACTATACCTTTCGTAATTTGTATGCAAAATCACCAACGGGAAGCTGGGGGATTCCAGGCAGATATTCTTTGTCATCCCACCACTCGAATGTTGGTGTTTTTTTTCTGGAAGTAAGAAATAAGAATACTAATTGTCAGTATAGATAACTATTTTGCGAAAGGATCGAATTTCATCTACGGTGAATATATACCTTGGAGCAAAAGCCAGGGGCTGGAGCGTTTAGTTCTTCTGAGTCTCCATCTGAACTCCGTGAGGAAACATTTCCATTTTGATCCTAGTAATTTTTCAAGAGGATAAACGATTACCATATAAATAGATGAATATATCTGGAAAATTGTAATACGAGAGCGAAGTACTAGTACATTTACCGGGACATTTACTTTACCTTGGAGCTTGCCGTTTCAGCCTGAGTTAAGTCCTTCACGGGACTCATTTGTCCTTTATCGCTTCATCGTAGCCTCCTCCGCATGCAACTCCAACGGAAAGGAGGCCGAAGGCCGAGAGATGGGATCCCTGTCCCAGCGAGGCCGAAGGCCGAGAGGGACTTGGCCCTAAGGAGAAATAGGAGGACTTGCCTGCCAAAACTCGACAATGTTTTTCCCATCTGCGCATCTCAAAGTGCGCATCCAACTGCTACTGACCAGAGAGGGGTAGTTTGAATTTGGCTTACCAAATAGTTCATTCAACCTTGTTCGTGCATGTCGTACTTTGCCCAGTAATATTAAAAGCGTCTATGTTAACGAAACAAAACCCCTAGAGGATGATATTCTTTATAATATCTCTACAAATTATCTTAACTGTGGCAACCTAGCTAAGATCTTTCTCGTGCGGCGCGCGCCGATGGCCGTTCGAGTATCGGGTGAAAACATTTATTTCAAAATATCATATATCATCAGCTTTTTTATTTATTATACCCCTGCACCCCTGCATCCCTGCACCCCTGCACCCCTGCAGCCCTGCGGTTTAAACCGTCCGTTTGGATATGTTAATAGACATACTACCAGGATACTAAAAATGCAAAAACATCAACGCACCCCTGCACCCCTGCACCCCTGCACCCCTGCGGTTTAAACCGTCCGTTTGGATATGTTAATAGACATACTACCAGGATACTAAAAATGCAAAAACATCAACTTCGCAAAATTTCATCATAGTAGCACTTTAAAGAATCATCCAATTCATTTATTTGGGTTAAAGTTCTCTACAGTTGTTGGAGATGTTTAGTAAATCTACTGTACAGAAGAAATCGATGGTTAGATTCAAAAGACAAAAACCTTTAGATGAAAGTCCCAGTTCTGCAGAAGGAGCATCTCCATTGGTTCGGCATGTAAGGAAGAAAGGGAAACCTAGTGAAGATGAAGTTTGTGCGCCGTCAAAAGCACGAGTTGCGTTATTTGCTACCCCTCGCACTCCATCCCACTCTATCTTACCATCGACACAACCAACGCAAGACCCAACAATACCAATGATCACACCGATTCGACTAGTAGTAACACCAATTCTACCAGCACCGCCAGCTTCAACACCTGCACTGAGTAAAGATGCCCCACCGAATGAATCCGGCTTTCAAAAGCGTGTGTTACCATCTTCACTGCCACCAAAACAAGTCATCCAAAAGCCAAAATCACAAGCATCACTAATTGTTTCTACTGCTGGTCTTCGTAATCCCAAGGTTAGTACTGTCATAAAAGAATGAACCAGTCATATTTTATTCCAACTGTTGTATTCTACATCTACATTTTATTTAGTCGGTAAAAATCGTGAGATATCATACCATCATACTTGAATATAAAATATAACAAAATAGTTATAATTGAAAGAAGAAAATAATAATAAATAAATAAAAATATAATCATAAATCATCTATATACAAATAAAATAGATACTAAAAATTTTATTAAATTTTTTTAAACAAACTTTATTATACATTACAAATATTATTAAAAATTAACAATAATAAATTAATATTATCATTTAATATTATTAATTTTTATTATTTATTAAATATTTATTAAAATATGTTGGCTGATTTAATTCTCACTTTCTTATAATGTGCAGTTTCTGTAAAATATGTGTATCATACATGTATCTCTTGAAAATATATGTTTAAATAATAGCCACACTTTAATGGCCCCCTCAAATTATTTTCTTCGTCCTTAATTAACATTTTATGATATGTACATACATATTCTATTTTTAAATCATTTATATAGCTTTCTAGAATCATACCAGTCAATGAAAACACCAGAAGAATTGTGATTAAAGTACTTCAAATGGTACAACGTCACTTGAAGTAGCCAAGGTAATTCTGGAGTGTCCAGATTTACTAAATGCAGTCAAGTTCTTGATTTTGCAAGAAATAGATGAGCAATGCAGAAAACTTTGTACAAGAAACACCAACAACACATCAGTGCCTAGGATTCCAGTGGATAAACAAAAGGTAATTAGTAAATCATTAAAAACCAAGTTACCTGTCCAGTATGTAGCTTTTTAACAAAATCACTGTGTGAAAGGCCGAATTTTCTAGAATATTCAGATACCGAATACTTCATACCGACTTGTGGTCACTCTGTAGTATTCTATACGCAGTACACACGTCTCGTACAACTTAAGAGTGAATGTCACCAAAAACCGAGGAAAATCCGAATATCGCGGCAAAGACTGAACAATCGATTTCGCTCATATTACAAAGTTAGATAGGCTAGGGTGTTACTAGAATCGCTGTGTAGTTAGTTTAATGAAATAGCGTTGTGTTTTCGAGAAAAACGCAAAACTCTGATTCCCGTCGAAAATCGCCTATGAAGACAACAAATTGTGACTCGAGTTTAATCGTCTCGCATCACAACATGAGCTATGCAATCGCTCTAAAAATACCACCACGTGTTATACGATCTCTAAACTTACTGACTGTGTAATTATCTGGTTAACAAGACGATCTGAGAGCGTTTTCTCAGTGGGTGTTATGTTGTTGTGAGTGATGTCTAGACAACGTCTCGCTACGATTACTTTCGCAGTGCGGGTCGGCTTATTGGCTTTGTTGAGTTTCTTGTAGAAAATACGTGATCATTCTCTGAGAGTATCTACCAGCAAGCTAGCGATCAGTTATCGACAAAATGACTTCAGTCTGTCATGAGCTTTGTCCGAAAGAGGAAGATTCTCATCGAATCGAATGAGTCAAACGTGCACGTCTCGTATGAGCCTGCGATATACGTTTGAGCGCATGCGTTGTCATGACGAATTGCCATTTTGTGACAGACGAAGAAAAAGAAAGCCCATTTTAAAACTCGGCGTCTGCCACAGGCAGCCCCGCCGAGTAATTACTCAATATTTTGCGTGACAGGAAAATTATTTTGTAGACCTACATTTACGTTGACCGAAAGTATGCTCCAATAAAAAAAATATTTTCACCATGTGGAAGTGCTCGAAATTGTTTGAGCAACAAATGAATGAAAACTGGAATGTTATCCTCTCAAATGCTGGAGAGATCTACCTGGGCAAATGAATTAGCGTAACGGGAGAGTGTTTTGAAATCAGTTGAAAATTCGCATTTTCTGACCTTTGAGGTCATCACTCACGCTTCGCTCTTGTGATACTTCCGTACTTTGACCACTTTGACCGTTTCAAATAGTTTGTATTAGCTATGAAATTGTATTTTAAAAGTCTTCACGAAGGTTGAAGAAAATTCTTACCTCATCTGAAGCGAAAGCCTGATCGAGAGTCGGAAATGCAATAGATGGCCATCTTACAATCACAAGTATATAACTGTTAACACAGGAATTCCTCCATAACTCATGAGATTTTCCACTCATTGAAGACATCAAGGGTGAAATAAGTCTCCTTGGTTAATATCAATACCGGTTGTATAATTTTGAAACTGATTTGAGGTCAGAAGACGCCATATTAAAGAGTGTTGAAATATGTCTCGGCTGAAATCGAAGGCACTTATGCTAATTATTGCCTGTCAATCATGTCGTTGTACGACGTTTCTATTTTTGAACCATCAAGCAAATCTGAGTTTTTGATATATTTTTGGATATATAATATATATGTTACCCTGGTTTCAGAGGCGCTTTATATATATTATCGGCTTAGCGCCTCTGGAACCAAGGGGCTGTTAATGTATACTACAGTTTGTAATAATGGTGGACGACTAGAGGGAGGGGGAATTGACTCCGAGACTTCCCATTTGAAAGGGGCGGAGATGATCGTCGTCTCTTTTAGGGGTATAAATTATGGATGTTGGTATCACTTGGTCACGATGGAACGACAATATTTTTAGCCATCAATGTATCAATTAGGGTTGCACGATAAAAAAAATAAAAAGGCCGTCATCATGTGCTGACTAATTATTGAATAGAAATATTCATTACGAATTGCCAGTATCAAGCAGTATCACCAATTGGGCTCCCATAAGGGAAAGGTAGTTTACACTTAAATTTAGCCGGTGCATAGAGTTCATATAGAAGAAACGACGTGGTATTTATGCTGCTGTCAGTATACTGAGAGAAAAGACACGGCCTCCGTACTGGCTTCATAACTGTTATATCTTGAAATAGAGAATACGTGTTACTATATCTTGAAAGCTGTTCTTAGATAGGGCGCGGCACTTGTATCTTGTAAACTGTTCTTGTTAGAGACAGAACGTGGCACTGGGATCGTGACCACTTTTGTTCATAGAGATCGGAGATGACGTGTTGCTTATATCTTGATAACTGTTCTTGTTAGAGTTAGGGCGTGGCACTTGAATCGTGACCACTTTTTTCATAGAGAGAGGACATGTTACTCTATCTTGATAACTGTTCTTGTTAGAGATAGGGCGTGGCACTTGAATCGTGACCACTTTCGCTCATAGACAGAGGACGTGTTACTCTATCTTGATAAATGTTCTTGCTAGAGATAGGGCGCGGCACTTGTATCGTGACCACTTTTTTCATAGATAGGGGACGTGTTGCTTATATCTTGAAATCTGTTCTTGTTAGAGATAGGGCGTGGTACTTTTATCTTGTTACTGTTCTTGTTAGAGATATGGCGTGGCACTTGGATCTTGACAACTTTTGTGCATAGAGAGAGGACGTGTTACTTGTGATGACATATCGTCATGTCATATCACACCCAAATCATCACGTTTCGCGAAAATTCCCGCACGGCAAAAAATGAGATCAACCTCATCTTCAGCACCCGTGAAAGAAATGATTGCAGTTGGTTTACAATATTTTTACTACATGAAATTATTTGCTACTTGATTTCAGTCTTTACTGTCAAAACCACAAACTCCACCAGCGATAGAGTTAATAGATTTCAAACTACAACACACCTCCATGTTTCTTTCCCGGGGGGGACCCGGGGGGGGGGGTACTTCCATGTGAAAGGAGCTGAGACGATTGTCGGAAAATTTGAATTAAACCCCTCAAGCAGATCACTCTGGGCGTGGCTTAAGCTGTATTTGACCCCTAAACGATATCATTATAAAGCAGGCAAGAGCTTTAGCCGCCAGTACAGTATGACGGTCTTTTTATATTTTTTTGCGTGCAACCCTAAATGATACATTGATGGCTTGAAATATTGTCGTTCCGTCCTAAACAACCCTAAGTGCTACCAAACCCGTAAGTTACACCGGCCCAAAAAGAGACGACGATCTTCCCCCACCGGGTTTCTTTACAAATTATCGGTATACCGGCTAACAGTACAATGGTTCCAGAGGTGCTTTATAATAATAATAATAATAAGTTTTATTTTTATAGCGCTAATTCCGTAAAGTCCATTAGCGCTTATATATATATATAGAAACCTAGAATTTACGAACATTCGTATTCTTCGTAAACCTAGAATTTACGGACATTTGTATTCTTTGTATCGAAGAGACTACCAGGTACGAATGACCGTAAGTTATGCCTAGAATTTACGCACTACTTTTACTTCGGGTAGTCAACAAAAATCAAAACCATAATCATAATCATGAACTCAACATTTTTATTATTTGACAAATAGTTTATTAACGTTACCATAAAAATATAACTAACAATCTTGTGGAAGAAACTAGCAAAAATCTGCATAACATATACTAGCTTCTGAGGTACTTTTTCATTTTGATACCAACTATTAAATTAATATACATAATTATTAAATTAAATCTCTAATATGCTAAAAATGATTACATAATACTATAAAATCTTAAGATAAAGCATAGCATCACTCTAGTAAGCACACTATAAAATATACCAAATATTCCATATTAAAAGTCATTGAGAGCTTTACATCACATCCTCTACATAATTAAATAGATATTGCTCTATTACTTTTAATAATTAAACTATGTTGCTGATTCTTTACACTACTGTCTGTTCAATCAAGATTGAAGTTCATGATGACCAATCATTGGTATTATCACATTCACTCTTTCACTTCCATAGCTGAATCTTACTTTGTAATTAACTATTATACACTTTTGCAGAAATCTCTTTACTGGGATGTAAGATAAATTAGAATATCCTTCTTTCTGTGTAGACCAAACCTCAAATGGGTTTGGATAGAAGTTTAGCTCAGGATGTTTCTTGAACCATCCCACTTCAGCTAGTACATGGCTGACTTTCTTTCTTTTTCCATTTTCCTCCTTAATTACTACATCATGATTTAGAAATCTGCACACTCTTCCAGGTCTAATTTCTCCATTAAACCACTTCAATAACACCTACATTGTTTGAGCTTTGATACAAGATGCCACTCGCTGTTAATCTGGTATATGAATCATAAAGTCTTAAACAGTTGACCACGTCTTGTGGATAGAGACTTTCATACATTGTCTGTAAGTCCAGTGAATCTTCTTTGTCTAAAGCAATGCGTTTGATTGGTGGACATGGAGTGATCTCACCATTCTGATGGTCTGCTACAGTTTCTCTAATTGTGCCATTCTGTGTTTCAACCAGCAACTCCTTGAAATCATTGTGATCAGTGGGAAACTCAAGACTTTGCAACTGAATGTCTCTTAGGAATTTACGCATCAGCTGGATTTCTGGGAAAAAAAACACTAATGTAAATTAATTAATTAAATTAATTCAAAAATTGAACTTGAAACCATATGATTACCACATATACAAACATTGCACTACTAATAATTTACAATACCATACCTATATTGTGATTATTCTTGTGATAAGATCCCAGGATACCATTGTACCTTTCAAAGGAGAAACACCAGAAGGAATATACTGGCCCATAATCTCGTATACATTCCACAAGGTGACAACTCAAATGATATTAGGAGTACAGGATTCTGGTCCATACAACTTCTCATATCGTTTACAAAATTCCACAATTTCCATCTCAGCTTTAGAGCAATCCTCCATGCTAATGACCTTACGGCATATTATATGGCAAGCATTCACAAAGTGCAACCAAGTATTGTAGTGTTCGTCAGGCAAAATGTTTTTCAAGGCAAAAACTGAGTAATAACAAACCCAATTTTTCCATTGGTCTGCTGTGAAACCTCCAAATCCTGAGGCAATCTTAGTGGGTATTCTTCCAATTTCTGAAGGTGGATGAACAGCATTTACCCTTTTTTGAATCGACTGCAAATGTTTATTATTAAGAAGATCCTCATTGATCCATAATTTGAGTGTTTTCTTTGCCAGACCAAGGAAGAGGTTGTGCATGGGATCAATAACTGTGAAATGTACTGCATCAGAATAAGGCAATTCAAATAATACAGAGTATTTTGCCCCAGTTTCACGCACAATCTTTTTGACCTGAGCTTGACAAGTAGCCATCTGTATGGATTCTGTATGCAGCTTGTGAAGGTCACTTGTTCTTTTTTCCCAGTCCTCAACATTAAATCCTGAAAAATCAGGCTTAGATCCAAAGGACTTACATGGGAATGTCTTAAAGCACTTGTTGCAACCTACAAATAACATACAAATCAATAAATAATCCAACAAAAATTGACAACTCATGGAAAAATAATTTATAGTTACAATGTAGTAGAAGTAGTTGGTACATGTAGGTATTATAAAGTAAATTCCTGAATTTCCTTGAATGACCATTAAAGTGGTTTGAAATTAATGTTGGATTTGATGAAATACAGAAAATATAATTTATTCTGGCCTTGGTTTGGAACCACTGATTTATGTTCACTGAAGCAAATCCATGTGTTACATACTGTTACAGCACGAAGCTCAAAACTGTGACCACTGTTAATTTATTTGCATACTTTCTGTCTCGCCTTTGTCCAATTAGCACTTCGATAAGAAATAAGATATGAGAATTCTCTGATGCTGATTGGATGATTGCTCAGCAGAAAGAATGCAAATAAATTATGGCTTTGCGCTGTACATGTAAGTATGACAATACATACAGAACTTTGAACCTCTACATGTACTTTCAGATAATGTGTACCTCCTTTCACTTGGGACACATCATTTATTGGTCCCAAGAGTGTCTTCTTGATAGAGGTGCAACTGTAATTATTGATACAATAATTCTTGTTATTGATACATGTATTATTTGCTTAGCTATATACCTTTTGTTGCTGAATGTCCAGCAAATCCTCCGCATTTTCTTGCAGCTGGAGCATCACAACAAAGTGCCAGAAGTGCAACTCTAACTTTAAGCATTCCTCCTAGAAAATGCTTATTCTCCAGAATTACTCCATAAATCTATTAGTTCATCAACTAGCGGTTGAAGAAATGTGTTGATGTGTCCTTTAGGCTCATTTGGACCAGGAATCATTCCAACAATGATAACATTCTCGGGCTGAAATATTTCTGAACGTGGAAGATTCATAAGTACTAAGTATAATACTCCAAGGCTATAATTGAGTATGTTTGTATGGCTGAAACCAGTCCACGTTCAGAATAACACCCATGTTTCCAGGTGTTGCAAAGTACTCTTCACCATTAACATCTTTGAATTCCCTCCATATTTTTCCATCAAATGAATCTGTCATAGAATTACTCTGTTGATTGTTCCTTCCTCTCCAAGATTCACATGATTCTAAAAAGCCAGGTTTGGATAGTAATGCTGTTAAGGAATCAGTCAACTTCCTAAAACAATATAACCTCTTGGGGTGAAGAAAGAATGATCCACTTTTTGACCTCATCCTTTTCATAAGGAATGCTCCACACTGTCTTCTTTTGCTTTTTTGAGGATGATTAGGAAAACTGATATGTGTACACCGACTTGAAACAACACGTCCATTTGATTTCTTGGTAGTGCATTTGTCAATTTCATAGAGAGTCATACATTTTGGGCAAACAACATACTTCTCAAATTCATCTGTCCCAAGTCCAAGATAAGACTTAGCCATGTAAATTGTCACTGGTAAACAACTTGCTAATTGAATGAGTGTATCCAGTTTAGTCACCTTTCCAATCATAACAATAAATGAACGCAAGAATCTCAAGAGAATCACAATACCACGGTCTGATACTTTATATATAGTCTGCCATAGTAGGATGAAGAGGACAAGACCACGGGACTCTGCAAATACTCTTTCATCTTGGCCATCATCACTTTTCTCCTCTAAATTATCATCACAATATTCAAATTCTTCATTGCTATCTTCTGTTTCATCATTACATGTACTATCTTCTCTTCCATCATTATCAACCTAAAACAAATGAGTACACTAGTTCTTATAAACATAAACAATAATTATTGAATGTACTCAAAGAGAATCACCATACATGTATTGAAATGGCTTTATCCTAAATATATCAATGTTTGAGTACTACCATAGTTAAATTATATATTTATCCCACTTCTTAGAAAATACAACCAATCAGAGAGCAGAATTGCTGTTTCACAATCGGCTGTATTCCACTCTTCCTTCCAATCATACCTTGCAGCAATTTGTTTTTTTCCCCTGATATTTTCTATGATGTGAGATAACATAGTTGTACAATGCTTTCTCGTGCCACACCATGGAATATCCCACTTGTCACTTGTATTTTCTAGGCATACACACTCGCCTAAGCGCTTGATAATAGAAGGGTGTGGAATATACATGTACATGTACCATGGTAAGCACAAAGCTGGATATCTCCAATGGTAATTATTATTATTATTTTGATTTCATTATTTTTTGCAATAATGAAGGAAAGAAAGAAGTCACTTCCCTTTCCATTCAATCTACTAGCTATAGCTAAACTAGTTTGTCTCTCTTTCTTTCTCAGATGTGTCAATGATCACCTCTTCGCCTGTTGGAAGTTCCATGGAGAATAATTGTTTAATTTGTAAGTGGATTAACATTCGTCATATATATGAGGTGTGTTGAGGGCTCCAGTGTAATAACTGTTCCTAAGCGTCCTAAGCGTAGTAGCACTCTTTTCTGAAATAGAAAAAAAAGTTTAACATCTTTTATATAAGTTGTAGGAAACTTTTTGCCAGATTAAAAATGTCAATAATTTGCACAAGGGCGCTTTTGTATAATAAATTAATAACAATCTGACGTCACCAAATTACAATATCACGATTTCAAACCTTTATAACTCGCAAATGCGAAGCTCAAATCAGAAAATACTGTACTATCCCACTATTCACTTCGTATATAATCGATTATCAAAATAAATTTACACTTTAAATTGATGGGCTTTTGATGTATTATTAGACTATTCACAATACTCGTAATGACATGCAAATATGAAATAAGGTATAATACTACTTCATTAGTGGCTAGGTGTGCATAGGCACGTGAATGACGCTACGGGATGACTATAAATACGAAATCAATGTTCAGCACTCCCTTCTTGCTCAGTTTCCAGCGGAACAGTGGTCGGAGGAACTTTTCTTCTTTTCTTTTTGGTTTACGACCCACGCGAATCTGAACATGGCCGAGGTCGTTCCTGTTCGACGACCTGCAGTAGACGAAGAGTAGCCGGGTTGTTCCACTTTGCTCCGCCAGCACCACTGAACGAGTTGAAGCCGAAGCCTCAGGGTGAACTTGAGTCGAATACTTGAATGTTGATTTGTTAAAGTAAGTGTTGAATGTACATGCTGTTTAGCAAGGGTTTGTCTGTAGAATGAATCAGGCTCCATCGACTGGATGGTTTGTTGAAATGTTTGCTCGCTGCGTGTATCGCTAGGTGAGAGTTTGCACGAGTTTATTTGTAGAATGAACCCCTCGTTAATATGTTTTTGTTGGGAAACTGCACTGATGATTCAATGTTATTTTGCATGTATGGAGAAGAATTTTCACCGTTTAACTATCTGTAGAATGGATTCTTCTACAGGATGGTTCGTTCGACGACTCTAGATACTTGAGCAAGATTTTTGCCAGAGAAGGTATACCACGTGGGATGAGCGCATGCGCATGGCCTCGACCACGTGGGATGATCGCATGGCCTCAACCACGTGGGATGATCGCATGGCCTCAACCACGTGGGATGATCGCATGGCGATGACACAACAGTGTTCCAGGGTGAGGTTTCACAGTTTCAGTACCAGGATGAGGTTTCACCGTTGACCAGGGTAAGTTTTTACCATTGACCAGGGTGAGTTTTCACCGTTACAGTACCTTGGTGAGTTTCCACCGTTTCAGTACCAGGGTGAGGTTTCACCGTTTCAGTACCAGGGTGAGGTTTCACCGTTGACCAGGGTGAGTTTTCACCATTTCAGTACCAGGGTGAGGTTTCACCGTTTCAGTACCAGGGTGAGGTTTCACCGTTTCATTACCGGGGTGAGGTTTCACCGTTGACCAGGGTGAGTTTTCACCATTTCAGTACCAGGGTGAGGTTTCACCGTTTCAGTACCAGGGTGAGTTTTCACCATTGACCAGGGTGAGGTTTCACCGTTTCAGTACCAGGGTGAGTTTTTACCGTTTCAGTACCAGGGTGAGGTTTCACCGTCTCAATACCAGGGTGAGTTTTCACCGTTTTCGTACCGGGTGAGTTTTCACCGTTTCAGTACCAGGGTGAGTTTTCACCGTTAACCGGGGTGAATTTTCACCGTTAACTAGGTTGCATTTTTCACTGCTGACCAGGGTGCGTTTTCACCGTTTCAGTATCAGAGTGAGGTTTCACCGTTGACCAGGGTGAGTTTTCACCGTTGACTAGGGTGCGTTTTTCACCGCTGACCAGGGTGCGTTTTCACCGTTGACCAGGGTGCATTTTCACCGTTGACTAGGGTGCGTTTTTCACCGTTGACCAGGGTGCGCTTTCACCGTTGACCAGGGTGCGCTTTCACCGTTGACTAGGGTGAGTTTTCACCATTGACCAGGGCGCGTTTTCACCGTTGACCAGGGTGAGTTTTCGACCGTTGACCAGGGTGCGCTTTCACCGTTGACCAGGGTGCGCTTTCACCATTGACTAGGGTGAGTTTTCACCGTTGACCAGAACGTGTTTTCACCGTTGACCAGGGTGAGTTTTCACCATTGACCAGGGTGCGCTTTCACCATTGACTAGGGTGAGTTTTCACCGTTGACCAGGGGGAGTTTTTGACTGTTGACTAGGGTGCGGTTTCACAGGGCCAGATGTTTGCCAATGAATTGTGAAATGATTGAAGGTGACAATCAAGTCTCAGAGTTTTGATAGCTTTGAAAAAGGGGTACCTAAATCAACCCCCTCGGTTATACTGGGTCTTAGCTGTTATCTCTCTGCTGGCTTGTCGGGGTTTGTATTGTTTTCACAAGAAGATTGTAGGGAACGTAGTTAGGCCTTGCAGAGGCGATGTACAGCATGCAGATCCGCATGCACGGTCTTCTGCATGGAAACCCCGTCGTACTGTCGGCAGAGGGATGACAGCCAGTATCACGTGGTTATGAGGTGGAAAACTCCCTAGCAAAGCGGAGTGTTCCCTCCAGTGATTGGTCGATCGAGTCGGGTGCGTTTGTTCTTACGAGTTCCAGGCGGTTGTGCACTGTTGTAAGATGAACACGTAGCCGAGGCTGTTATGTATTGCGTTGAGTATACAACATGCAACGTGTGAATGAGTGAGTCCCTAAGGACTAGACTCTAATATAAATATAGTATTATGAATAAAGTAATTCATTCAATCCAAATGACTCTCAGTCATGACATGACATGGTGTCAGAACTAAAACGAAACCCACAAGAAAATGGCTACGATATTCAGCATTAAGGAATTGGATCTAGATTCTTCGAATCTGAACGAAGAGTGGAAGCGATGGAGACAGACAATAGAACTAGTACTCCAAGGTCCTCTAGCGGACAAGAGTGAGAAACAACAGTGTGAATTATTTTTGCTGTATACGATTGGGCAACCGGCGAGAGATGTGTACAATATTGGTTGATCACAGAGTCCGAGAAAGATAATATTCAGGTTCTATTCAACAAGTTTGAAGCTCACTGTATTCCAAAACAGAATGTAACAGTATTAAGATTCAAATTTAATACACGAAATCAAGAGAATGAAAGTATCGATCAATACGTAACCGAGCTTAGGAAACTTGCCAAAGATTGTGCTTTTGGTTCACTGGAAGATCTTATCAAGGATATAATTGTTTGTGGAACAAACAACCCAGTAATTACTCGACACTTCCGCAGGAAGTGACCGAGTTAGAAAATGCGCTTTATTTTTATTTTTCTTGGTAGTACACAAAATGCGAAGAATGTGATGGTATCGGTCAGGAATGTCTGTTTCAGGGTTTCGATGGGCTGAAAACGGGGGCGATGATATCCGTACGCCTAATGAAGTAATTATATGCTCAAACGGGTGAAATGAGTTTCCGAGCGTATATAAAACTAAATCCGAAGTATTGCTCGCTCTAGGGTCATGCATCGTTAATAGAAGTGCTAACTCATCGTTCCACGACTACCGACTAGAAGTGCTGTGTAGCTAGAAGCTCGTGCTGTATCAAGAGAGAAGCAGTTGTGTAAAATATGCAGAAGAGAAATGAAGAAGCATGATTGACTGAAAATAGTACTATTGAAGCCTTTGCAAGCTTAAATATATTTAACAAAAACAAACGCGCCTTGAAGGGCGTTATCAGAACCATCTGACCTATGCAACCTCAAGACGTACTAATTACGCACTGATTCGAGATCTTTATCTATGATCACCGACAAATAGTCTCCCTCGTTACGCAACTGTCATTGTCATATAACGTACATTAGACGTATGATCAAAAAACAGGGTCAAGTATCGGAGATTGTCACGGAAGAACGACTATAGTCTCTTTTCTTCGTCTGTCAATTTTGAGATAGCTGTTCTACCAATGGTGTGTGTTGGTGAGCAAAGATAGATCGAGATCTACTTGTCATAATGTCCGAGTATACGCTCATTAAGCGTCTTGTTAAAACAAAGCTTCTACAAGAAGAAGAGTTAATTACTTGGAGAAGGTGCTTGACCGTTTGCACGGTTCGCTCCGCCAATCCATTTGATTGTGGATAATATAATGGTGATGATGGGACGTGTTTGAAATTCCACGATTTGGAAAACTGTTTGTATTCTTCAGAGGTGTACTGCGGGCCATTATCAGAGAGTACTATCTCGGGTATGCCATGACGGGCAAATACAGACTTTGTATGAACAATTACAATTGAGCTCTTGGTGTTCTCCAGCTTTGCGGTCTCAAAATAATGACTGTAAGAATCTACAATAAGAAGATAGTTAGTATTGTTCCACACGAATAAATCCGTGCATACCATTTGCCAAGGGCGTACGGGAATTTCGTGCGGACACAGGGGCTCCTTTTTGGTTGGCATTTTGGGTTGCTGACATATCTCACATGTAGATACAAGATCCTCGATTTCCTTATTCACTCCAGGCCAGAATAAGATATCTCTTGCTCTACTTTTGCACTTTTGCATACCCATGCAGATGACCAGCATGTATTTTGTTCAGCATGTCCTTTCGTAGGGACTTAGGAATTACGATCTTGTCAGTTTTGAAAATGATATCACCAGTGATAGATACTGAACTCGTCGCGATAATTCCAGAATGGTTGAACACATGGAGGAACTTCTTTCCTTGTTTCGGGCCACCGTTTTTGATGAATGTTCTTAGTTTTAGTAGCTCTTCGTTTGTTCTCGTTGGTGGCACCTCGTACACCAGTGAGTGGGTGTTTTTCTATGAAAAATGTGCCAAAACGGGCTCCCACGGATATACCTTGCCGGGGATTATTGTATTGTATTTTTGTGAGAATATTGTTAGCTATGTTGATATTGTACAGTCCTGCATTCAAGAGTTGGGACAAGATTTGGGAACTGTAAGATTTGGGGACTAAGATTTGGGGACTGTAAGATTTGGGGAGTGAGGACTGTAATATTTGGGGATTGTAAGCCAGATTTAGGGATTGGATAAGATTTGGAGATTGTGAGGATTGGAGGTTATTTCAGGGATTAAGATAAAGGGATGAGAAAGGGAATTGATAGTGAATCAGATACTTTTATGTTGTCTGCTTATTATGACCAAAGTTGTAATAGATAGGTGCAGGGGCGCTGGGTCAATATTTTGCCCCATACCTTAATTCAACTGAGCATGAATGCGAGTGTTGTAGAATAGTATACTATATGTCTTATCAGACAAGTCCAGGCAGGGGCCTATGCTGCTGCTCAAATCATGACAGAGGTGAAGGCAAGGCCTATGAAGACAAGTTTAGGCCAGCATCAGCAATTGTTGATCATGTGTCTCCCCGTAGTCAGAGGTGACATCGGTCCTTACAAATGTTTGTTTTGTTTGTTTACCTTCTAGGTCCTGTTAGAAAACCTCACAGATGCCCCATGCCCAGCCCTGTCCAAGCCAGAGCACATGGCAAGAGCAGAAACTAAGGCCAGATGACCCCAAGGACCTGGACTTCGATCTGAATGAAGGTTGCATCCCCACTGGCTTTCTGCAAGCTGATGTACACGTCAAGAATCGACGCCACCTGATCTTTGCCAGAGAGGAACAACTAGCCACCCTTGCACGGGCAAAAGTTTGGCACATAGATGGCACCTTTAAGCTTGTAAGGCAAGCATTTACACAGGTGAGCATAAAAATAAAAGCATGTTTAGTACTAAATAGTACTAAATAGAGTGATGATGAAACAACAGAAAACAATTATTGAAATAGTACTATTTAGTATTATTTAGATTAAGTATTATTTCATTACTTACTTACAAATATTTACGTATTTACTTACAACTGGTAACAGCCAATGCCTTTGTGCGATCTGGGGACCATGCGAAACAGGTGCCACTGGCCTACATCCTGATGTCTGGTAAAAAGGAAGAGGATTACAAAAAGGTAATTATTAATAATTTATGACACACAACCGAGAATGCATGTATGTATCAAAGGAAGTAATTGTTACTGAGAGACAAACAATGTACTTAACAATATGTTCTGTCGTTTTGTCTCTTTCAATAGGTCTTGAAGAAGCTGATTGAGATGCTACCATCTGGATCAAAAGTTCAACAAGTAACACTTGATTTCGAGAAGGCACTGTGGAAGGCTCTGAAGTCGGTACTGCCAGAAGTCAAAATCCAAGGGTGTGCATTCCATTGGACTCGAGCAGTGTGGAGGAAGGTTAGTTATCTTATAATTATAATAATAATAATAATATTATATTATTTATATAGCGCACTCTCCAGAAATGCCCAAATGCGCTTTACATATATACAATTCAAAACATCTATACATACCTCATATATGGAAAACATCTCTATATGTACTGATCACTGTTTCTTATTTACAGGCTTACTATATACATGTACTTACTTGAACTAATTTCAATTGTTTGTTTTTCTAAAGGTGCAAGAGTATGGTCTTCAGACAGCATACAGCCAAAACGATGGGGTGTATCAACTGATTAGAAAGGTGATGGCCCTTCCATTCCTGCCAACAGACGAGATACCACTGATGTTCACCAGGCTGAGTGTACAGGCTCAGGCCCCTCCCCTCCGTGACCTGATGGACTATGTAAAGCGCCAGTGGGTAGAAAGCTCCATGTTCCCACCAAAAGACTGGAGTGTGTACGGCCAGCCTGTCAGAACTAACAACGACATCGAAGGCTGGCATAATGCCCTCAACCGGCGTGCTGGAGGACGGTGCCATCTGCCTCTGTACTCGCTAATACTCAACCGTGAGGCCAGCCTTACAGCTATCAACATCAGACTGGTCTCAGAAAATAAACTGTAGCGTATTCAACGCAAGAAATACCGCCAATTACAAGCCAAGCTATTTGGTCACTGGGAACAATACGCCAATGGTCAGAGTTCTGCCAAGCAACTGCTGAAACTATGTTCTCAAAGTACTTGTAAATAAATGTAAATATATATATTTGTAAATACTGTATTGATTAATAAAATAGTTTTAGTAAAAGTAAGTTGTAAATAAAACCATGTATATATTTGCTTAATAAAATAGTTTTAATGATTAAAAGGTTGTTTATGGTTTGTTTATGTAGATATTTTAGAATATATTGGTCTGTTTTTATTTAATTGAGTGAAAAAGTATTCCATGATCTGAATTCCATGATCTAAATCATAAATGACAATAAAAACCAGGAAGAAATTAAGTAAGAAATATATTTATACAGTGTTAGCTCAATTCCTTACATATACTTTTTTGGGGGGGGGGGTCTGCGGAAGAGTCTACAACAAACAACAAACATGGCATCTTAAACTCAATGGACTGGCGTATAAACTTTGTATAATTCTCTGGGTTTTCAAGCTCTTAGATTTTTTATTAGTCTTTATCTCTATTTATTATGTTCAGTCTTAATTTTATGTGTCTTCGCTTCACCTTTCGCTTTGGTCAGATTTCTGTGAGTGAAATCCTGTGAGTGTACGTAAACGTATAAAGTCAAGTTCGTTAATCATAGACTTTGGTCGATTACTTTCTAAAAGTCGAGGTTCGATATCTTGAGTAATAAAGGCTCGTAATAAAGTATATATTACTTGTTAAAAGATTGACTGGAAACCTAAATATATGTTGTTTATTATAACTAAACACTCAAAATAACAGATTCAGGATGTTAGCGAAACGACTTGGTGGGCACATAAGAGCCCAAAATGTCCGGGTTGTGTTCCCTTTCTACAGTATTAATCCAATCAATATCAAACTTGGCAACGTGACAGTACATGTCAAGGCAACAAATCTGTTCTTTTTTGTTTTTTGATTTTGATGCTATTTGGCGGGAAAATGACGTCACGAACATGCCTACAAATTTTGAAATTCATAAATACACTGATTTGATTATTGCAATCGAACGAACATTAACAATTAGAGATATAGCTGAAATAATATATCAGATATATATATTCAATCCAAAGATATGAATTTTTGAAATTTGAAAATTCGCCATTTTGTTACTAAAAATAGTCCAAAATGGCGGAAATTTCAAATTTCAAAAATTCATATCTTTGGATTGAATAAAGATATCTCAGATATTGTTTCAGCTATATCTCTCATTTGTAGAGTTCTTTCGATTGCAATAATCAAATTAGTGTATTTGTGAATTTCAAAATTTGTTGCCAGGTTCGTGATGTCATTTTCCCGCCAAATAGCATAAAAATCAAGCAACAAAAAAGAACAGATTTGTTGACTTCACATGTACTGTCACGTTGCCAAGTTTCATATTGATTGGATTAATACCGTAGAAAAGGAACACAACCCGGACATTTTGGGCTCCTATGTGCCAGGCGTTTCAAGACATAAAGGGAAATCGGTTTTTTCAGTAATAAAGTATATATTACTTGTAAAAAGTTAACTGACACACGGAAATATATGTTATATAAGATCTTAACACTCAAAATAACAGATTCAGGATGTTATCGAAACGACCCAGGTGTTATCGAAACGACTTGTTATCGAAACTACTTGTTATCGACCGCAGGACGGTTTACCAGCAGTTTTGTGCCAAATGTTGCATGACATCTGTAGATAATTTTCTAAACCTGTTTAGTTACCACCGTTTGCATTACTACGCGGCCACCCAGACTGAAGTCGCGACTTGAAAGTTGCAATAGACTTCCGTCAATCATACACAATGTGCAGACTAATTAGCAAAGTTTGCACGTGCACGAGTTGGTGGCGATCGGTAAACTTCATTTACTACGCAAAAAACATGGATACTGGTTTCGAATTTACCAGATATACTGACTGTACTGAATTCCAAGACATTGAAGTAGAGCTGCCAGAGGTTGATGAGACTAAAATTTGGGACAAGCCAGAGGATGTGGTATGTATCAAAACGTTTATCGGCGATGACTGTTTATTCTTTGAAGCCGTGATATCAACTTGTGATCGCGCCATCGCGGGTATTTATATTTTCTACACGTTTAATAACCCTTCCAGAGAGAAGTAACGCTTTATATAAAAACCAAACATGGAAAAGTAGTGGAAGGAGTAGAGCACGCACCATTCGAGCTGCCACAACGATGGACTTTCTTCACACTGAAGAAATGCGTACACGATTACATTGCGAGGATCAAAGACATCGACGAGAAAGATACCGTAAAGATTGATCAATTGTACTTCAAAAAACGGGGAAGAAGTAAAGCTGTATTTGCCGTGAATTCAGACCAGGATGTTCCCGCGATGCTAAATGAATACCCCCTTGAATATCCCAGCGGAAAGAAGAAAAGTGGAAGGAAGGCTTCCATTGTTATGGCAGTCGATTGGTCTTTCAAGTGTAAGTCTTAGTTTTTCATCCATGCCTGTATTATAATTATCAATAAAACCTTAAAATTGTATATTTATATATTACTTTTTTTGCAATACAGATTTCAATGTATTGTCACCGTCCTCATCACCTCGACGTTCACCACGACTGGCATTGAAAAACATCGAAGTGTTTGTTTTCGAAGTAAAAAAAGGAGGAATGAAATTATCAAAGACTTCTGTTGTACTACATGGAATCCCCCACGACTGCAACCTCACAAAACTCAAGCAAGAGTTGAACAATGCAGAAGGCAGAAGAGTGTTTGTACCAGCGAATGGCCTTTATTGGTTACGAAAGGGTAATAAGCAGCTTGTTCAACTCAAGACAGACCATGATTGGCAGTCCTGTCGTGATGACTATCGTGATGCAAAGGGAAATATGAATTCCGTCAGAATCGCCTGTGTAGCTGTGAATTGTGAAACATCTTGTAAGTTTTACATTTACTGTAGCAAATACTTCGCAAATCAGGGCTACCCCGGTCGTAACCCGTACTCACTACATTGATTGTTCGATTCAATTTATTCTTCTTCCATCGTGAACGCATTACAGACGATAATTACACTGACATATTCATTGGTATGTTATGATCCCGTATGGTTCACTAAAAACAATTAAATACATATCTGAATTAGGCTAAATCTATACTAAAATCATCTGTAATCTTCAATCACCTTACCGAATTTGTTTCCGGGTGAATTTCTCGGCTTTAGAACGTATATTCGTCGTTGACGGCACTCTCTCTCACTAACTCAACATACTCACCGCACGTGTGAATCTAAACTCTATGCGCATGCGTTAGTCTAATCTATTTATATCTCTGTCGCTTACATTCCGGCACCAAAATGAGAGTACAAGGTTTGTACTTCATTTCCTAACTATTAATCTATAGCGACAGTTATCACTTGAATTTCAACCTTAATTGTAACGTCCTGAAAGGAGTTCAGTGTTCTAATACTTGAAATCTTTATGTTCACAAACACTGTTGGTAGCGTCAGCAGCTTCCAGTAAACATAGCTTGTTAATAGGGCGTGTCAAGACAGCTGTTTTTGTCATGACTTCGGCGGAGCGGACATAGCCATCTTTAGCTGTATAAACCTTCGTAACTCGAGCTAGAGGCCACGCTCCTCTTGGCAAATTCTTGTCAGAGATGAGTACAATGTCTCCAACAGCAACATTCCTTCTCGGTTTGTTCCACTTCACTCTTTCTTGCAATAACGGCAAATACTCACGGACCCAACGTTTCCAAAATTGGTCCGCTAAATATTGAGCTTGTCGCCATCTTCGTCTCCCATACATATCTTCTCTTCTGAATACTCCAGGTGGCAGACTTGTATCAGAGCGTAGGAGCAGAATCTGATTTGGTGTCAGAGGGTCGTCGTCTTTAGGATCATCACTACAATTAGTTAGTGGACGACTGTTCAAAATGGCTTCTACATGGGACATAACTGTCAACAGTGTTTCATCATCCACGATCTGTTCCTTCAACAGGGCTCTCAATATCTGTCTTACCGATCTTATCATTCGCTCCCAGGCTCCGCCCATGTTACTTGCGGCTGGGGGATTGAAGATCCATCTTATCTCTCGTTGTCTTAGAAATTCATGTATGGCTTGCTGGTTCCATTCTTGGATGGATTCTCTCAACTCTCTTTCTCCACCCTTAAAGTTGGTGCCATTGTCACTTCGCATGAGTAGGGGTTTGCCTCTTCGGTTTATAAAACGATGTAAAGCGTCGATGAAGCTACTGGTTTCCAGGGTGTGCGCAATTTCAATGTGAACCGCCCTCATGACTAAACATGTAAAGAGGCAGCCATAGCGCTTGACGATGGTGCGACCTCGTTTTACTTGTAGAGGCCCGAAGAAATCAACACCGACGTAAGAAAACGGTGGCTTATCAGGAGTCAATCTGTCTGAAGGTAAACCTGCCATCATCTGTTCGCAAGGTTGTGCGTTGCGCCTTCGACATTCAAAGCAGTGATCAAGTAACCTTCTCACTGACGCTCGGGCCCTTATAATCCAGAAATTCTGTCTTATAAGTGAAAGAACGTGTTCCTTGCCAACATGGCCGTACATACAGTGATAATGACGAATGATCAAATCGCCAATGTGGTGATTCTTTGGTAAGATCAGCGGGTGCTTAGCACTTTCGGCTATAGGTGCGTTCTCGAGTCGCCCTCCAACGCATAACATACCGTCTCTTAGCTGTGGGTTTAACTTGTAAGTGGGGCTTGATTTTTCCACCAGCCTCTTCGTTGACTGGGACCGTGCCTTCGTATGGGTTTCATCATTTACGTTAGCATCAAGAGCAGCCATCTCCGTTGGAAACGATTGACGTTGTGTATATCTGATAATCTCGTGTTTAGCAGTCGTAAGCTCCTGGGTAGTGATTGCACCATTGATTAACTCGCTAGTTGTCTCGATGCTTCGTTGTCGGTAGTTATTGACGAGGAAACGTTTGTACCGCAACAGCCAAGCGATGGCAATTTTCAAACGATGCCACGAAGAATATCGATTGAACATTGAGTTAATCACATCATCTGAGTTTCCTTGAACTAATCGTACTTGTCTTTCACGTTTCACTTCTGGGTCGTCGTCAGAGACCTGTGTCAAAGCATGCGGAACACTAGGCCAAAGGCTCCTTTCCTTCCATAAGAAGGCGGGTCCTTCTAGCCATCGTGCGTCGCTGATCATTTGGTCGGCGTTGAGACCGCGTGACGAGTCATCTGCTGGGTTTGATTTGGAATCTACGTGCCTCCATTGCTGAGCGTTCGAAGTGTCATGTATGACAGCAAGGTGATTAGCTACGAATGTGCTGAATCTTTTGGTCTCATTAGAGATGTACTGAAGTACTGTGGTAGAATCAGTCCAAAACAATGATTCTTGTATCGGTAGTTCCAGTTCCTCTCTCAGCATTTTATCTAGCTTCACCGTCACAACTGCTGCGCTCAGCTCCAGTCTTGGAATAGTGGTAATCTTCACCGGAGCGAGTCGGGATTTTCCAATCAGGAATGACACATGCACTTCTCCTTTGGAATTATTGGATCTCAAGTAGGACACCGCTCCATAACCTGACTGCGATTCATCGCCAAAGTGATGTAATTCTCTCAATATGACGTCGCCAAACTCTGGAGGCTTTACACATCGAGGTATTGAAATGTTAGAGAGCTTTGGTAGGTCCTCAAGCCATCTGTTCCATCTGGTCATCTCACTAGTCGGTATGGGGTCATCCCATCCTAGGTTTCGCTTGCAGAGATCTTGCAACAAAATCTTAACTGGTAACATAAATGGGGATACAATTCCCAGCGGGTCGTATACGGAACTCATGACTGATAGTATCCCACGCCTCGTAAGAGGTTTCTCCTTCACTTGGGTCTTGAATCCGAGACGGTCTTCCTCCACGTCCCATTGGACTCCAAGGGCTCTTTCAGTCGGGAATGTTTCAAAGTCTAGTTTCTTAACATTCTTTGCTCTTTCTGCTTCTGGTATTGCGTTAAGAACCTCCTTCTTGTTGCTCATCCATTTTGTGAGGCGAAATCCTCCTTGTCGCAGTAACTTGCTCAATTCGGACGCAATTCTCTTAGCGCCTTTCACGGTACACGTAGACTTCAGACAGTCATCAACATAAAAGTTTCTGTGTACCGTGTTCGTCACCTCGGGGTCAAACTCAGACTGATTATCGTCAGCTGTTCTTCTTAAGGCAAAATTAGCACAACTGGGAGATGAGGTTGCGCCAAATAGGTGTACGAGCATTTGAAACTCTGAGTTCACCTTCAGGCCACCACAAAAATCTGAGCATGTTACAGTCCTTCGGGTCTACTCGGACTTGAAGAAACATGCCTTCTACATCTGCCGCTACCGCTATGGGTTCTTCGCGGAATCGAGTTAAGACGCCGATTAGTTTGTTCATTAAATCTGGACCTTGGAAAAGCTGGTCATTTAATGAAGTGCCTTGCCACTTCGCGGCGCAGTCGAATACCACGCGTACTTTCTCGGGTTTTTGCGGGTTGCACACCGGATGATGAGGTAAGTACCACACTGAGGGGTTATCTTTCTCTTTGGGTTCCTCGATAACTTGACGAGCGTGACCCTTCTTTAGATGGTCGTTGATGACGTCCTTGTATCTTTCATGCATTAGGGGGTCTCTCAATAACCTTCTTTTCAGAGAAGACAGTCTTTTTTCCGCCATCTGTCGGTTGTTGGTAACACAAGGGTTTGCCGTACCTCCAAGGGAGTGCTATTTGGTAGTGGTCTTTTACCAAGACTATCGTTTCTTCCATAATGGATAGCGCCTTCTTGTCTTCAGTCGACATTGACTCTTTGGTACTGAATATTGGGTCCCCAAAGTCCGTTTTCCAGAATTTCTCTACTTGCTCGTTGAGCTCGTTTTCTCGGTTAATAAAATGAGTGTTCAAACAATGGCGGCCTGTATATTCAGTCATTGGCCCCACAACCGTCCATCCGAGTAAGGATCTGACAGCGTACGGTTGTTTCCGTTGTCCTCTTCTTTCCTCTAATACCCAGAATACTTCGGGGGTATCATTACCGATAAGGAGGGTGACTTCTCCACTGTCTATCTCTGGTATCTTTATTCCATCGAGGTGTGGCCACTTAGGGATGTCTTCTTGCCTTGGGACGCCTTCAGTGGAGATGTGTAACTTGTCAACTGACCAGACAGTGGGTATTTCGACGACGTCATCAGAATTGAGGGGCATAACCTCTAGACTTGTTACAAGTCCTCGTTTCTGACAGTTCGTTCCTTCAATAGTTGTTAATGAGAATGTTCTCTCTTCACCGTCTACTCCTAACTGTTGTATTAGTCGCTTCTCGCACAGTGAGGTGTCCGAGCCTTTATCCAAAAGGGCGTAAGTGTTGATCGTTTTCTGTCCTCCTCTACCACGAACTCTAATGGGTACGATGGGAAGACATACTCTCCTGGTTTTTCCGGCACCAGTGTCCTTATGGAGACCATTGACATCAGACTTAACAACGTGACACTGCGCTGCGTCACCTGAGCCATTGTTGGTGTTGTGATTTTTGTCGCTATCCTTCTTGTCAGAACTACTTGGAGGATGCAACAATGTATTATGCTTCCCTTCACAATGTTCAATTTCACATAGTCCTTTCTGGAAACAGTTCCTTGCCTTGTGTCCTCGTTTGTAACAGTTGTCACAAAGTCCTTTCGTTCTCACAAATTTAACTCTGTCTGAGTGTGTCCTTTTCTCAAACTCTCGGCAACTTACAAGTGGGTGCGCTCCGTCGCAAAGAAGACAGGTTATGTTCGGTGCAGTTGGCTTGTTACTGTTGAACGTGCTATTACTATTGGCCTGCCTTGGCGCGTTGGGAACTCTCGGTGTATCTGCTTGCGTAGCTAAGGTAGTGGCTCTTGGAGTGTTCTGAAAGAATTTGTTTCTTTGTCTTGGCCTTTCGTTTTTGGGAGGGTCCTTTGCATCCATAATTTCACCAAACACTGGATCGTTCGCTGCCATGGCCTTCTCAGTAATAAACTCTGCCATCTGGTTGATGCGTGGTTTTCCTCCACCGTTTCGTATTCCTCTAGCTATATCAAGCCATCTCGCCCTTAAGTGAAAGGGGAAACGCTCAGCGATCTTTCTTAGGTTGTCTGCGCTGTTTAGATCATCTAGATAACCGATGGATCTCAGGGTTAACTCACAGTCCTTCAGTTTATCTGCAAAGTTCAATAAGCCTTCTCGATCAGAAGCTCTTAATGGTGGTCCTTTAGAGACTTGCTCAATATGAGCACTAGCAATAGCATATGGTTCACCAAACCGTTCTTGCAAGAGTTTTCTTGCTGTTACGTAACCAAGGGATGGCTCCATAACAACACAGTTCCTTACAACTTCTTTCGCCTTTCCTGTGCAATATTGTAAAAGGTAGTTCAACTTCTCACTCTCGTCTGACGTTTTTCCTTCGATGTTTCGTTCAAAGTTGCGTATAAACATCCAGTAATGTAGATGGTTTCCATCAAATGTAAAGAGTTCTGGTTTGGGTAACATTAAAGTGTTTGTCATTGTCTTAACGATTTGTTCTTGCTGTTTTAGCATCTGCTGGAATACTAACTCGTTATTTGATGACCCATTCGCATTACTTGGTCTAGTATCATCACGATTAGGGTTCCTGATTGATTCAGGAGTATTCGTCATAAGCCATTCTTCTGCAGTGGGAGTCCAGGGCATTTTCATCGTGACGTCATTCTTTAATTCTGGGTTGCTTCGTAGTACAAATGGGTTCGTAAGGATTCTAGTATTAACAGCTCTCGTGGTTTCTTGAGGCGTACTCTGTTTTGCTGGCTTTATGAAGATCGGTTCAGAAGCAGCAAGTTCATTATCCCGGAAGGGATATCGGTAAAATACTCGCTGATCCTCGTAACTTTCATCTTGTTCAATCTTATCAGCTTTCTCATAGATTTGCAATTCGGCTTTTTACTTGATCTGCTTCATGTTGTGCTTTGAGGAGCATCTGATGTCGTTTCATCTTATTCAGTTTCATCGATTCATTTAACTTCATCCTCATCGTTGTTTCATCAATATTTTCTTGTAATGCTTGTTCTTCTTTAAGTTGTTTCAACTTGAGTTGGGCTACTGCCTGTTTGGCCTGTGCTTTCAATTTTAACTTCGAGGCCGTGGTCGATTTGGTACAATGACTGCCTCCCCCACTTCCATGTGAACCTTGTTGGCTCACCGAGTCAAATGGCTCTATCTATAGTGGGGAATCCAAAAGTTGGCAATGTTTTTTCTTTCGTATTAGCGATCCATGTTTCAATTTCCTGTTCCATGTCACGCTTCGCTTGTAGTTCTTTAGAATAGACTCTTGTGATCTCTTCTAATTCGTTTTGTTTATCTAAGTACTTCATGCACTCTCTATGGCATTCTTCAAAACTTGCAAATGTAGTCAATATTTTCTCTTTAATCTTCAAAATGTCATCAATGTCATAATAATTCTCAGAATATCTCATCAAGTTTTGCAATTCTTTATAGTACTTAGTCAACTGACCTATATAGCCAGATCTTGATCTTTTCAGCGCTTGTGCTCTTTCTCCTCTAGCGCTGTCCGAGTTCACATAAGCACTGGGCTTCCTGTGTCGAGTTTCTTCATCAATATTCATCTTGTCTCGTTGAGTCTGCCGATGCCGCCAAACTGTCTACCAAGTTGTATGTCATCGTGGGATTCGGTGATACATTCGTGAACTTAATGTAGCAAATACTTCGCAAATCAGGGCTACCCCGGTCGTAACCCGTACTCACTACATTGATTGTTCGATTCAATTTATTCTTCTTCCATCGTGAACGCATTACAGACGATAATTACACTGACATGTTCATTGGTATGTTATGATCCCGTATGGTTCACTAAAAACAATTAAATACATATCTGAATTAGGCTAAATCTATACTAAAATCATCTGTAATCTTCAATCACCTTACCGAATTTGTTTCCGGGTGAATTTCTCGGCTTTAGAACGTATATTCGTCGTTGACGGCACTCTCTCTCACTAACTCAACATACTCACCGCACGTGTGAATCTAAACTCTATGCGCATGCGTTAGTCTAATCTATTTATATCTCTGTCGCTTACATTTACTGACTTTATTAGAGTGCATGCGCTTCTGAAAATATTTTTTCAATACTGGTTTTATCACGACTTGAACTGTATAAATTCAGTATACCATATTATTATTTCTTATTATTATATAGGGACCACACCCACTGCTTCCTCTACCTCCAGGAAAATATGTCTTCAGTTTAGCGATACTGATGATATAGACGATATTGAACTAGACAAGGAAAATAATTTAAAGGGCAAGAAGACAGCTGTTGAGAATGAATTGTGGAACGATATTCATTGCTCCCTAGTAAGAGATTTAGAGAAGAAAGGAGCTGTTGGGGCTATGGTGTTAAACATCTAAAATTATGGACGGATCTGATTATTGAGGGAACGTCAACTGGTATAGGCGATGAACCCAGTTGGGAGAAACACCTAGAGCAGATTGGAGTTCCTCCAAAGTCACCAAGAGATTCAGTGAGGAATGCCAGCCCAAACAGTGTATCATCAACAGATGATCTTCTAAAGGCTATGATTGTACAGAACCAACAGAGGTTAGAGTTGGAAACCAAAAGAGCTGAAACCTTTCAGAATTCTCTGATGGCAATAATGGCAACTGGTGTGTGTATGTTTCAGCGACAAGTAAGTGCATGCTAATGTTTAAATATTATAATGAAATGTTTAATTAATAATTAATGTAATTAGTAACTTTGGCCTTGTCTCATTTTACCACAGGAAACCCAGGCTGTATATCTGTCTGGGTCTTTACGTAAATTATAGTAAAATACAGTAAATGAATAATAACTTCTAAATAAAGTGTATTTCATATATACATACCGTCTTGTCTTCATTTTGCCTCGTTTCGGTCGATTTTGACGTGTTTTGGCTGCTCTAACTCTCCCCTCCATAAATAATGAGAAGGACGGAAACATCGAGTCTCAAATCACTACAGGTCACGATCGATCCTCCTCGATTTCTCTCCTGAAAATGTATTCCCCATCAATTCAAACGACCTCAGGTGAAAGAATGATAAATATGGATTCCTCGAAAGTGAGTCACGACAAGAAAAAGCATCAGATTCATTCTCGAATCCTTCGAAGAATCCATAACATACAGCCATTTTCATCCGGAGTTCCCGTTTGCTGTCCACGGAAGTAAGCGTTACACCACAGGAAATCCCAGCGGGCTTTGGCGCTCGGACCTGATTGGACAAAAACCAACAAAGGCAATTCAAATATATCACTCGTGGGGACTATCGAGAGTAAGAAATGGTAGACAAATTATACACATCTAGGGATGGGTAGAATATGAATAACCAATCCCAAATCGCCAACAACATGACGACCCGTGCATGGAAAACCCCGCAAAATTCCAGCGTTTATAGCGAGATTCAAAACGTTACTTTATCGCATTTATAATAATAATTATTCGATATTGTCAATCAGGTCCGAGCGCCAAAGCCCGCTGGGATTTCCTGTGGTGTAACGCTTACTTCCGTGGACAGCAAACGGGAACTCCGGATGAAAATGGCTGTATGTTATGGATTCTTCGAAGGATTCGAGAATGAATCTGATGCTTTTTCTTGTCGTGACTCACTTTCGAGGAATCCATATTTATCATTCTTTCACCTGAGGTCGTTTGAATTGATGGGGAATACATTTTCAGGAGAGAAATCGAGGAGGATCGATCGTGACCTGTAGTGATTTGAGACTCGATGTTTCCGTCCTTCTCATTATTTATGGAGGGGAGAGTTAGAGCAGCCAAAACACGTCAAAATCGACCGAAACGAGGCAAAATGAAGACAAGACGGTATGTATATATATATGAAATACACTTTATTTAGAAGCTATCATTCATTTACTGTATTTTACTATAATTTACGTAAAGCCGGACCCAGACAGATATACAGCCTGGGTTTCCTGTGATTTTACATGCATGTAAGCCAAACTCACTTTATAATCATTTAGGCCATGAGTCCTTGGCCACAGCAAAATCTTCCAACATCTACAAGTACCTCACCAGATGATTTTGGACAAGCCCCAGACAAGACAGTTTGAAACTAATGTTGTTCTATTGAATTATAGTTGTGTTGGTATATAATCATAGTATAATGATATTCAGAATAACACATAATTCAGTTTGAATTTTGAGTTTTTTTTAAATAATCCCTCATGTACATGTTCGTTTGGCTCAATCACCAGATATTTTGTAGATGGCTATACTGTATAATTTGTTGTTTAGAAATAGCCACAGTCCTCAAAAAAACCTATGCAATTAGCTTGAGTGATCTGTAATAGAAAGATAATTAATTGTGTCAATTTATAATTTGTGACCAGCAATAAATAGAAATACTTTCAGTTTATTCGTTAGGTAAGGGGGATTTTACTGGGAGGGGGATTCAGTACCTTTTAGAGTGTTCATGTCCACTAAATAAAGTTATGTACAGCAAATAAAAGTCATAATTTAAATTGTTTGACATGAATGATTTGATGTTTTATGCTTGGCACCTCTAGGGGTTAGAATAATTTGTTGCCACACCCACCAGGGAATTGGTACTCTCCTTCCATTATTCCCCCCTTCCCCCCCCCCCCCCCCCCCCCCCCCCCCCCCCCCCCCCAAAGGGAACTTTACCTGATCAAGTGACATTTCAAAGCACCTTTTGGGGTACTGTTCACACACTTCTGGATGATGTCTTAGCCACGCTTTTGCTGCATTGAAACAGTTTTCAATGGGGTTGAGATCAGGGGAGTATGGACTGAAATGACATGAGAGTGAAATAAGTTTCAATGTGGCTCAGTTACATGTCAGTATACTAAGAATGGTTAGACAACTGATTGTCATAAATATATGAATGATACTCACGGAAGAAAAATAGCAATGCCTCCTTTGTTACGTATTGCATCAAAAACAACTTGAGAAAAATGAATGTTGCAATTAGCCATTTCAAAAACGAGTGGAGGACTGGGAACGAGTTTTAAGAATTACTCTAATTAAGAAATGAACCCCATCACAAGAAAGAGCATATCAGAATTAGTAACTTTCAGGAGTTTGATAGGGTTTGGACAAGTAGCAAATGAACTGCAGACATTTAAAAAGCGATGTTTGGAAAGCTGTTACTGGTTCAATATCTAACTAAACCTAACAAAACTTTGTAAACTTACTAATTTTGATATGCTCTTTCTTGTGATGGGATTCATTTTTTAATTAGATTAATTCTAAAAACTCGTTCCCAGTCCACTCGTTTTTGAAATGGCTAATTATCCATCACTACAACAGAGCTAGAGCACGGTTCTTTCTGAGCGACTGAACCAACGAGAGGTATAATGAAGTGTTGCATAGCAAATTCAAATTGTTCCCTGTTGAAAGCGCCTGCAATTGTGTGAGAGGCTTGTACACCTTGATTATTTATAGCATTCAGAACGCTGTATCGCTTGCCGCGTGTGAAGTTGCCTTTCACCGATATACGACCAGTTCCACGCAGGTCATTAGCATATCTTCTCTAAGAAAAGGAAAGAAAATAACAATATTGATGTAAATGGATATCAATGTCAACAAACACATAAATGACTAATAACGTACTTGGTAAGTTCGTTCATCTCTCGCTGATTCATCAATAAACATCAGCTGATGGCTGTCGAATTCCGCAATTATTCGACGATAGTTGGCACGCCGTTTTTCATCACGCTGCTTTGCAATTACGTTCAGCTGGAAAATGTAGTATAGTAAAACTATAAACAACAAGATATATACTAGAATCAGAAGTTTTATATATAAAGCCTTGAAATTCAATACAAATACTTTCTGTCAATCTATGTAAAATTCTTTGCTGAATTATTCACGCATTGCCACCTGAAGAGTACGGACGATGTTTCCACACCGGCCGCACGAACAGCGTTGTAGTGGAAATAAACATCATGTGAATCAAGAAGTACTCTGATTATAAATTTGTATATAAACAGCTCCAACAGTTGAGCACTTTTTGACTAAAACGTTAATTTCCTGTGTATATACGTATTAGATATACGTGATATTTACACTTGCCTTTCTTCTGGTATAACCAATTTTTCTCAGATATCTGTGAATCGTGGATTCGTGAATTATTTTTCCGGTGACCTGCCGAATCCATTCTTTTATTTCGTTTTCGTACATTTCAGGGCGGCCTTCAATGATTGATTTTATAAGAAGAAGATCCCTCGCTATAAGAATAAAATTACTATTATGGACTCGTGATAAGATCACTATCATAAAAACAGCATATTTAGGACTGACAGAAATCACTGATTTATCAAGTACATCAAGTACAATAATATAATTTGTTACCATCAAGAATACCTCTACAGGGTATGAATCTATTATATAATTTATATTATACATGTATTATGCCAAGTGTTATCAAGCAAGCCTGACACTATTAAACACTTTATAGTAATTACTGCATCTCTGTCTGCATTATGTCAACAAGGCTTCAGCTAACTGAAATATATCTGCTGATGGCCTCAGTAATAACTATAAATAACACAACCTTTGCAGACCAAAATAAGCATTATTTCTTCTGTTATAAGATATCCCTCTGATTCCAACCTTGATTTGGTACATACACTATTCTGCCCCCTCCCTGTCCTCTTCCCTTCCCCTAAGAGCCTGATACTCAAGTGAGTAAGCCAGGTTCCACTGTATTAATACTTTGTCTCTTATTTTTGTCATCAGCATCCTCTCAATGCATAACATGTCTGTAAGAAAGGAGTTAGAAGAACAAATGAATGGACAAGAGAAAGGTTTCCCCTTAAAACTTGTGAAAAGTAAGTTTTAGGAGATATTAGTAATTTTCTTGACTGTTAAGTCAAGAGTACTGAACTGGCTGAACTCATAATATGCTTTTCCCATATTTTGTTCTTAAGAATTGTTTCTCAGTCTATTTTAGCTTTTTAGCGAGAAAACATATATCGGGTTTGTCCGCCATCTTGCTTCATCGCTTTCACGGCCGATGCAAATCAAATGGTTACCACGGTGATTCGCTACTAGTGGTCTATCACTATTAGACCCCTAGTAGTGTAGCCAATCACAATGCAGGATATGTGATAGACCACTAGTTTGTTTATACTAAGATGTACATACATGTAATATTCTAAATTGATTTTAATATGATGTAAAACTTATTTTTTTTCATAGGAGCAGTTGCAAGATACTATGAAACAAAGCGGAAGCTATATTTACAGTCCTTGCCAGAGAATCATGAAAAAACCTCCATTCAGAAACAAGACAATAAAATGAGGTCAAGAAGAAAAAGGGTAAATATTAAAGGGAATTGTAACTTTAGATAAACTAAAATTTTCTGTATATAGTGTACTGTACTCATCTCTACTTTGTTGTACTGTACTGTAATCTACATGATTCTACTCTGTACTCTACTCCTCTGTCCTCTAATCTACTGTGCTGTACTCTACTCCTCTGTCATCTAATCTACTGTGCTGTACTCTACTCCTCTGTCATCTAATCTAATCTACTGTGCTGTACTCTACTCCTCTGTCATCTAATCTACTGTGCTGTACTCTACTCCTCTGTCCTCTAATCTACTGTGCTGTACTCTACTCCTCTGTCCTCTAATCTACTGTGCTGTACTCTACTCCTCTGTCCTCTAATCTACTGTGCTGTACTCTACTCCTCTGTCCTCTAATCTACTGTGCTGTACTCTACTCCTCTGTCCTCTAATCTACTGTGCATCACAGCGACCATCTGAAACACCATCACCCCGACCATCTGAAACACCATCACACCGACGACCATCTCATACAACAACATCACAGCGACCATCTGAAACACCATCACACCGACGACCATCTCATACAACAACATCACAGCGATCATCTGAAACACCATCACCCCGACCATCTGAAACAACATCACCCCGACCATCTCATACACCTCAGTCATCACCACCACAGTCACCATCTGATCATGAAGACGTGCATCCACATGATCCGTTTGAAGAGCTGATTCCGGTCCAAGTCACTCCACAGAGTAAAACACCAACTTTAAAAAGAAAGAGAAAGACTAACCAGAGAAGGACAAAAGTTGCTCGACCTTTAATTGAAGATGAGTGATTGCATGCAAATAGTGTATTTCTTGCATGGTTTTCACTTGCAAACACTCTTATAGGCAGAATAATTTATTATTCGATTATAGGTTGGACAACTCTCTTCCTTTCCTGGTCAGCCTCTTTTTAAATAACAGTATTTTATTTAAGGGTTCTCTTAGGTCTATTTCAAACAAATTGGTATTTCAGGAGTTAAATTAAATCATTATTTTTTAGTTTTTATTCAATTCTAATGGTCACTTACTATTTTTTTTTTACTGTTTTTTAGTTTTTATTCAATTCTTACTATCATCTTTAGTCCTTTCATATTCAAAGGTAATTGTGTGAGTAAGAATATGATTCAATAACGTAATGTCTATAGAATATCATAATTTATTAATATTTATATGTTCTTACTATTTGTTCATGTTCATCAAAAACCAGTAGTGAATCTACAAGACACGGTTTTGGTAAGGTCTGGAACCTTGAAACTGGCAACTAAATAATAAAATAATTCAAGCACACAGGCTTTTGCCTTTGCTAGCTTTTGCCAAACTTTTACTAGTGGAAACATTGCTTTCAGCAATATTATTATACCTTATTTTATGTTTGTAAATATATTTATATTTTAAGAATTAGAAGTTTTAAGTAAAGTGCAAATTATTGAACAAAGATATATGTGTATATCAATAATGATATGTTGTTAATAAAAGGTTATAAAGCCATACTCTAGAAGATTTGAAATTTACCTACGTATACGAGAAATTAACGCTAGATTCATCATCATCATCATCTTTATTTTAAGTGGGTTTACAAATACAGCAATATAACAATACTGGTTTCCAATTTGGCCCACTAGATACAATAACTACTGATTACAATAATTACAGAAACAAATACTAGTTACAATTGAAAACATTGACATAATGAAATAATTCAATGGGAATAAGTAAATATTTTCAAAAGAATACTCCAGAAAACACAAAATATGGGTGAAGTATACGGACAGTTAATCCGAATACGCAAGGACTTCCCGTATGAATACTCCAGAAAACACAAAATATGGGTGAAGTATACGGACAGTTAATCCGAATACGCAAGGACTTCCCGTATGAATACTCCAGAAAACGCACAATATGGGTGAAGTATACGGACAGTTAATCCGAATACGCAAGGACTTCCCGTAAGAATACTCCAGAAAACGCACAATATGGGTGAAGTATACGGACAGTTAATCCGAATACGCAAGGACTTCCCGTATGAATACTCCAGAAAACGCAAAATATGGGTGAAGTATACGGACAGTTAATCCGAATACGCAAGGACTTCCCGTATGAATACTCCAGAAAACGCACAATATGGGTGAAGTATACGGACAGTTAATCCGAATACGCAAGGACTTCCCGTAAGAATACTCCAGAAAACACAAAATATGGGTGAAGTATACGGACAGTTAATCCGAATACGCAAGGACTTCCCGTATGAATACTCCAGAAAACGCACAATATGGGTGAAGTATACGGACAGTTAATCCGAATACGCAAGGACTTCCCGTATGAATACTCCAGAAAACGCAAAATATGGGTGAAGTATACGGACAGTTAATCCGAATACGCAAGGACTTCCCGTATGAATACTCCAGAAAACGCAAAATATGGGTGAAGTATACGGACAGTTAATCCGAATACGCAAGGACTTCCCGTATGAATACTCCAGAAAACACAAAATATGGGTGAAGTATACGGACAGTTAATCCGAATACGCAAGGACTTCCCGTATGAATACTCCAGAAAACACAAAATATGGGTGAAGTATACGGACAGTTAATCCGAATACGCAAGGACTTCCCGTATGAATACTCCAGAAAACGCACAATATGGGTGAAGTATACGGACAGTTAATCCGAATACGCAAGGACTTCCCGTAAGAATACTCCAGAAAACGCACAATATGGGTGAAGTATACGGACAGTTAATCCGAATACGCAAGGACTGCCCGTATGAATACTCCAGAAAACGCACAATATGGGTGAAGTATACGGACAGTTAATCCGAATACGCAAGGACTTCCCGTAAGAATACTCCAGCAAACGCACAATATGGGTGAAGTATACGGACAGTTAATCCGAATACGCAAGGACTTCCCGTATGAATACTCCAGAAAACGCACAATATGGGTGAAGTATACGGACAGTTAATCCGAATACGCAAGGAATTCCCGTAAGAATACTCCAGAAAACACAAAATATGGGTGAAGTATACGGACAGTTAATCCGAATACGCAAGGACTGCCCGTATGAATACTCCAGAAAACGCACAATATGGGTGAAGTATACGGACAGTTAATCCGAATACGCAAGTACTTCCCGTATGAATACTCCAGAAAACGCACAATATGGGTGAAGTATACGGACAGTTAATCCGAATACGCAAGGACTTCCCGTATGAATACTCCAGAAAACGCACAATATGGGTGAAGTATACGGACAGTTAATCCGAATACGCAAGGAATTCCCGTAAGAATACTCCAGAAAACGCACAATATGGGTGAAGTATACGGACAGTTAATCCGAATACGCAAGGACTGCCCGTATGAATACTCCAGAAAACGCACAATATGGATGAAGTATACGGACAGTTAATCCGAAGACGCAAGGACTTCCCGTATGAATACTCCAGAAAACGCACAATATGGGTGAAGTATACGGACAGTTAATCCGAATACGCAAGGACTTCCCGTAAGAATACTCCAGAAAACGCACAATATGGGTGAAGTATACGGACAGTTAATCCGAATACGCAAGGACTTCCCGTATGAATACTCCAGAAAACGCACAATATGGGTGAAGTATACGGACAGTTAATCCGAATACGCAAGGACTTCCCGTATGAATACTCCAGAAAACGCACAATATGGGTGAAGTATACGGACAGTTAATCCGAATACGCAAGGAATTCCCGTAAGAATACTACAGAAAACGCGAATAGACGTGAAGTATACGGAAAGTTGACGTAAAGTACGGAGGAAGTTGCTATAGAATACTCTAGGAAATCCGAAATATGCGATAAGTATTCGGAATGTTGACGCTAAATAGAAAGCAATTAAGAGTAGAAATAAGGGCTATTGACTCAAAATCTAGTAAAAACGCGAAATATTTCAAGAAATCCGACATGATCTATATGTACGATACTCTATTCTGTAATATTCTGATGTATTTCCCAGAAACACCACAGATTTTCTGAAGTATTCTTATCGAATTCGGAAAAACAGTCCGTATTCGATGTCGAATACCAATGGTGGACGTCAAGCCGGCATCAAAAATACGAAAACTAACGAATACCCAACGTTTGTCGGTCCGTTTTCGATAGTATTCGGATCCGAATATTTAGCTTTTCGCACAGTGAAGTTGTAATTTTATTCAAAAATACATACCTATACATGTATAGTAAAATACCATATACATTTTTTTAAGGAGCTTCAGAGACTTTTCATTGCAGCCAATTCTGGAAGAGATGCAAAAAAGATCCCCAGATGTATTGGATTTCCTAGTTACAATTTCTCTTCCAAAAGCAATGGATGATTATGACAGTAAAGTTCCTCCATTGTGTACATCATACAGCATACTGATGAATACACGATGAGCTTTGCCTTGTGCAAAAGATGAATTCTGTTATTCTTGGAGTTAGAAGTGCCACATCGAATTTGCGAAGTTTCGTGAATTTCGAGCAAAACGTGTCATAACAGCAAAATAAAATAGGGTTAGCATCGTTTTCGCCTCCATCCCAGGCCTTAACGTACTTGAGTAAGGTAGTGGATTCTATAATGTGTATATACACCTAATTTCAAAAACGTTGTCCAATAATAATCAAAAAAGCCAAATAGGATTTCATTAAAAGACAAAAGAAGTGCACTCAAGCTGAACTGTTTCTTTTGTCTTTTTGAATGAATTCGTATTTGGCTATTTGGACAACGTTTTTGAAATTAGGTGTACATGATGACATCCTTGGAATAGCAGTTTAACTCAAATTATTTTCAGTGTAGTTACAATAGTGCAATAGAATAAATAAAATGAATTAAGTAAATAATTATTATTTCACAGACAATTCAAGATTGAACAGAGAACGAATTTCTTAGTCAAGAGACAGGTACAGATCCATAATGGAAGGGATTGGAACAGATTTCACTGAGAAGATCCGAACAGAAATTTCTTCTGGCAAAGAATGCAGAGTATTTTTTGACAACTTTGACTTTAGAATTTCGGTAAATATTGAACTAAAGAACCACCGCAATTCAGATATACACTGGATAGCCCAGTATCTTACATTTGATCGAGTATCATCAAATGATCTTGATGATTCAACACCTTTGGTGCAGAATTTGGAAGATTTTCAGAATATCAAGTATTTGTTAAGCAAAACTAAATTGGAAAAGCTTAGAAAAGATTATATAGTGTTGGTAGCCAGAGTTCTTGTGGAATTCTTCGTTTTCATGAAGACACTGGAAAATGCTGTACCAAGTCATATACATCACAGGTATGTGTGCACTTATATGAAAACTAGCAGGCCATTGATTACTACAAAAATATGTAATTTTTGTGAGTACATTTTAATAATGGATATCTAATATATGGATTAATTTATGTATTGGTAACATTTAGTATTTCTTATCATTGTTTTCAACCATGCATTTACAATTAAATGTGGTTACATACAGGGTTGCCATGGTTACTGCAGTCGAGTCTAGCCAGGCACCTTCCCCACTGACCAAGCACCTATGCCAAGCTCATCTATCGGTGATGAGTTTAACTTAGAGACTGGAAATGTACTGTTTTATTTCAAAACAATTCCTGAAGTTACAGTATAAATTTCTTTTAAGGTCCCTTGTTTAATTAATTTATTTGAATATTAAATTGTGAGAATTGGGAAATATCAGTAAAATAAGACCATTTGTATTTGTTTGTTATGTGACAATATTTCCAAATTCAACAAGCATTTTGTTTTCAACCTGCAATGTATCCCAAGAGAGTAACTGAATACATTTCAGTGAAGATTGCACACAAGTAGCTTGCCTCTGATCGAAATTGGAAAACATTAATTATCACACAAGAGCAATAAATTTATTGCTCTTGAATGTGTGAAAATTGATGATTACCAATTTCGAAAAATGTTGTCACTTTCATTCAATTTCAGTTATTCCGAATACATGGAACAGAAGTCCACTATCATTGGCCTACCTGTTGTACCACATAATCAATCAAAGCATTCAGATGTATGCAAATATGTTGATGAACTCCAATAATTCCTTGCTGATGTCTATACGCCACAGGTTCGTTTGGCTTTATAGAGTAAATTATTACTATAAAAATACATACAGACCTTTAATTGACCAATCAGAGCACACAAAATTATTCAGCCATATAGCAAGGTATGAGGTGTGTAAATGTAAGAATACGTAACTTACAATTTTAAAAGTGTTTAATTTCATTCTTGAATGTACTGAATGTTCAAATACTTTACAAATTTACATAACTGTTATGCATTTAATATATACAGGGTCAGAATTTACCCACTACAGCAACAGAGAGAGACAATATATTAAAGATGGTTAAAGTTCCACTGGGGGGGGGGGGGGGGGGGCTTGCTTGAACGGGAACGAGTGACTGGTGCAAAAAAAGACACGATTGGGATGTGATATGAGAACAGATAGATTTGAAAGTATAGTAGAAACACCAGCACTATGGCACACAAAACAAGCATTTCTTAAGGTAAAATATTTTTATAGCAACATTCTATATTAGCAAAATAATTATATACAAACCATAATTATTGTTGTTAATTATAAATACCGGGTAATAATATTATTAGAGCTAGTGATTCCAATAAACCTGCAGTGGGCATTACTAACTACACCAATACACACTATTAGACACTCACTCTTTTGTTTTCTTTTGTTCCTTTGCATCTAATAAACACTGACCGCTAATTAGTAGTGCCCAGGTTTATTGGAATCACTCTATTATTGTTTGTAATTGATAATCAATAGTTCTCAAACATTCATATCATTCAAATACACATGTACATACTATATGTATATCCTTTTGAAACTAGTTCATCTGAGAGGAACTGTACAGAGCACCACCTGTATGTGCAAGAGAGGTAGGGACATTATACCATCTCAGACAATGTTTTAGGCTGGTAAATGTCCCTAGTAATGTGAAGAAAAACTATGCAAGCTGTGAACATTTAAGAGCACCAGTCTGAGAAAATCAACCAGAGGTGTGCAAAATAGAAATATTCGATTTTTTTTAAACTCTACCAAAACATTGACCTAAGTGAGCTATATATAGGAAAAATATAGAAAATGTCATCCGATTTTTGTTTTAGGAGAACGGAGCGTTTTTGTGTTTTCCGGGTACTGGGCCTGTTTTCAAGGTCGATTTACCGCACGGCACAAATACGCTGTTAAAAATACATTTCAACATCAATCTAAAAACTACATAGCACTTCAATTAGATGAGATGTTCCTCGATATTTCTACGGGTTATTATTTTTAAATCCTCTCTAATCCAATTTTTTACAGAATTTAAAATTGTAGTAAGTTTTCACCCACCAAAATATTGTTCAACTTTAAGGACTAAAATCGCACATTGTTACATGCCCTGGTGGAATATGACTATATTTAGAGGAATAACCAATGATTCCTCTTTTAGAAACTGAAATAATATTTTTGGGCTACTGAAAATACGAATTTTCACAATGCCAAACTTAAGTGACCCAAAGGTCAAAAAGTTACGTTACGTGACAACACACAATCCCATGTACCCTAAAAGAGAAAATCAAAAATATATTCACTTCGTTATGATTTACAAAATAAGCAATGTAGAGCTATTTGAGATATAACTAACAATACAAATATCACAGTTTTACAAACTCTAGATGAGTAACATGTTTTCTAGTGGTTCTATTGTGACCAGTAAGTTCGGAATAAACACAAAGCCGTTACACTTCAATGTTGCTACGAGATCAGCACCGCTACAAAATAACTTTCTATAGAAATTATCTTTCACTAAAACACTATAATAATGTACTTTACCTCTGAGATTGGCTTTGTATTAGAATTTCTAGGGAAATTATATCACGCAGCCCTTCAATACTACTACATGTATCAGTGTGATTGCGTTACACACAGGAAGCCCGGTATATTTAGCAAATAAATATTATTGGTTATAATTACTGTACTTCATTACTGTATAGGAATTGTATACGACCCTTTTTATGTAGCAAACATGGCACAATGTAGCCACTCGTCACTTGTTGATGGTCCTTGCGGATTTAGTAAGTGCAATACTAATAGCAAGTGTGTAACTCTTTCCAACTGCACTAATGATGTCAAGGGTCATCTTTAAAAAGTTCTAAAGACGTACGATTCAGAACTAACAAGTGAGTCAATACTTCTTCTCGCCAGAGCAGGCAAGCTATGTGACACGTGCTTAAGGATGTGCACGCCTTGGTTTATTAATATTGCTATCGCTTGCTTTTGTTTGGTTTCCATATTTTTTCTGCCGGTTCAGTAATCAGTATTCATAAACTGATTGACAGAATTTATTCTTGAAACTAAAACCATACACACATACAAATTAGCATGTGGACAATTTTGTTTCCTCGTACTCACAACGTTACTGTTAAAGTGACTCCTCAAATTTAGGACGGGGGTGTGCCGCTGAGTCTCTGAGACCCTGGACCTGTTTCAGACAAAAAAAAGATAATTTTGCGACCCTGTTCCAGACAAAATGGCCAAAATAGGTACCCTGTTCCAGACTAGAAGCAATAAAAATATACTCTGTTCCAGAGTATTATTTCTAGAGCCAAACTGAACGTAAAATATACCCCTGTTCCAGACAGAAACAGTGATTTGTATACCCTGTTCCAGAGTCAGACAAAAATCATACCCTGTTGAGCGGCACATCCCCGTATAGTCCATATATGGGAGTACCCCCCCCCCCCCCCCCCCCCCCCCCCCGAGCATGTACCTAACAATTATCTTTGAACGAAACGATTATGAACGAATGAAAGAGTGCATACTAAATGATTGAATGAATAAACAATAGATGAATGAACGATGGATGGATGAATGAATCGATTAATTAATGAACTACCGTAGAATCCCGGTTATAAGCCGGCGTATAAAAAACGCCTGAAATCCGTTCAATTAAAAAAAAATGTTGAATAGTGTTCATGCAAGATAACAGTAAAAGCTTTAAAACGCGAATGTGCTCAGAAAAACTATAATCTGAGCGGATTTTCAAGCAATGAGCTATCGTATACTACTGGACTCCATCAGTTTCGTCTGCTACGTACATCCAGTATATTGTCTAATTATTGTTTCCTGTATACAATACCCCGTATGGGGAGGAGTAAATGAATGGGGCTTATATGACATTTCTGTTAGCAGACAGGTGGGCTTATTCGGGGGGGGTCGGGGGGGGTTATAATGTGAAACAAACAATTTCATCAGTAAGAGCTGGTAACGTTTGTCATTATACCTTGTCAGTCAGGAGCGTGAGAACTTCCAGGGAGACCATATTGAAAGTCGTTTTTTTTTTTTTAACAGATTTCGTATGGACCTTTCCGTAGTTTCCGAGAATGCTTCATGATTCTGCGCGCGCAAGTGAGGTCAGGGGGAAAAATAGATCGAAAATATTAAGAGAGAATGAAGAAATTCAGTAGAAACTTAGACTTTCAAATTAAAAGAGCGTAAGAAGATAAATGCAAATTCTCAAGCAAAGAAAATAGTGTTTTCCTGTTCTTGATTAGTTACAGTAGTCATATTTTCCTCAATACACGATCAAATCTAAATAATTTCCCCCCCTGACCTCGCTGGTCGCTTGCGTGCGCAAAATCATGAAGCATTCTGGGAAACTACGAAAAGGCCCATGTACAGTCAACTCTCTCGTAAGCGGACACCCTTGGGAATTGAAAAAAGTGTCCGTTAGTAGAGCTGTCCACTTATGAGAACTATTCCCGTAAGCGGACACCAAAGAAAAATAGGGTGGATGTCCGCTTACGGGAGAGTTAATTACGTTTTAATCGGTAGAGAAAAATAGCAACTGAACCGTACACCTTGCTTCCCCGCGGACAAATGGAGATTTGACAACCGATCCCCACTGTTCTGTTGCTCTGTAAAAGGTCATATTTTTGTTGATTTATTGCAAATTAAAGACAAATTCCATTGCCGAAAGTCCATTATTATATGGTGTGTCCGCTTACGAGAGAGCGTAAACAAAAGAAAAATCCAATTTTCATTTTCAAAAGTGTCCGCGTCCGCATACGAGAGAGTGTCCGCTTACGGGAATGTGTAAATACAGAGTTTGACTGGGAGGTAAAACGGGGATTTGAAAAGGTGTCCGTAAGTAGAGCTGTCCGCTTACGAGAGTGTCCGTTAGCGGAGAGTTGACTGTATTCACAAAGCACGGTACACCGCGGCACGGTTACGGCACATGGCAATTAAAGTTCATTCAAAATCCTAAAATATCACGATTACGGCAGTAACGACACGGCATGCCGTATATTATTCACAATCAAGCGAAATCTGCTCTATAAAACTTGAAACGGTCGCAGTTAGAGTTTATATTCCAGTAAATATCTAAATCAATATATACCGGGCTTCCTGTGTGTAACGCAATCACACTGATACATGTGGTAGTATTGAAGGGCTGCGTGATATTTCCCCTGGAAATTCTAATACAAAGCCAATCTCAGAGGTAAAGTACATTATTATAGTGTTTTAGTGAAAGATAATTTCTATAGAAAGTTATTTTGTAGTGTGCTGATCTCGTAGCAACTTTGAAGTGTAACGGCTTTGTGTTTATTCCGAACTTTACTGGTCACAATAGAACCACTAGAAAACATGTTACTCATCTAGAGTTTGTAAAACTGTGATATTTGTATTGTTAGTTATATCTCAAATAGCTCTACATTGCTTATTTTGTAAATCATAACGAAGTGAATATATTTTTGATTTTTTTCTTTTAGGGTACATGGGATTGTGTGTTGTCACGTAACGTAACTTTTTGACCTTTGGGTCACTTAAGTTTGGCATTGTGAAAATTCGTATTTTCAGTAGCCCAAAAATATTATTTCAGTTTCTAAAAGAGGAATCATTGGTTATTCCTCTAAATATAGTCATATTCCACCAGGGCATGTAACAATGTGCGATTTTAGTCCTTAAAGTTGAACAATATTTTGGTGGGTGAAAACTTACTACAATTTTAAATTCTGTAAAAAATTGGATTAGAGAGGATTTAAAAATAATAACCCGTAGAAATATCGAGGAACATCTCATCTAATTGAAGTGCTATGTAGTTTTTAGATTGATGTTGAAATGTATTTTTAACAGCGTATTTGTGCCGTGCGGTAAATCGACCTTGAAAACAGGCCCAGTACCCGGAAAACACAAAAACGCTCCGTTCTCCTAAAACAAAAATCGGATGACATTTTCTATATTTTTCCTATATATAGCTCACTTAGGTCAATGTTTTGGTAGAGTTTTAAAAAAATCGAATATTTCTATTTTGCACACCTCTGGTTGATTTTCTCAGACTGGTGCTCTTAATGCTTTCTGCAACAAAGGCAATTATATGCTCAGCATTTATGAAATGGGCAGACATCCAAGGCACAACTGACAATCCATCTTGTTTGAGAAATCTACCAAAAGATGCATCTGTAGATGAGCAATTGGATTTTCTGGAAGAGTACATAGGAAAGTTTGTAGATGAATTTGCTTTGACAGAATTTGACATTGAAAAAAAAATGGAGATAAGAAAAAGAAAGAAGGCAGGAGAAACAAAGCCAAAAAATGGAAACCAACCAAAGTGCTACTTTGGGATCATCTACAACAGGAAATGTTAATTTGAAAGAGTTGTTTGCTCCAGGTACAATTTCATATTTTCCACTTGTAATTAAATATATGCATTAAAGACAATGCAAATGTGGTTCATTGGCAATTAACTTAGTTTGCAGTACAGATAACCCTCCTGTTACGAAAGCAGTCAAGCAACTTTTCCGGCAGTTGAAAAGATAATGGAGACACCAGAGAATATCCAAACAACCAACAAACATTTGACTGCAGTACTTGTATTATCTGTCATTGACCCTACATCTGATAACTTGACACCTGGTCAGGTAGTTATCTGATCTATGTTTGGCGTTTACTTTTATTCCCTAGCGTGATAGGACTATGTCGTTTTGTCAGTTCCCATTACTTCATATTGTCTCCCTTCATCCTGATTTAATCGACCATTTTCGGTACCTGTTTTCATATAATTACCATGACAACGACCATCTCTACACAACAGCCACCTCCGCACAACGGCCACCCGTCCACAGTGCACAACGCCCACTTCTGCACAATGCCATGTGTAGATATGGTCGTTGTGCAGAAGTGGGGCCACCTTCACACAATGAACACCTCTGCACAACTGCCTCTCGTCTGACTCTGCACAACGGCCATTTCTACACAACAGCCAACACTACACAACGGCCAGCTCTACACAACGGCCACCTCTTTACAACGGACACCTCTACACAACGGCCACCTCTACACAACAGCCACCTCTGCACAACGGCCACCCGGCCACCAGTGCACAATGCCCACTGCTTCACAACGACATCTCTACACAACCGCCACCTCTACACTACGACCACCTCTACACAACGGCCACCTATGCACAACGGCCACCTATGCACAACGGCCACCTCTACACAACGACCACCTATACACAACGGCCACCTCTAAACAACGGCCACCTCTACACAACGGCCACCTCTTTACAACAGCCAACACTACACAACGGCCACCTCTTTACAACAGCCAAAAGCCAACACTACACAACGGCCACCTCTACACAACGGCCACCTCTGCACAACGGCCACCTCTACACAACGGCCACAATTGCACAACGGCCACCTCTACACAACGGCCACCTCTACACAACGGCCACCTCTAAACAACGGCCACCTCTACACAACGGCCACCTCTTTACAACAGCCAACACTACACAACGACCACCTCTTTATACAACAGCCAACAGCCAACACTACACAACTGCCACCTCTACACAACGGCCACCTCTGCACAACGGCCACCTCTACACAACGGCCACAATTGCACAACGGCCACCTCTAAACAACGGCCACCTCTACACAACGGCCACCTCTTTACAACAGCCAACACTACGCAACGGCCACCTCTACACAACGGCCACCTATGCACAACAGCCACCCGTCTACCAGTGCACAATGCCCACTTCTTCACAACAACCATCTCTACACAACCGCCACCTCTACACATGGGTCACCTCTACACAACGGCCTCTCGTCTGACTCTGCACAACGGCCACCTCTACACAACGGCCACCTCTGCACAACGGGCACCCGTCCACCAGCACACAACGCCCACTTCTGCACAGTTCCCACCTCTGCACAAAGGCCCTCTCTATAGTGACACATGGGCCACGTCTGCACAACAGGCCACCTATATACAATTCCCACTTCTGCACAACGACCATCTCTACACAACCGCTACCTCTACACAATGGCCACCTCTACACAATGGCCACCTCTGCACAACGGCCACCCGTCCACCAGTGCGCAACGCCCACTTCTGCACAACGACCATCACCTCTACACAACGGCCACCTCTACACAACGACCGACTTCTGCAGTACGACCATCTCTACACAACAGTCACCTCTACACAACGGCCACACGTCCATCAGTACACAACCCCCACTTCTGCACAATGCCCACTTCTGCACAACGACCATTTCTACACATGGGCCACCTCCAGATAATGAACACCTCTGCACAACGGCCTCTCGTCTGACTCTGCACAACGGCCATTTCTGCACAACGACCGACTTCTGCAGAACGACCGACTTCTGCAGAACGACCATCTCTACACAACCACCACCTCTACACAACGACCATCACCTCTACACAACGGCCAACCACCTCTGCATAACGGCCACCCGTGCACCCGTCCACCAGCGCACAACGCCCACTTCTGCACATAGACCACCTCTACACAACGGCCACCTCTGCACAACGACCACCCGTCCAACAGTGCATGACGGTCACCTCTCATGTACACAACGCCCACTTCTGCACAACGGCTACCTCTGTATAACGGCCACCCGTCCACCATTGCACAACGGCCACCTCTACAGAACGCCCACCATTACAGAACGCCCATCTCTACACAACGGCCACCTCTACACAATATTAAATATAGGCCGTTACAGAGAGGTGGACGTAGCCAATTCCCAAAGAGGAGCGATGAGGTGGACAGATGCTCCACGTCGAAATATCACGCGGGAATGAGAATACTGAAGCGCGTGCTAAAATGAACTAGAATTGTGAGCACACTGTAAGTGTGTCTCGCATGAACAACAACTGCTTGCGTTGTTCATATCGCTTGTCAGAGGCGCAAACGCCTCCAACCAGCTTTTGAAAGGAACAAATGGCCAGTTCCATTTACTATATACCACGATAGGGGGGTAAAGTGCTGATCCACTATCAAAACTATGATGACCTCTAGTACTTTTTCTTGAGAAAATTCTGGAATTGAACCTACAGAAGTTTGTTTTTGTACAGACAGGCAACACCCATTCCACGATAAACGAGGCCAATAGGGTATAAGAATTGACAAAAATATTATGGAATATTTTCTAAAAAAAATTATTCAAATTTGAGTATCTGGAAAAAAATATTTAATCTTTTAATGCAAAAAATTGCGAGCGTATAATCGATAGGCTGTTGTTTCCCAATCGTGAAAATTATTAAAAAAAGAAATAAAACCTTAAAAAATTCCTGTATTTTATGAAAAACAGAATAGACGACTCATATGTACTCGGGTGGTGCAAAGCATATCGCTAAAACAGTAAAAATACAAAAATCTACCTGAAGAAAGATACTTTTCTCTAGCCTCCTCCGCAGGCATCACTGGGGGAGATTTTTCAGTTTTTTTAAATGGAGAATATATGCAAAAATATATGTCAAAATAAATATTGTATAGGATACTTCTACCTTAGAATACGTCTATGGGACGATATATTTTATATTTGTCGATGAGTTCACCTTGAACGATTATAGTTTGAGTCAGAAATAATCAGAATTGTGCTATGAATAGACGTTGGGGGAAAAATTATATATTATTTTGGTAACTACAAAAAGTAACTGAGGTTACTACGAGGCAGGTATGTTTAGTAAAATCATATAACCATCAATATAATCATGATAAACATTCATCCTTATGTTCTTCACGATCTCTGATGAATTATTAAATACCATTGACTAAAATATACAATCATTGCATGAGCATTAGCGTGCTTGTTGCTCATCCATTTTAGGTATCATTATAATTTCAGAAAGTCGAGTAACGGAGGTTATGGTAACACTGGGTAACGGAGATTATTTTTTGCTCAACAAGACCAGTTCTTTATTTAGTTGCTGGAAATTAAGGTGACGGAGGTTACTCTCTTATCTCTACGCTTGAAATATGATTCAAACTAAAAATATTTCTCGCTAAATATTCAAACTTCCCAAAACAAAAGCCTTCCAACATCAAGCACGGATAAGAGGGTTCAACTTGAGACAAAGCTGCAAATGTACAAACCTTTTCGTCCAATTTCAATATTTTTCAAGAATTCCTAAGAATTCTCAAGAATTTCTCTATTTCACCCCAATCAAGCAATTCTCAAGAATTCCTAAGAATTCGCGTCCCAAAATACCGTGAATGAATCCCTAGGAATTTTTTGGTATTCCTAAGAATAAATTCCTAGGAATTCCGAGGATATTCCTGACAAGATTCAAAAATATGACAAAAACTGTGAATATTTGCCTACCTGACTTCGTGCTCCATTCATCAAGTTGTCAAATATTTCAAAAAGTTGACGATTCGTCTTCATTAGCTCAGATTTTCTTCATTTTTCGTATTCACAGATCACACAAACTGATAAAGGAAGCCGACGTAAGAAGCATTCTTCTGTAATTTTCTGACAGAAAATAGCATTCTTCATAACGTGTTTCCTGTCAAAACACTTTACGACACTGATAAAAGTTGTCGAGTTGCTTGTCATTTTGATTTCTTTCGCGAGATTTGATTGGATGATGATCCGCTTCGCGTCGTGGTTTTCTACGCTTTTCTCGTGTTCTCCCAACATCCCGCGTGTTTCGATCAGGGTAGATAAAACGGAAAACTGTTTTATATTTCTTAATTGTATTTGTTGTTGTATTAGTTGTTGTATTAGTTGTTGTATTAGTTGTTGTATTAGTTGTTGTATTAGTTGTTGTATTAGTTGTTGTATTAGTTGTTGTATTTGTTGTTGTATTTGTTGTTGTATTAGTTGTTGTATTAGTTGTTGTATTAGTTGTATTAGTTGTTGTATTTGTTGTTGTATTTGTTGTTGTATTTGTTGTTGTATTTGTTGTTGTATTTGTTGTTGTATTTGTTGTTGTATTTGTTGTTGTATTTGTTGTTGTATTAGTTGTTGTATTTGTTGTTGTATTAGTTGTTGTATTAGTTGTATTAGTTGTTGTATTTGTTGTTGTATTTGTTGTTGTATTTGTTGTTGTATTTGTTGTTGTATTTGTTGTTGTATTTGTTGTTGTATTTGTTGTTGTATTTGTTGTTGTATTAGTTGTTGTATTAGTTGTTGTATTTGTTGTTGTATTTGTTGTTGTATTTGTTGTTGTATTAGTTGTTGTATTTGTTGTTGTATTTGTTGTTGTATTTGTTGTTGTATTTGTTGTTGTATTTGTTGTTGTATTTGTTGTTGTATTTGTTGTTGTATTTGTTGTTGTATTTGTTGTTGTATTTGTTGTTGTATTTGTTGTTTTCTTTGTTGTTGTATTTGTTGTTGTATTAGTTGTTGTATTTGTTGTTGTATTTGTTATTGTTTTGTGATGCAGTTTTCTTTGTTGCCGTACTGCAATTGCAACTACAATCTATTCTGACGGCACTTGTTACTCGTGCCCAGGCCTAAGGCCGGCGCACGAGTCAAAGATTCGAGACGGTTTTTTTTGTTTTTTTAGTGGCACCGGTCGCGAAATGGCAGAAGGAGACAAAAAGTCTGGCCACAGGAGAGATTACAAAGCACAAACCAATCAGGAAGCACCGGAGGTCAAGGGGCAAGTTCAGCTGTCAACTTTATTCACGTACAGATATCAAATTGCACGATCTAAGCTGGAGACCCATATGCGTCTTTCATGATGTACTGCATCCCAGTACTCAATCGCACCAGGATACGAGTGAACGCTCAACGAGCGTCTAGTTACTCGTGCCCAGGCCGAAGGCCGGCGCACGAGTCTAAGATTCGAGACAGTATTTTTTTGTTGTTGTTAGCACCGGTTGCGATATGGCAGAAGTCTGGCCACAAGAGAGATTACAAAGCACAAACTAATTAGGAAGCACCGGAGGTCAAGGGGCAAAAATCTGTGTATTCTCGTCTAAATTTAGATTGAAATGATGCAATAACCTTCTACATGAGTCTGACGCAGGCTATTTTTTAAGAGCGTTATCAGAACCATCTGACCTGTGCAACCTCAAGACGTACCGAGTACGTACTGATTCGAGATCTTTATCTATGCGACTCGTACCACAGGCATAGATTATTACCCCGTAGTCAAGGGACTTGTGTGTTGCTGGAGGCCCATAGTGCGTCTTTCATGATGAACTGCATCTCAGAACGCAATCGCACCAGGGCACGAGTGAACGCTCACTGAGCGTCTAGGTTTTTATTAGACGTTGATCGAAAAAGCGACTCATTGTTTCAGTGTTGCCCGCTATTTTGACTTGTAGACCGAGAACATGAAATCATATCAAACTTATGTCCTGCATCATTGATCCAGTATCACGCGGACAACGTTTTTGTTAATGTGCTTGCGCAAAATGATTGAATTACAAAGGTGTTTTGTTTTCTAAAGCACGTTTGAAGCCCGATTGATCCAGCAATTTGTTCACTATGACCGCTAAATAAAGCAGATTCGTACGTGACTGGTATCATTTCTGAATTCATCGTTTTCCTTTGACAATGTGTACTGATCAGGTAGCTAAAATATAAAAGAGGATGATAAGCTGCATATGTTTCCTCAACAGGGGAAAATATATCACAAATTCGAACTTACTTATTGATCTTGTGTGTAAATATTGGAAATTGCCTTGAAAAAACGTCCTTTCCGAGCCATATTTTATTTGCGACTTTCTATGTAGCTTCAGTCACCCTTGCGAAATAGACCTTGGAATTCCTAGGAATTCCTAGGATAATCCTAGGAATTCCTAGGATTTCGTTCCTAGGAATTCCTAGGAATTCCTAAGAATTCCTAGGAATCATGGTGTGAATTTTCACGGTTTACGGACTCGGAATTCCTAACCTACACATATCAGCTCTGGAATTCCTAGGAATTCCAAATCTCTGCCAGTGATTCAATATGGCCCCAAAATTCCTAGGAATTCCTTGGAATACTTGGGAATTCCTAGGAATAAATGGGAATTTGTAAGAATACATGTATATAAAAAAGCTAGAAACCAGTGATTTAAAGCAGAAATTTAATGTGAATTAATTTCCCTGTATGTGTAAAGAAATTTTCATTGACATAAAAAATACAGTAAAATTTAGAAGCCATAAATTTGCTTTCACTTGGATTCAATACTATCCTAATCACCTTTTGAATTATTGTGTACAGACTGACTGTCAGTTCTCTTAGCTATAATTGTCCACCACCATAATGACTTTTATTGGATTTGTTATGCTTCATTCTATTGAAGAAAAAAAACATAAAAGTATTAAAGCATATCATCATAATCTACCAGAGAATATTATAGGTAAATTCATTGGATGATGAGGGAATTCCACGTTGAATTCACGAGAAAAGGCGATATCGCACAAGTCGCGAAGCTAATACTAAAATCAGTTTATTTGAAGGACAAAAGTTGTTTTCTTCAGTCGTTTTAACGTCTACTTTTACGGAGAATCTACAACAGAAACACAGCCATAGATCTAGATATGGATAACCAGTTCATAGTTAACGAAAACTTACAACCAGAAAGACTAACAGCGATGACAAGCTGACTGAGAAGTTCTCAACTGAGTTTTCACAATCACTGAATCATTCTTGACAAACTTGTAAGTATACTTTTCTGATAATTTTCTGTTTAACAAAGAAGTTAATCGGAAAGATATAAAACTACGGACTTATTCTATCCTCATAAAACTTTAATAAATCGTTCAAATTTTCTCAACTGACGTTCAGTTCTTGTTGTCTTTCAATCCGATCAGAGAGCTACCGCTTGCATGAGATTGAGAAGCTGAACTTCAACTTTTCACAGGACGTCGACATTGATGGATTTGACGGGTGTTACTAAAACGAGTAACGGAGTAATGAGTAACGAGTAACAGAGTAACGAGAAAACGAGTAACAGCCAAATTTCGCCACATAGAAATTTTCAATAGCGAGAAATGAACTAATGGCAAAACGAGTAACAGCCAAATTTAGCCACATAGAAAATTGTTCAAAAACAAGTAATAAGGGTAATGGATAAAGTAAGGATAATAGCCAAATATATAATATAAAATACATCTTAAAATCTTACCGTAAAAATGTCAAACAACAGTAATCGTCAATAAGTCAATTTCTTAGCCATTTTCAAAGTTACCTCCGATCCCATTGAGAGGCTGCCGATAAAGCCGTTTATGCACAGACACTTACTTTGACCAGTTCACGACAAATGTTATGCTATTTCTTCGTGTAAACCACAGGAAGCCCAGTAAGATGGCACCTGCCTTAGTTTACCCTGCGAGCAGAGGGAATTTTATCTGGGCTAAAGTCTTCAAAAGAAAGAAGTTAAGGGAGAAAATTCTTCTTCCTCTTCCGACTTCTACAGGAAAAGACCTCTGCTAGCAGGGTAGCCTTAGTTGGGCTTACTTATGATCTTTTGCGAAACGATGCGATACGAGGCGAAATGAAACGATGCGAAACGATGCGATACGGATCTTTTGCGAAACGAACTCTACTGTACAATATGTGATAATTGTAATTCTTCACTCTCTATAGAAGCTTCTTTAGTCAAGAACGAGCTATGTTATTGCCGTCGGAGCGAAGCGTAGCTTACATCAACCAATCAGAATGGACCGTTCCCACGGCTGAAATGGACAAGAAACGATCGCGAAATCAAAACATTTGTACATGGAAGATTGTCAAACCACTGGGTGAATCAGTAAAATTCAAGAATCAGAATCTCTATCACGTGTATATCTCAAAAGCTATGAAAAGAAAGCTCAAGAGTGTCGCAGTTTACTGGGAAGATAAACAATATTTTAGTCTTTCCATCCATTGACGAGATCTGATGCGCCCATGCATAATTTGACAACAAAGGTGGCGGCGGCCCACTGTTATTGCAAGGCCCTTGAAGCGTTGTCGTCAAGATTAGCGAATTTCCTGCTAAATGTAAGTGACAAAAAAGCCAATAAAGTAATATTTTCTGGTTCTCTAGCTGTCGCCCGCGGGGACTGAACCCTCCATTACACCTTGGGGGGAGGGGACAGTGACAAAACTCTCATTTCGTTTCGTAGATGATTATAGTTTTTTTGTGAGAAGATTTGCTTAAAGGGGGACTCTGATGAAAATCGTTCGCAATTTAATTTAGCTGAAACTTCACTGAAATAATCTCAAAGAGCCATACAATTACTGGTTAATGTGTTTTCTCAAAATTCGTAAGGGAAGTATTACATTTTTATGAATCTTTAGAAGTATCAGTTACGTCATCTACTCAACCCAAACAATCAACACGGCTTCGCTCCATATATTTCTTTGTAATTAGTTTCTTGAATTATTTTATTTCTATGAAGCTAAAAGTTTGGGTGAAGTAGTTTTCTTACATTATTTGTGCGTAGGATTGATTGTCTGACCAGTTTTCTTCAGTGCAGAGCTGTTATCTGAACAAAACATTGATATATTTTGACTCACAAAATACAAAGAAATGTATGGAGCTGAACGGTTTGGTTGAGTAGATGACGTCACTGACTCCTCTAAAGTTCATAAAAATATAGCACTTCCCTCTGGAATATCGAAAAAAGATTTTAACTAGTGATTATTGCACCCTTGAAGAATTATTCAATGAAGTTTCAGTTAAATTAAATTTCGAACAATTTTCATCAGAGTCCCCCTTTAACAGAATTCCCGAAAACATTTACTCGAGTATTCATGGATTTGGATGAGAGAATGAGGTATACATTTAGCAGGAAATTCAACGACAACGTTTCATATAGAAGACTAAAACCATGCAGGACGTCCTTGCAATAACAGCTAATGCCGCCACCTTTGTTGTCAATGGCCGGGCTCATCAGATCCGTCGTCAATGGCTTTAAAAAGCAGACTTTTGGGATGGTAAAGCCTCTTAACAGATCTTAACAGATGATTTGCTTCGATGTTTACAGCCGTAGCAGAAATCAGGTAATATTGACTTTATATTGTCGTGTTTTCACTCACTACACACTCATATATATAACACAGGTCGTTCTTGACCAAAGAGGCCTCTAGAGAGTGAATTCGAAGAATTACAATTATCACATATTGTACAGTAGAGTTCGTTTCGCAAAAGATCCGTATCGCATCGTTTCGCAAAAGATCATAAGCAGTCGATAGCGATGGTGTATGCTTGTTCCAGCACTCGCAAATAGATCCGTTGGATTACTTGTTTTTGAACAATTTTCTATGTGGCTAAATTTGGCTGTTACTCGTTTTGCCATTAGTTCATTACTCGCTATTGAAAATTTCTATGTGGCGAAATTTGGCTGTTACTCGTTTTCTCGTTACTCTGTTACTCGTTACTCATTACTCCGTTACTCGTTTTAGTAACACCCTGGATTTGACTACGTTCCTTGAATGCTAATGATTCTCAGGCAAAAGATTTCAGACAAAGACATATTTATCGATAAACAGAGCTAGAGGTGATCGCTCTGATTCAGTAATTGTGAAGCTACATCCAAAGTACATGTACAACTACAACAACTGAACATGCAAGTCAAAGCCGGCAGCCGAGCGACAAGCAAAGCCAACTGGATAATTTGCAGTTTTGTATGATTTTGGCCATATTACAGGTACAGATTTTGCTATATTAAATTCGACTATTGTTGTTGTTTATCTATTGGCTTCCATTAGATTGTAGTTGTTGCTGGAGCCGGTTCAGTTGATTTAAGCTTACGGCAGTGACTGACATTTATGACTTGTACTTGGTGGTCTCTTTCTCAAACTTATAGGTGAAATGAAAGTTTTGTAAATAAATAAATTCTTATCTCGCTGAGAAATTTCAATAATTATCAGTGCATCGATCTGGAGTATCTTCATTCAGAAGAGTATTAATTTAAGCTTGCAAGGTATACGTATTACGATTCTTTTGTTTTCAATGTTGTTGTTTTGCGAAAAGCCAACAACATCAAAAGTGCGGGCTTCCTGTTTTTTCATTGAATTCAGCTTTTCAATTGCCCTATACCATTATGACGTAACGGCTTATTTATGAGGGGGACAGAATCGTGAAGAACAATAGAAATTTGAACTAAATCTGCTCTGCTGAGGTTCGCTTGATTTCAAATTGGCTAGTTTCCAGATATTATGTTCATCGATACTTTTCCCACAATATTTACTGTGTTTGGTGACTTTTATCGCTTTCAGACCGTCTGTAAAATACTTTATTTGGGAAATCCTTTGTGTTGTTGCTGTTTTATCCCCCTCTAGCGACCATGATCCTTAGCGTTTAAACAATAGATTGTTTTGATTTGACGTCATAGTGGTATAGGGCAATTGTCTTGATTTTAATCTCATTTGCAAAACAAAAATTCATTATTTCTGTCTGTAAATGTTTTTGTTTGTTCCTTTTGTAAGCAATCTCAATGTTTATTTGTTCTCTCTTGGTGAGAAACAAAGACGAAAATCGAACTTGAATACAAAATTAAGCGCGGGATCCCTATATATCGTTGAATTCAGCTTTTCAAAGTGTTGAATTCCACGCTGAATTCCCTCTCATCCGGTTTGCTTCTCATCCAATCAGCGCGCGAGTTTCATATGAGCTATGGGATTCTGTTAGTTGTTATGGAAGGATCACAGGAAAGCTTAATATTGATCAGTGCATACAGTACATCCAGTAACAACTGAAAGCACTCAGAACTGAAATACAATGTAAAAATACTTCTATATATACAGTGAGTTTCTTGAGCTGTGTAAGCTAATATAGAATCAGGTAAACTAACTGTTCAAATCTCTTTCAGTGAGTATTTATAAAGTTAAAAAACATTGCTGTTGAACTTAGGGAGTCTTATCTGATAATAATAATACTTAATCGGTATTCATAATCAGAGAAAAACAGTCCTAATATGTTCTGTTTTAAGCAAAGTATTTCAACAAAGTATTGGTTTGTTCATTATCTAAGAATATTTTGATCTGAACTACTGTAAATCAGGTCGTTTGGCTAACATTTGAATGGCTTCATGACATCGAATCTTACCTTGTGAATTCAGAACAATTTCTTGTATTTCACCGCATGTTTGACAAGAAATAACACTCTGCAACACATGTAAATTGTTCCATGTCGTTCTCCAGGGATTTAGTTGAAGAAAAGAGTGATTATTTGACTAATAGTTTCCACTACACGTTTATGTTAACGTTACCCAAGCGAAGATTCACAACATGGCGGGTCACAATAATTCAAAACCATGTCAGTAGCCAATCAGAGTGAAGCTCTGCAGGGGATATGTTCCAAATATGGAGCTTGGAACCAGATTCCCTCGGCCATACAAAGTTGCTGTGAAATTTTCTAAGTGTCTCGTCAGGAGTATTTCGTAGCATCAAAGGCAAACTTTTCAAATTGAAAAATAACAAACTTTAAAGGAGGATTTAAATTCAATCAGCTGAAGATGATTCCTTGACAATCACTGCCGGCGATTTTAATACGGTATTTTGAAGACTTGTAGCGGGCTTGTAGACATCCCTCCCTAAGAATTTTAAAAACCAATTCAAGTTCAAAAGTTTTCTTTTCAGTCTTTGAATTATTGGGTATTCCTAAGAATTCCTAAGAATTCTCAGTTGGTTTTAGAGCATTCTTAAAAATTCCCAGCAATTCCAAGGTTTTCAGTTCAACCTAATTTGCATGACTTGGAATTATTTGGAATTCCTAGGAATTCCAAGGTTTCTGGGAATCCATTTCGCAAGGGGAGCACCAATATGATTACTTATTATTATTCACGATTACCAAACAAATTGTTTTATATTTCATTTTGCCGCAGCTTAATTAAGTTCAATATACATGAATTTTATATCAAAACGCGCGTAAAATTACATAGCATTAGAATCTGGCGGTAGGTTTTTGATTGACACAATCAATTCCCAAGGAATTCTGAGGGTTTTTGTGTGTAGCGTTTGCCACGCTCTCCTATATCTCTTCAGAAATTTCAGTTCGATCGATTTATGCCGCGGTCAAATATATCTATTTTTGCTCGAATTGCCATATTCGTCTTTTATATTTTGTTGGTAGGTTTTTGGTTTTTATTTCAACAATGTAGTAAAAAGCAAAAATGTATCAAAATCATGCTGTTTTTCGCCGTAACATGATCTCGCCTCATCTCGATATGTGAAGCTTGACCTTTTGTATAACATAAGTTTGATATGCATCTCTTCTTACAGATCTTCACATTTGATCTTCATATCCTTAGCGACAAGTGATTTAATGTATTCCATCTAGAAAGCACTTAGGAATAGACCAGTTTCAGTGAAGTGTTATATTGAATATTCATGACTGTGTCGATATAAAAGTCGGTGTGTTCGACTACTCATCATTACAAACCTCAAAGCGCAAGGAAAACATATCCAGTCGAACCACAAAGATGACACTTACAAAAGCCATGAGTTGCGCTGATCTACCGTCATATGAACTGTCAAAGCCTAAGCGAGTGCGATGGTCTATCGAATTAGAAGAAGTTAGATATTACAAACCTAACAAAACCATCAGGTACAAAGTCTTGGGAAGCAAACTGAGAAAAGTTAGACGAAAAGCGTCTGTTTTCGCTGCTCGAGCTGCAACTGGTCTTATCAATATTCCCAATGAACTTAGTGGCATGGTGTTGCTAAGTCGCTCATCATCCTATAAAATTACTGGCTGCGAGCAAAATCCTAATACGATATGGGATGAGCTGTTTGAACGGTACGGTGGACTTTGAACTCAACGAGATGGAGCGGTTTGATAAAAAGGACCGTGTTTGAGCTCTTGATGCAGACGATCAGAAGTCATTTTGAGCGAAAATCTTTGACACTGAAAAGAATGAACACAGTGATGCTGGTGTTGTCGTCAAGTAGAAATCTACTCAGAGAACAGTTCCAAATGTGTTGTAAACACGAAGACATATGACATTGCCAACCAAGGAACAAGATGCAGAAGACAACCGGAACTGTCACAGGCAGCCCAACCATTGCTTTTGAGGCTATTTAATAATAAATATAAATAATTTATATATGGGTTTCCTGTGGTAGAGCGCGCGCGCGATACGTTGGGTTCCCTGTGCATAGAAATGTATGACGTTGGGCTCCCTGTGCGCGTACCGCAACAAGCGCCCGCAGCAATGTACATATTGAAACTAGACCCTGTGTTCCAGGGTACACTCGTGCTCTTATGGGAAGTATGTCATTGTACGGGGATGTAGAATTAATTCCTGTATTTATTGGACTAATAACATTGAATGCCTCAAAGCCCTCCTTGGATTCTGTTATATGGATAGTAGCATGTGTACATTTTGTCTGCGCATGCGTTAGGATTCAGATTTCAAAGTATTTATTTGCATAATCGATACTTCAGCTTTTGTCATTCATGTGCCAACGATATGCCAACCAGAGATCGATTGGCTGTTGAAACAAAACGTGTGAAAAGCTTTTGTGGAAATGGTTGGCACATTTACATCACAATGTTAATGTTTGTAAACATGAAGTATCGCTATTGTTTTGCAAAGTGCACTGCTGTGGAAGATTTAGTGAGCGATCTACGTCTCGGAATGAAGTTTTAGAAAATCATTGAAAGGAAATCAATAGTCCGCCTACTTTTGTGGTGCTGTGGATATTTTTCCGTATAATGGAACAAAATCCGCCAAAATAAGGCAACATTCCTGCGGAGAAGTCGGGACTTCAAATCCACCACAAAGCAAGAGGGACAATTTTTCAACTCCAACAAACAATACCTTACGAAACTAGCATGAGTGAAGCAATAAATCACGGAAGAAAATTGCTGGGGGTGAGCTACTAAGAGAGGTTTTCTTATAATTTAGTTTGACACGTCACCAATTCAGATAAACGATTCGCAAACACAATACTGAATATAAACTCAATGTGAATCAAACTTATATCAAACGGTTTACAGCTGATTCTAAGAAGACCAAAAAAATGAAGAATTAAGCTATCCATTACAATAAACTACAACACATAGAGTGTTTGTAATATGGTATACACCAGCGATGAAAATCAGTCGTAATCATAACAAATACAGAGTACCAAAATCATACGATCTCACATTGAGGGACAATTTTTCAGCTTAAAATAAGTTCTCGAATGCAAAGAATAAGCTTAGAAGAAGTCAATTTGTGCTATTTTCGGCTGGGGGACGAGTTAATAAGTATTGTACTTTAGGTAGGAATGTTAGGAAAACACGTGCAAAAATGATAAATACCCAACTGAACCGAGCAAAATACTTTGAGAATACTTGAATGTAGAGAACACAAATTCACAGAATGTGACGTTCAATGTGTCAGTACTAACGTTCACTGTGAAGTATCTCTTGAAATCATCTTCGATGAGAATAAACCCAACGTACAATGTAGCTGGTTTTAGGATAACTCCTTGTTTTGGCGGATTTTGTTCCTTGATATTTTATCATCTACGACCTTTATTCGGAAAAAAATCATCTACAGCAAAACAAAAGTAGGCAGACTATTGATTTTCTTTCAAATATTTTCTTGAACATCATTCTAGAGACGAAGATCGCTCACTAAATCTCCCACCGCAGTGCAATTTGCAAAGAAAATGGCGGCAAATTACTTTCAAATCTGAATTCTAACGCATGCGCAGACAAAATGTATACATGTTATGGATAGTAAGATTCATTGCATCTGCAACTGCTTGTATAATTAGTGCATCACACCATGTACCTTGGTGAGACATGTTAGCTAGATATGTTATCCATGAATTTTCCATTTGACTCTCAAAACAGGTAGCCCAAGGTATCTATGAGAGGCTTGTTATCGAGCTGTATAGAAGGCTTTGTATGGGACCTTAGGCTCTGGTCGATAACTCCGTAAATAATAAAGCCAATGAACTCTAACCTTCCTGTAGTGTTGTTTGTGTCGTTGTTGATCTCTGGTAGCGATTTCAGGTCATTCCAGCGAACCAAATTCTTTCGAACTAGTGTCCCCATGGTCTAGAAATGCTAAACGTTTAATTCTACCGTAAAACGCAACTGAGATATGATTTTTCCGCTTAGCTTCCTTGAAAAAGTCTTCATATTGTCTTCTTTTCAAAGTGGGCAGCATAATATAAGCTTAACAATAGTTCGAGAGCAAAATCACGTCGCATTTCCAGACCATGGGGACACTCGTTCGGAAGAATTTGGTTCGCGCCCAGGCCAACCGCGCCTCAACGGTTTCCGAACTGCACAGGATTATCTTGCCACGGCTTTTAGTGTTTTAAAATGGCTGTTTAATCGATGATCTCGCTGGATTGCTGCCTCCGCAGGAGAAGTTTTATCGGACTTTTTTTGATGAACTTCGAGGAAATCTATCTGTCTTTCGTGCTGCAGAGTATCGAAGCAAGGGGACGTGGTTTAGTGTGGGAAAAAAATCGATTTTCGAGAGTGGGTCAGTCCGATCGGCCATTGCTAGTCTCCTACCTTTCCTTCTTCTTAGTAGTAGGGGGAGAGCTCAGCTAAAAATGCCAGAATGACCTGAAATCGCTACCAGAGATCAACAACGACACAAACAACACTACAGGAAGGTTAGAGTGCATTGGCTTTATTATTTACGGAGTTATCGACCAGAGCCTAAGGTCCCATACAAAGCCTTATGTACAGCTCGATAACAAGCCTCTCATAGATACCTTGGGTACGGTGGCCCGTTAGGGCCATCACACACCATTTTTTGAAATGCACTGATGCGACTTTTTTGCGACTTTTTGTCACTTTTTTATCATTTTTTTTGCGACTTTTGTGCGACTTTTTTGCGACTTTTTTGCGACTTTTTTGTCACTTTTTTGCGACTTTTGAATGCCGTGTCACGTGACTAGACCATAATCAAAACATTACTCAGCTGAAAGGTTACTCAGCTGCATGCTACAAGAAGTTTGTTTCGGTAAGTCGGCTCGTTATTTCTTTAGCTTTCTTTGACTTTTTGCCTTGCCGGTAATCAAAGTAACTAGGCAGTCCAGCACACGCTCTAAATCACACGGCACTGATTCAAGTTTTGGCGTTTTTAAATACGCTCTTGATGAAAGGAACTCACTATATTTTTCTGTTTACTCATACCAGGTAAAGAACTCTTATAGTCCTTAGTTTGTAGTTTGAAGAGTATCTGTAGAAGCAACAATGCCATATCAGTATAGCCCTGTTTTCATGCAGGGTCCCTTTCTACAACGTGACGAGTTGATAGAACGGTACTTCAATTTAGGATTAAGTTACTTGGAGATAGCAATGTTTCTTAACGTCACCCATGGCATGCCTATAAGTATGAGGCAATTAAAGCGCATCCTTCAAAGTAGAGGCTTGAGAAGAAGAAGAAACCCAGATAACATTTGGACAGTGGTGACAAAAATTCAGCAGGAATTGGACGGAAGTGGGAAATGCATTGGATATAGACAAATGCACCAGAGGTTGAGGGTTATCTATGGCCTTGTTGTTAGTAGAGAAACTGTTAGGAGGAGTCTTAGAATTCTTGACCCTATCGGTGTTGAAGACAGGTCAAGGAGACGTCTGAGACGCAGAGAATATCGAGGCAGGGGTCCCAATTTTATATGGCATTTGGACGGATATGATAAACTTGAACCATACGGAATATCAATCCATGGAGCAATAGACGGATATAGCAGTAGGGTGCTTTGGTTAGAAGTGGGAACTACAAATAAAGACCCTGCTCTTGTCTCTCGGTATTGTTTGGACTGTGTTCAACAAGTTGGGGGTGTTCCCAGAGTTATAAGGGGTGACCGAGGCACGGAAAATGTCTACGTGTGTGGCATTCAGCGGTTCCTAAGACGAAATTCAAATGATTCATTTTCAGGAGAAAAGAGCTTTATGTATGGCAGTTCATTGTCAAATCAAAGGATCGAGTCCTGGTGGTCTCAATTGCGTAAAACCAATACTGACTGGTGGATAGAGTTTTTTAGAAATATCAAAGAGCAAGGACTGTATGATAATAGTGATCCTATTCACGTACAATGTATGACCTACAGCTTTATCCCAGTCCTACGAGAGGAGCTTAATACAGTTATGAAGATGTGGAATACACATAGAATTAGAGTTTCCACTAACAGAGAATCTCCACCAGGAAGACCTGATGTACTTTATTCAATGCCAGAGCTCAACAATGTGGAACAATATCTACTAACACCACACCCCAACGACCTGCAAGTTGCAAAGAGGGAGGCTTTTCAAGGACAAATCCATGACTGTGACGAAAATTTTGTAGAACTTGCAAAGATCATTGAAGGTGAACATAATTTACACCCTCCTACCACTGCCAGGGAAGCTAAGGAACATTACATCACTCTTTTGTATCACATCAGTCAGATTTGAGAGATATAATTGTTCTTTGTCTCATAATTCACATTTTAGTGATGACCCCTCCCCCTCCCCTCCCTGTACCTAAAAGTGAACAAAATCTTCATATCGTCTTGACCAGTGTCCCGTCGTGCGTCCACTTCTGGATGTTGTTTGTGGAGTAGGTGGCTCATTATCAAGGACAATGACAATAATGACCGGTCCCTAATAGTGATTCCAATAAACCTGGGCACTACAAATTAGTTGTCAGTGTTTATTAGATGCAAAGAAACAAAAGAAAACAAAAGAGAGTGTCTAATAGTGTGTATTGGTGGAGTTAGTAATACCGAGATTTATTGGAATCACTCTAAAACAAAACACAGTTTCACATTAGTGACTTCATTGTTTCTTTGTTTCATGTAATTTAATATTTAATTAGTTACATCATCTCATGGCACATTGGAAAACTATGTTTGAATCGAACATACAACATTCATTTGATCCAATAATCACTTTTAATATCAAATTGGTTAATCATGGAAATCAACCAAAAGTAAATTATTGTTATATAGCCTGTGAAAAGCCCCAGGGGAGGGGGAGGAGAAAAACGGCAAGCCTGCAAACATTATGCAATATGCAAGAAAAAATGTGATAAAAAAATATTTGTTCCTCTACATCACACCTTTGAATCAAATTTCGAAATAGAAACAAATAGCCAACAGACAAAATCAAATAAACCAATGACAGAATCAATCCGAATCGATCTGACTGGTGTCATCTAACAATTTTTTCTAAAGGATGTTTACAGGCATTCCCCTTTCTTGCACAATAGCCTGTCTGATTATCATGTTTATCAATTGCTTATACATGTATCCCGATATCTGGACCCCCTCTCCTCTAAACCACAATGCAGAGCAAAATTTGCCTTACATGAACATCAATAAATCGAACATAAACTAACAACAGGAAAGGAAGTTTTGAACATTGTTTAAAAAAGGGTTTACAGTAGTCCCATTTCAAATGATACTTCCTCATTCAGAACTGCAACGAATTCCCTCCTGAATTCACCATAAGATGAGTATGTGGTTGGAAGAAACAGGGTGTTTGAGCAAGTCGAAGACGATGGCAACCGTTTAATTCCAACGGCTGCATTGAATTCAATACGAATTGGCCTCTGTGGTGCTGCTGGCGATCCTGTCGTAAATCGTAGAAATCGGTCAAGGAAATGGTCATCTGCTGATCCAATGAAATTCCTGAGGAAGGAGAGAGCTTGACTTTCTTCAGGCCTTAAGTCCTCGCAGTATGAGAGCTTTTCTAAAACTTTCTCTGTAGATGGCAAAAGGGCTTCATATAACTGGACAATTTTGTCAACTGGCAATTTTTCCTTCAATGATTTCACTTGCTTTTCATCTAGGCCATTTTTCATCCACATAAGTGTGGACAGAGGCTTATAAACAAATTGTGATCGTGCCATTATGATAATGTGTTGCCGAAGTTGTTCATGGTTTGATGCTGGTAAGCACGGCAAGTTGTATTGGTGGTAAATACCAAACACAGCATCCTTTTGGTGAGGAGCCAAACCATCAGATGATAGGGCTTTGGTTAACAATTCTCTTTCGTACTGACTCAAATAAAGCATAAAGCACCTTTCCAGCATTCTATCATCAACTGCTTTCTCTCCGTGAAGCATTGCAGTGAAGGAGGCCTCACAAAACCTTGTTGGTATTTGTTTCGTAAGATACCATCCGTGGTAGAGGATTCTGCCTAATATCTGAAAGACTTCCTTTCTCTGTTTTTGCTCGTGAGGAGGAGCAAAAGGGATCTTGATCGTGTCCCCTTCAAAGTATGCATAAAATGCAGCATCCCAAAAAGACGTGAAGAGATCCATAGTGATACCTCCAAAATCAATACCCGATTCTCCTTTAAACTGGACATTGAGTTGGCATCTTGTGATAGCTTTATCTTCATAGAGCTTTAAGAGTTGTTTCAATACTTCGTTTCGATCGACTTTGATACAATATGTGTCTCCTAGATTGTCCTCATCGTCTGATGAATCTGTGGAAGAATTGGATATTAGTGTAAAGTTATTGAAATGCAAGCTATGTTCAGCACACTACTTTCGCAATTGCTAATACATACATACAAGCAATTATTATCAAATAACCCATTTAGATCTTTGTATTCTAAGATATGATCAAGTAGTTATCTGATGTAGTACTAGTAGTTTACTATTTAGTACTGTAAAACCAATAAATTAGCATTGGTATTGTTACCTCAATTAATTCTATTTCAAGACTAATTTATATTTTTGTCATTGTATCTTAACTATATTTAATACCGGTAGTTGTACTACATGTTCTTCTTAAGTTTTATTTTGTAGTTATCCTATGTACCTATTGATATTTGTTGGATTAAAGATTATTATTTATATCCGTTTTATCCCCCAATTGTCCAATTGTTTACAGTTCAAACTTGCATGGGAGGTATCATGATTTTTTATAGTGATGCATAGTGATGATGTATAGTGATGGTGTATAGTGATGGTGTATAGTGATGGTGTATAGTGATGGTGTATAGTGATGGTGCATAGTGATGGTGTATAGTGATGGTGCATAGTGATGGTGTATAGTGATGGTGCATAGTGATGGTGCATAGTGATGGTGCATAGTGATGGTGTATAGTGATGGTGTATAGTGATGGTGCATAGTGATGGTGTATAGTGATGGTGTATAGTGATGGTGTATAGTGATGGTGTATAGTGATGGTGCATAGTGATGGTGCATAGTGATGGTGCATAGTGATGGTGCATAGTGATGGTGTATAGTGATGGTGTATAGTGATGGTGTATAGTGATGGTGTATAGTGATGGTGCATAGTGATGGTGCATAGTGATGGTGCATAGTGATGGTGCATAGTGATGGTGCATAGTGATGGTGTATAGTGATGGTGTATAGTGATGATGTATAGTGATGGTGTATAGTGATGGTGCATAGTGATGGTGCATAGTGATGGTGCATAGTGATGGTGCATAGTGATGGTGTATAGTGATGGTGTATAGTGATGGTGTATAGTGATGGTGCATAGTGATGGTGCATAGTGATGGTGCATAGTGATGGTGTATAGTGATGGTGTATAGTGATGGTGCATAGTGATGGTGTATAGTGATGGTGCATAGTGATGGTGCATAGTGATGGTGCATAGTGATGGTGCATAGTGATGGTGCATAGTGATGGTGTATAGTGATGGTGTATAGTGATGGTGTATAGTGATGGTGTATAGTGATGGTGCATAGTGATGGTGCATAGTGATGGTGCATAGTGATGGTGCATAGTGATGGTGCATAGTGATGGTGTATAGTGATGGTGTATAGTGATGGTGTATAGTGATGGTGTATAGTGATGGTGTATAGTGATGGTGCATAGTGATGGTGCATAGTGATGGTGTGATGTGCATAGTGATGGTGTATAGTGATGGTGTATAGTGATGGTGTATAGTGATGCATAGTGATGGTGCATAGTGATGGTGCATAGTGATGGTGCATAGTGATGGTGTATAGTGATGGTGTATAGTGATGGTGCATAGTGATGGTGTGTATAGTGATGGTGCATAGTGATGGTGCATAGTGATGGTGCATAGTGATGGTGCATAGTGATGGTGTATAGTGATGGTGTAGTGATGGTGTATAGTGATGGTGTATAGTGATGGTGTATAGTGATGGTGCATAGTGATGGTGCATAGTGATGGTGCATAGTGATGGTGCATAGTGATGGTGCATAGTGATGGTGTATAGTGATGGTGTATAGTGATGGTGTATAGTGATGGTGTATAGTGATGGTGTATAGTGATGGTGCATAGTGATGGTGTATAGTGATGGTGTATAGTGATGGTGTATAGTGATGGTGCATAGTGATGGTGCATAGTGATGGTGCATAGTGATGGTGTATAGTGATGGTGTATAGTGATGGTGCATTTTTTGCTTTCAATTGTTAAATAATTTCCTCTTAGTTAAAACTTCTAAAACTAACCAAAACAGAAAACTACTTATATGGTTACATGTGATCAGCAGTGGTAATGTACAATCAGTTAATGTACATTAATTTTGTACCTGTTCATCATCATCTTGGTGACGTATCAAATCACTTGTACAGGGATCTTCAAAAGAATCATCACTGAAAGAGAGGCATTTATGTAATTACTATTATTATAATTATGATATTGACTCAGTTTTCTTTGTTCTCCGTAGGGCTTTAAATCCCATATATATAAAATATTTTGATAAATTGAATCAAGAAACGAACCCTGGCCCTTGCATTTACTTACATCTTCCTTAGCGCAGTAGACTACTGTGCAAAATTACACCTGCCTTTAAGCGCAGTAGACTACTGTGCAAAATTACACCTGCCTTAGCGCAGTAGACTACTGTGCAAAATATTACACCTGCCTTAGTGCAGTAGACTACTGTGCAAAATTACACCTGCCTTTAAGCGCAGTAGACTACTGTGCAAAATATTACACCTGCCTTAGTGCAGTAGACTACTGTGCAAAATATTACACCTGCCTTAGCGCAGTAGACTACTGTGCAAAATATTACACCTGCCTTAGTGCAGTAGACTACTGTGCAAAATTACACCTGCCTTAGCGCAGTAGACTACTGTGCAAAATTACACCTGCCTTAGCGCAGTAGACTACTGTGCAAAATATTACATATGCCTTAGTGCAGTAGACTACTGTGCAAAATATTACACCTGCCTTAGCGCAGTAGACTACTGTGCAAAATATTACACCTGCCTTAGTGCAGTAGACTACTGTGCAAAATATTACACCTGCCTTAGTGCAGTAGACTACTGTGCAAAATATTACACCTGCCTTAGCGCAGTAGACTACTGTGCAAAATATTACACCTGCCTTAGCGCAGTAGACTACTGTGCAAAATATTACACCTGCCTTAGTGCAGTAGACTACTGTGCAAAAAATATTACACCTGCCTTAGTGCAGTAGACTACTGTGCAAAATTACACCTGCCTTAGCGCAGTAGACTACTGTGCAAAATATTACACCTGCCTTAGCGCAGTAGACTACTGTGCAAAATATTACACCTGCCTTAGTGCAGTAGACTACTGTGCAAAATATTACACCTGCCTTAGTGCAGTAGACTACTGTGCAAAATATTACACCTGCCTTAGTGCAGTAGACTACTGTGCAAAATGCTGTTTCTGCGAACCTCATTATTATATTTTAGTTCATTTGAAAAGCATTTGTTTAGCATCTCCTCATGGGAATTCTGGAACAATAATCACATTGATAATGTCCTTTGGGATTATTTTATGAGGGCCAAACTAGCATACTAATTACTAAAATTACTCAAGAAAAAAAAGGTTTAAATTTCATGAATTTAGTAGCTGACAACTACATGTAAGTGGTTATTATTACATTGAGCTCCAGTCTTCAATATTATTCCTATAAGTTTTAACTGAGATGTAACAGTAAGTATTGCTTACCTAAGGTCATCCTCCAACAACTGACCAGGAAGTGGGTTAGCAATCAAGATTGGTTCTACCAAGCTGTGGTCTTTGATACAAACTTCATCATCGCTATCATCCAGCATTACAAAAGGATCCTTCTTTTTCATGTAAAGTGTCTCATTGACAGCACATTCAATTGGTATAGTTGGAAGAAATATCTTGTTTTGAAAATTTCTCAAATAGAAATCATGAGGTGAAGTCTCCATTGACCCTACCCAATCATATACTGCTGACATATTTTCTTCTTTAGGAAATCTGCGCTTGATAAGTCCTGCATCAATATGTTGCACTCTAATAGCAATGTGAGGGTCATTAATGCTTGGCTGTGTTGGGGTTCTTAATGCACAGGCATTCTTAGTTTGTTCAAGTTTCTCTTTGGCAATCTTTTCAGCTTCATCTTTTTCCTGCCTTACCAACTCTTTTTCAATGTCTTTCTTTAAAGAATCTTCAAATTCTTTGTTTTGCTGTTCTCTAAGTTCTGTTCTTTGTTTGTTGGTACCAATCAAACCACAATCTTCCATTAGAAGGGCTTCTTCAGTATCATTGTCTGGCTCAAACTCATCTGGCTTCTGTGCTTTGGAATTGTTATCTTGTTCTTTGCTATAACTTGCAGCATCATGATCACCAAAATGATCATCATCATATTCATCATCATCAGATACAATATCGTCATCTACAATCTTACAGTAGACATTCTCTTTTTTTGGATTCCTGCAAGTTGTCAAGTACAATTTCAGTCTGGAGCACCCACTACTTGTAGCATAGATCTGAAGTGTGAAACATATCAAACTTATGTCCTGCATCATTGAACATTTGCTCCTGTTGGGATCCAGTATCACGCGGACAACGTTTTTTGTCAATGCTTTGTTTACTAATGCACGTGAGGCCCGATTGATCCAGCAATTTGTTCACTATGACCGCTAAATAAAGCAGATTCGTACGTGACTGGTTTATCATTTCTGAATTCATATTTTTCCTTTGACAATGTGTAAATCAGGTAGCTAAAATATAAGAGAGGATGGAAAAGCTGCATATGTTTCCTCAACGGGAAAATATATCACAAATTCGAACTTACTTATTGATCTCGTGCGTGTAAATATTGGAAATTGCCTTCAAAAAACGTCCTTGCCGAGCCATAATTTATTTGCGAATTCGCAGGCCTATGTAGCTTCTACATACAGACCGAGATACAGAGCACCAATATGATGTTCACAATTACCAAACAAAGAGTTTTAGATTTCATTTTGCCACCGCTTAATTAAGTTTAATATACATGTATTTTATATCAAAATGCGCGTACAATTACAGAGCATTAGAATCCGGCGGTAGGTTTTTGATTGACACAATTCCCAAAGAATTCAGAGGGATTTTGTGTGCAGCGTATGTCACGCTCTCCTATATCTCTTCAGAGATTTCAGTTCGATTGACTTTGAAGAAACGGAAAATGCCACCTTCAAACCTCTTTATTTGTGCTTGAATTGACAGCTTATTCATTCCTTACATATTCGTCTTTGATATTCCGTTGGTAGGTTTTTGATTTGTATTTTAACAATGCAGTAAAAAGCAAAAATGTATCAAAATCATGCTGTTTTTCGCCTAAACAAGACTCGCCTCATCTGCATATGTGAAACAATGACCTTTTGTATAACATAAGTTTGATATGAAACTATCTCTCCAGATGACAGAGTTACTTGATTTGTGATTGGATTGCACTGGAAAGTGGCCAAACCAAATTCAAAGTCATGTTCTTGACCCAAAGGCGATATACCTTCTGGGAAGAATAGTGAAACAGCTATTGACATTACTTCATCCATGGAACATGATAATGGTATGATTTTCTCTCTTACTCCACCACCTTGCTTAAGACGCACTTGCTTTGGCTTGTCTGAAGAGACTTCTCTATGTAACCATCCCATAAATACTTTCTTTGAAGGATTCTGAACTTTGTTATTGTTGGGCTTTGCTTTTGACCTGCTACTTTTGCCCTTTTGAAGAATTTCAAGAAGACATTTCTTTCGTTCCTCAGTGTCAGTTGGATGCTGTGTCGATGCTTGTGATCGAGCCTTTTCCACTTCTTGGGTTTTTTCCTTCTCACAAAATGCACGGAGAGAAATGATATCCCCAATAGCTGTTAGTCCAAGTTCTTTCAATGTATCAGTACTTGGTACAACAATAGCTTTCTTATCCATCTAAAAATAAGAATTTAAATAAAGTATGTACATGTATGGCTACGTTATGGGAGAATGTTAATCTTGACGCTGGTGGCGTACACAAATTTCCCATTGGATTTAGTTGAATTGCATCAATATCCCCAATGCTGTCTTAATATTTTTCTACCCTGACCTCATTTAAATGCAAAAATCATGAAGCATTCTGGGTATCTCTGGGAAAGAGTATTGGTATTAATTAACAATATAATTAGATTATAATCAGATTTTTTTGCAAAATGTTATATACAGTTTATAAATAAAACAAATAAAACATTTGATCTATTGATTTTCTGTACCTTGTTATCTTTAAAAATTTTCACAGTTTTTTCCGTAACATTTCTTTCCTCAAGAAACTGGCAAACCTGTGCAGAAATGATATTATCATTAGGTACATGTACATTATTAGTACATTGGCGTCTGAGTGATAGAAAGGATATATGTTATTCAAATAACAAGAAACTTTACATAAAACAACATGTTTTCATTTCAAGTATGAAATTATCAAAATAATCTTATCAGAAATTTTTATGATCGTTTGATTGCGAGTGTATGCAATGACGCGTCCAATTTCTCGGGCTTCCTGTGCTATAATATATACTGGGATTAATAATTAAGCTTCACAGTGAAGTGGTGGAGATCGGCGATCGATACATCGCAGCATTTCACTTTCTATTAGAAACGATGTTGAAACGACTATTTATATAAGTTTTCTCGTTTGCAATCAAAACAATATTTCTGTTTTACCGGGGAGTTTCAAAAGAGTGCGATGTATTGCCCCGGGGTGCCATTAAAAGTTGATAATAGCGTGTCAAAACACAGGCAGCCCAACCATTCCTTTTGAGGCTACTAAATAATGAAATAAAATGATATTTGCGTCTTTTTATGGGTTTCCTGTGGTAGAGCGCGCGCGCGCTCAATATATAATACGTAGATATGTTGGGTTCCCTGTGCTGAGTAATATCCTATATTGGGCTTCCTGTGCACATCCCGCGCGTCCCGCACTACATGTGTATATTTACACAAGGTATGAAACTAGGTCACGTGACAAATACGTTTTTGCTCCTAATCTTTGACAAAATGACGTGAAAATTCAATTTTTCTTCGAATAACTAAACTTTACCGTAGTCTCTAAACACTTTATAAGTGTCAGTCTTTTAACTTCACCGTACGCTGATAAAGTTTAATTTTGACATTTTGCGCCTCATGGCCTGATGTGCGGTGGTACTTTTCTGGTGCACTTTTCCGTGAAACATTCGGATTTTACCTTCGAGAGGACATCGGCAAGCGCTCGGCAAATCTGAATTGTGCTCTTTTTTGCAAGTTTTAGTATTTATATTTTTACTAAACATAAGTCAAAACATCTACAATATACTTTATTTGCTTTCTGTTTTGACTTTTATAAAGTATTTGTATTGTGTTTTGATTTTTATCGATTAAAATGCTTTAAAATTGAGGCATTGTATTTTATAAATGCAGAACAGTCTCAATATTTAGTACTACTACACAAGACATTTTTGCTATCAGTGCTTATAAACAAAATGACAAACAACGTATTTATTTCAACAATCAGTTAAAATAAGTTTACTACCTTTTTACATACAGTGTTTTGCCGTTCTTCAGGTACAATTTATTCACTATATTGATCAGTAATACTATGGATATTAAATACGAAATTAATAAATAAGCTTATTATGCATGACACCACAATCGACAAGTTGTGAATCAATAGCAAACATCGAAGTTGGAAGCGATAAGCTTACTTACGTTCTTACGAAAACCGTATTTAAACTACTCTGTGTTTCTCTCAGGTGATAGTATTTGCTAAATGTGTTGTGCTATTTCAATGGCAATAATGAACAACTGTTATAAATATTTTAGTTCACGGCAGCTTCAACTGCTTCACGAGTCCATCGCCATTCATGTCTCCTTCGATGTCAGTGAATTTGAGTTCGTCTATATTTTTGCTTCAGATAGTTTAGGTCTGTTCCGGCTTGTGTTTTAAGAAGTACTGTAAGAAAGTACAAAATAACGTCAAACACTATGTAGATCAGTGAGAGAGTCATAAGACTTAATGATTAAACAGATGAAGGACTATCAGCCATTTGAGAGGTTCCTTTTGAAGTCGGTGTATTTCGATCATTGACAACTACACAAGTCAAATAGCTCAGTCTTAATTTATGAAAAATAACTGATTGCTGAGGATTATTAAGCAGCCCTTCTGCCCTAGTACAGGCAAGTCCTTTTATTAGAGAACAGTTAGAGCAAAAACTACTAAAACCTCAAGAAAATACTTCAGAAAATATATTTTTTTCAACAAGGCTTTCGTGTGTCGAGCACAACATGCAATTTTCCGCCATTCAAAATGAAAAAGGACTACCTTAAACCCGTCGAAATTCTTCTAAAGTTACGTAAAGTTGACATGAATTGTGAACTTCTAAACTTACCATGGATAAAGAATAGAATCCAAACGATTACACCGAAAAAATCATGTTTTGTTTCATCAACTTCTCCGCCATTTTTCAAAACTTCAGCGACTTCACCCTGGGTACCCCCCACGGGCCTGTAGCGCACGGCCACTTCGGCTCTTCGGCTCACGGAAAAGTGCACCAGAAAAGTACCACCGCACATCAGGCCATGATACGCCATCAGTTTCATACCTTGTTTCAATATATACATTGCTGCGGGCGCGTCTCGCAGGATGTACACAGGGATCCCAACATTATACATTTCTATGCACAGGGAACCCAATATAATACGTATCGCGCGCGCGCGCTTTACCACAGGAAACCCATCAAAAAAAGACGCGCGCATGCAAATATTTTTTTTAATAATTATAAATAGCCACAGAAATAATGGTTGGGCTGCCTGTGGTCAAAACGAGTAAACAGTACGAAATATTACAAGGAATTGATAAACAAGACTTAATGAATATATTTAATACAAAGTTACGCTATTTTCCAGCCAATAATAGAGCAAACAAGACAATAAATTGACTTACCTCATTCACATATTGCTCCGCCATGTTGTTTACTCTGAAGTGATCACATGATCTACTGTCACGTGACCAAGTAGCATAGTGACAAAAAGGTCGCAAAAAGGTCGCAAAAAAGTCGCAAAAAAGTCGCAAAAAAGTCGCAAAAAAAGTGACAAAAAAGTGACAAAAAAGTCGCAAAAAAGTGACAAAAAGTCGCAAAAAAGTCGCATCAGTGCATTTCAAAAAATGGTGTGTGATGGCCCTAACGGGCCACCGTACTTGGGCTACCTGTGCTCTCAATAAACCTTGTAAGGTATAGTGGTGTTGGGGAGGGTGAATAACACTTCAAAAACTCATTAATTATTCATGAGGTAAACAGCCAACCAGGTGCCCTCAATTTGGTCAGATGATGGAACTGGATACCCCGGAAAGTCCGCTCTACAGTACTTTGGATTGATTTCAAGTCCGCTAGCTCTAGAGTACTTTGAAATATTATTTCAAGTCCTGAGACTGGAAATATCAGTTCAAGTCCTTGGAATAGAAAATATCATATAAATGAATAACTTAATTTCTGACAGGAAATAGTATTTCAATTTAAAGTAACATGCTATTTGTCTTAAAAAACTGGGAATGCATGATTTTTAACTGCTTAAAAAACGCATTTAATAATTTTATAAACTAGCTAGGGCGGGATTCGAACCCGGAACACTCCATTGCATGTTATAACATAGCTACAATATAACGCGCGCTCTGATTGGTTGGTTGCTATTAACAATCAATGGATAGTTCATGGAGATTGTGCACGCTGACGTCAAAACCAAGTGAAATTTTTTTTCACGGCCCAAAATGACGGAAATTAACAATAGAGAAAGCGGAGATCATATAAATACAGAGAGCAACAAAAGCCCCACTTTTGAGATGAGTTGGGACTTCCCAGAAGAATATTTTGAAGCCGGAAATTGCGAAAACACTGAAAACGCAAGCGAAGTGGAGTCAACCCGGTTTGCAAATCTTTCAGAGTCGCAATTGCAAAAGTTGCTAGCAGATAAACATTCAGAAAGAACAAAGAAAGCAACAAGCTGGTGTGTCTCGACATTCAAAGGTAATTATAATTTTCCAGTTCGTTACTGTAAAACGAAAGTCGTCTCGTATTTGTTTCTAAAAGTGAAATCTACAAGATGTAAACAAATGGTTTCCGACCCGTGCCCGTGGTAATAATTACTAGTAACAATTAAAGCAAACTTTCACATTTTAAACAGCAGCACAAACAGTATACAGCATTAAATTTACCTTTCTCTTACGTATTTATAGCATGGTGTGACGATAAGAAGATCCAAACTCCACTTGAACAGATGAGCATCGGCCAGGTGGACGCCAATCTGAGGCGTTTCTACGCGGAGGCGAGGAAAAAAGATGGAGCGATGTACGGCAAAAAAACCCTCCTCGGATTCAGACACGGAATAGAAAGACACCTCAACCAGCCGCCATGCAACAGAAATATCAAAATGACCAATGACCCAAGATTCAAGCGATCAAACGAAATGTTAGATGCTCAATTGGTGCACTTGAAGAGAAGCGGGAAGGAAAACAGCCAACACAAACCTCCCATAGAAAGTGAGGATTTGCTGAAACTAAAATCGTCCGGAGCGCTATCCTTAGACAGCCCACTGTCCCTTCTCCGTAATGTATGGTTTCATGTTGTGCTATTCTTCTGCAGAAGAGGCAGAGAGGGCCAGAGACAGCTAACAAGATCCAGCTTTAAATGCGAAGTGGATGCATCCGGACGAAGCTTTTTAACAATGTCTCACGATGAAGTGTCCAAAAACCATCCTGGAGGCTTGAAAGACGTAACTAGCGTGGAGAAATATGCCAGAATATATGAAACAGACCAAGAGAACGACGGGTATAAGGCCATGAAGCTATATCTGTCCAAACTCAACCCTGAGTCAGAAGCTTTCTCCCAGTATCCAAAGAACAAAAACTGGGCACCCAACAATCCTATCTGGTACGACAACAAGCCTCTTGGTGTAAACAAGCTTGGTAGCATGATGAAAGACATCAGTCAAGCCGCTGAGCTTTCCCAAATATATACTAACCACTCAGTAAGGGCTACAGCAATCACCTTATGGTCAAATGCCGGAGTAGCTAATCGTCACATCATGGCTATCTCTGGTCACAGAAATGAACAAAGTCTGTCACATTACAACACCCGGCCATCTAGTGTTCAACTCCACCACTGCAGCGAAGTCTTGTCGCGAAGTATTGACCAAAGACCAGCCAATACAGTAAACATGCTGAACCAGCCATCTTTGCAATTAAGTACAGCCATCCACCAGAATAATATAGTTGTTTCTGGTCCTCTGGGATATCCTCCGACGAATTTCAAGTCTATTTTCAGCGACTGTACCATCCAAAACGTCCACGTTATTTTGCCAAGCTGCTCAGATGAAAATAAGTGACTTTGACTTCAAGCAAACTGCTTTCTGAACTTTTAAACTCTTTTCTTCTTTGAAATCAATTGAAAGAAACATTGTATATTGTTTTACTTTGAAAACTTTTTCAGAAAACAGATTGTAATTTGATAAAATGATGAGCTTATAACGACTCGCATGTGACACTTGAAGTACTTGACCGTGTTTGTGAATTCACTTGTTCGTTTCAAGAACGTGTTCGCGCGCATAGTTAGGAGAATCTGTATCATGATCATAAAAAAATAAACAGTTTGAGAGCGTTAAAAATGTCTTGCTATGTTATAAAAGGAATGGTCAATGCTTAGCTGTGCGTATATCCAGTTCTGGATGCACTTGGTCGGCTGCTAAGCACTCAAGAAGCTAGAGTCGCACTCGGCGTACGCTTCTCTCGTGCTTAGCAGCCTCCCGCGTGCATCCAGAACTGGATATACGCACGCTAAGCATTGACCATTCCTCCACTAATCCCTTCCCTTACCACTATGCCATCAGGTAGTTCGATGCTTATAACGGAATTTGATTTACCTTTATCTTGGCATTCTTTTAATGCGTCAATGAATATTGTTTTTTGTTTAATTAACAAATACATAAACTATATTGCCATTTCAATAAACAAATTCCTCCCGAATAATTAATTCGTTTTAGAAGTAGTTATGACAAATTCCCGAATTGACGTCACCAAATTAGCATATTGAGATTTCAAACCTCTATAACTCACAAATGCGAAGCCCAAACCAAGAAACTACTACACCACCCCATTATTTACTTCATAAAGAATCGATTTCCAAAATAAAATTTTCGGCCATATATACACTTTAATAAACAAATACAAAACTATTGCCATTTCAATAAACAAATTCCTCCCGAATAATTAATTCGTTTTAGAAGTAGTTCAAAGGCCTCCAATTCGGACTGGACGGGGTTTCAAGTCCTCGGCTTCGCCTCGGACTTGAAACCCCGTCCAGTCCTCATTGTCGGCCTTTAAACATTACTTCCTCTAGTTAGCCATGAGTTAAAATTAAGGATAATGGACAGAAAAGAAGTTTACGCACCTTGTAACCAAGAGACGCACTTCTTCACAGTTTGATCACTCCTATTTTTGTAATAACGTTTCACAAGGTCGTAGGACTCTACTATCTTGGATGGCGAAAAAGAAGAGTCAACTTCAATGAGTCCACCCTTTAGAAGGGCGTATTTGGACTGGTGTTTCCCATTGTGCCTCCAAGCACCCATATCGTTACCCTGCGAGCAGAGTCTTCTTTTAACCTCCTCCCCGAGAGAGAGAGAGAAGGAAGAACTCTGCCGAATTAAGTCGTGTACGTTCTTATTTGAGCATGTGCGACGGTTGCTTAGAGACAAATGCATTTCCACGCCCACTCGGATTCAAATATTGTTTCCGGTTCCGGACTTCTAACGGTTTAGCGAGTTGATAAACATGTCAGTGGACAAAGAAACAAAGGTATCCCTACCAGTAAATAATTATATTATGTGCTTGCTTGATGTTGATGTATCGTGAACGATTTGGAAGGGAAAAGCTTCTCAAAAACGTTTATAATAACATAACGAACTCTAGCCGCCATTATACTATGATTGTGGGCGCAGACTTGGCCATCGGTCAATCTCGTCCCCAGAGCCTGCGTTACTTTCGGCCAGCGGCGAAGAACATAGGCTCTGGCATAATCCATTTTTGAGGAACAGGATTTCTTGTTCTTCCGGTTTTAGAGCGCACGCGCAAGTTAGCTGGGCAGTTGGTTGTTGTCGATTCAAATTGTGGATTCAGGTTTCAGTGGAATCCTTCGAAAGGTTTCATAAGGGAATAGAGTACGCTTTAAAAGCACTTGGAAAAGAAGATATAACAGTGAAAGAAGCGCAGTATCTGAAGTCTCTATTAAAAGCAGTGGTTTTACAGCAGAAGAAGGATACGCGAACAGTTCTTCCTACGGATTTATATTTACTCGTGTCTACTTTACATATCATTTCAGTAATTATTTGAATCTATCATCTTCTCTGGTTATTGTTGTCTCTCCTTCAAATGTATTTCTTTTGAATCTTTCGCCTTCGTAAGCACCTCGATTGGCACCGCCTTTCAGTTGCTGGCCTAAAGAATAGTTAGATTTACGATCGACATATGTTCTTTGAATAACCATCACTCTTCGTGTAAATTTTTGAGCTTCGTTTGAAAACTTTTCAAGACACTTCGAGATACATATAAGCTTAGATAAACTAGATTTTTCTCTGTGCTTAGATATTTTAATATTGCAGATCAAGGCGACATGTTTAAAATAACATGTTAATGAAACCGTTGAAAAATGTTAATTTTTGTTTTGAACGGAAGTTGGGACACCGGGTTGTTTTGACAATTAAATTTTCATTGGATATATTTCATTTCCAGAATCTTGCGCGTGCGTAGTTTTCTAAAATGGAATAGCTAATCAAATTGTCTCAAAAATGGAATATGCCAGAGCCTACGTTCTTCACCGCTGGCCGAAAGTAACGCAGCTCTGGGGACGAGATTGGCCATCGGTTTAATACGTTAATTCAGCCGTGCGCATTAAAAAAACAGTTTAAACCGGAATCAAACCTGAAATTATGAATCTCATTATCAAGATTCTTGGATAACGGAATACAAAGGATCTACACGACTTCGGCAGAGTCTTCTTCCTTCTCTCTCTCGGGGAGGAGGTTAAAAGAAGACTCTGCTCGCAGGGTACCATATCGTCTGACTTCCAATCATCTACATGTGCTAGTTTCTTTAGATCTACCATAAAAGATGCATTATGCGAAATATTTTGAGGGACGGATGAGCACATTCTGTCCGGCTGGGTCGGCTCTATAAGGTACTTGCAAACTGTGCCACTGTCTAAGAACTTTTTCCCAGTCCACGAAAAGACAGGCGTCTTGATGTCTTCATTGTACCATTCGCCGGCGTATCTAAGAGAAATAAATTAATATAAATCAATTTCTGTGGACGAAATGAACAATAGTCCGTTTTATCGAAACCGTTTATCTTACCTTTTATAGCGATCTGCTTTACTGCTTTGGCACTCCACTGACGTGCTACAAAATTGAAATTGAAATGAGCGTCTTGTTAATCATGCTCGAGAATCCAGCGGTGCTCTTCGGCGTGGGTTCGGAAATCGCCCCGCCAGAAGAACCGCTGGAGAACTTACCTGCTAAAACGACTTCTGGGGCGTGAGACAATGCTGGCTTCTGATTGACCCTATTTTTTTGCCACAAAAAAATAGGGCCAATCAGAGCTCAGCCATATTTTCATTCATGAAAACGAACGCCGTTGGCAAAAATCAGTGTTGACAGCTAATGAAAGGACTGTTGAAAGATGGATCCAAGAGATCAAAGTTGTTTATAAGATATTTAAAAATATTTATGCACTTCAGTCATTCCCTGCACGGTTCATAGTCAGACAGACGTTCATAGAAAATCGAAGCGATGTTTTTTCGATAAAAGTTTGAATATCAACTGACATTGCCGGAGTTAGACGACAGAGAAATCCTGAACATACCTGAACGGCAAAAGACGTGTCCAGATTTTGTTTTAAAGTCTGGAAGTTTTGGTTGGAGACGACAAGTACGTTACCTTGTGCGCCAGAATCTTCTTTTGACCTCCTTCCCGAGAGAGGGAGAGCGAGGTCAAAAGAAGACTTACCTTACAAGCTGTCAATCCGTAATGAGATTATGTCTCCGTCCAGGTTGATGCGCTCGAGTGCGTATCACGCCCCAGAAGCCGTTCTAGCAGGCAAGTTCTCCAGCGGTTCTCTGGCGGGGCGATTTCCGAGCCCACGCCGAAGAGCACCGCTGGATTCTTGAGCATGCTTGTTAATGAGTTTGAGAATTATTGATTCTACACATCAGCCAAATGTTAGCATGTCAACAGACCCCCTCCCTTTGGAGAGCCTCGTTCACAGGTTACCGGCCAAATGTAAAACATTTAAAAATATTATTGTTATTTTGGTAGCCTTGTTATTGTTATTATTATTATTATTATTATTATTATTATTATTATTATTATTATTATTATTATTATTATTATTATTATTATATATTGCTTATGTTATATTATTCATATTTATTGTTTGTATTTTAATATCATTAGTTAATTGTTATTGAACAATCCAAGCGATCATTTTAAATTTTGTAAATAAGGATTTTTATCTATTTTTCTATCTCTTATTTGTAATTTGTTTTGAGGAATAAAGTTATTATATTATTATTATTATTATTATTATTATTATTATTATTATTATTATTATTATTATTATTATTATTAAAATAATATTATTGTACCTATTGCTGGAGTCTTCCTCTCCTCCTGCTTCATCTGATGAGTATAACATGGTTTCGAATTCAGTCACCCTTTCCGGCGACGAGACAATGACTACCCCTTCTGTCTTGATTGTTGGAACTCTGTTGAAATATCGAATGAAAAGTATTTCAGACGCCTTCTCTGGTAAGTCATGTTATTTCCAATTGAGTCACCGAGCTGCAATTGGGGAACGTCATTTAAATACGACGAGTGGATACAGTTTAGATTCATGCTAAGCTATCTTATCTACACGCTTGATATCATGGAATAACACTGGATGCATGTTAGCACGTACTTACCTCGAGAATGGTGAATACTCATTATCACTGCTTGAACTACAGGTACTTTGCTCGTCGTCTATCCAAATTACCTCTTGGGGGTAAAGGGCTCTTTTGATCCATCGTGGATCGTAGCACTTACAAAAGACAACAATTGCAATTCATGAGAATTTTCCTGGAATTTTCGGAACTATACGGTAGTATTCGCGACTATTCGGCCCTATTCGGCCCTTTTCGGCCCTATTCGTTTATATTCGTTATTTACAAACATATACAAACTTTGAGCAGAAAATTTTCTGCTCAAAGTCTGCAAAATCAAATGTTTAATTCATATACTTGCAAACTTTTAAGGAAACTAAATTCAGCATCTGAGTATCGAAGAGCGGAGGTCTGTGACACCACTGGAAAGTTAATTATGGAAATGTTTCAGCTTTTTACTACTTTTCCGCCGTTTCAGTTTTTTACCACTTTTCGCACTTACCGCTCTTTCCGCCGTTTCAGTTTCAGCCTTTTATCGCAACCCGGTCGCGTACGTAGATTGAAACTTTAAATTGTGAAAAAACCGAAATTTCGCAGGTTTGATCATGCATTACAATTATTAAATCCAACGCGTCAGTGATTCCCCGAAGCTTTCTAGTCTAGCGTTACGGGTCGCGATAAAAGGCTGAAAGCTGAAACCCCTAGCGTTAATCTATAAATTGACAGCATCTGTTCAACGTCTGGTTGAAATATCGAATGAAAAGTATTTCAGCCGCCTTCTCTAGTTGTCATGTTGTTTCCAATTGAGTCACCGAGCTGCAATTGGGGAACGTCATTTAAATACGACGAGTGGATAAAGTTTAGATTCATGCTAAGCTATCTTATCTACACGCTTGATATCATGGAATAACACTGGATGCATGTTAGCACGTACTTACCTCGAGAATGGTGAATACTCATTATCACTGCTTGAACTACAGGTACTTTGCTCGTCGTCTATCCAAATTACCTCTTGGGGGTAAAGGGCTCTTTTGATCCATCGTGGATCGTAGCACTTGCAAAAGACAGCTGGCACGAGTGTGATTGCAATTCATGAGAATTTACCTGGAATTTTCGGAACTATACGGTAGTATTCGCGACTATTCGGCCCTTTTCGGCCCTATTCGTTTATATTCGTTATTTACAAACATATACAAACTTTGAGCAGAAAATTTTCTGCTCAAAGTCTGCAAAATCAAATGTTTAATTCATATACTTGCAAACTTTTAAGGAAACTAAATTCAGCATCTGAGTATCGAAGAGCGGAGGTCTGTGACACAACTGCAAAGTTAATTATGGAAATGTTTCAGCTTTTTACCACTTTTCCGCCGTTTCAGCTTTTTTACCACTTTCCGCACTTTCCGCCGTTTCAGCTTTTTACCACTTTCTACGCCGTTTCCGCTCTTTCCGCCGTTTCCGTTTCCGCTTTCCGCCGTTTCAGTCTCAGCTTTTTATCGCGACCCGCGTTTCAAAGCATTGTGAGAAAAAATATCACACGTTCAAGGCCAGGGTCAAACCACAGGCTTACCAAACTCGAGGTGGGGTTCCTGTGTTGGATGGTTGGGGTTCCTGTGGTGAGTTCTATTCGCCAAACCATGTGAATTTGCCGTATTTAGGTTGAAATGTTAAAGGGTTTTAAGGAGGTTTTAGTTTCCAATAAAGTGTCAAAACAAACTTTATTCATCCTTCTTTTCGGCTGTGTGTGTCATTTCTTCGTACGAGGTGTTTTAAGCGAGTTAACTGACATTTCATGGTGGTGGGTTTCACGTCCATCGTGTAGGTAAATTTGCACATACAAGGCATGCAACTTCGAACCGTCCGAACGCTACCTCGGTCCGTATTCGCGCCAAAATTCACCGTTTTTTCAAAGCTCTTACTCATCTACTTCGGGAATGCGAAAGACCAATGATTAACCTATGCCCTTGCCAAATTTGAGGTCGATCCATGTAAAATAAGTGATGGAAATAATTTTTTGAAAATGTATTTTACCTTTCTCCTAGGGATCTGCACAAAGTGCTGTCACCTTGGAATGTCAAGAATGCATTTTTCTGTCGAAATTGCCTCTGGTCTACACCGTAGGGAATATTTTGCTCAAAGGAATGTTCACGAGAAAAATATTCCCCATAGGGTAGACCAGATCGGCACGTTCTACACGAACAAAAGCAGCAAAGCCAGCAGAGCCGTTTCTTCAATTTCAGAGTACTATACTTATTGATCATTATCATTATTATTTTATTTCTATACATCAACTGTAAAATGCTGAGAAAAACTTAAACAAACTCGAGAACAAACTTAGCTTGGAAGTAAATTTAATCAATCAATCAGTCAATCAAACAATCAATCAATCAATCAATCAAATAATACATAAATTGACAGATTAATACATAAATTAATAGATTAATACATAAATTAATAGATTAATACACAAATTAATAGATTAATACATATATTAATAAATTAATGCAATAATTTAATACAATAATTTAATACAATAATTTAATACAATAAATTTATTAATTAAATAATTAAATAAAACCGCTGGCTGATTGACAGCTACATAATTTAATAAATAAAGACTTGAGAAGTAGCAAAAGCCGTGTACGAGTATCCTGACAGAAAACGTTGGATCTAATGTATAGATCTACAGTGTAAATGGTCAAAAACAATCTCAAGTGCATTAAGGCCTGGGTTTGAAAATGGCTGCCGTTTATTTGATGAGGGGGTAGTCTTTCTCCTTATCTTTGCAATCTTTTGCCTTAAAACTTTGACAAATAATATATAGCCACGACCTTAACAAAAAATTCATAACAGTTTCCATGGAAACTTGGTATGTGACCTTTGAACTCTAATTGAAATATAATTTTATAAAAGCCTTCTGCATTATAGTAAAGTGTTTTCATATGTCTGATATTTTTATGGATATGAATAGGGGGTAAGTCATTACTTATAATCCCAATGAGGACGGTGAATAAAAATATTTTTAAATGATCTTAAATTGAAAGTATCATATTTCATTTTAGCCTAAATCAGCCTTACCGATAATATTTGCAATTGTCCTCATTTGATATATATACTATGGACTAACTCTGATTCACTTGTATAACAATTTCCTGCATAGTAAAACGCATTAATATGATGCAGGAGGCTTTTATATTAATTATTTAAATTAGAGTTCAAAGGTCACATTCCATGTTTCCATGGAAACTATCATGTGTAATTGTGAACATCGTGGCTATATATTGTAATTGCCAAAGTGTTAAGAAGAAATATTACAAGGAGAAATAATTAGACTACCCCCTCTTGAATTGCGGCCGCCATTTTGAAAAGTTTGAGACCCAGGCCTTAATGTACTTGAGATGTTAAATGAAGCAAGTAGTCCAAGTCCAAGACCAATAAAACGTATGTATCGCAATGTGTGAGATATAATCTGAAGCTGTAAATCAGTACAACATAGCTTAATATCGTCTCATATAATACATAAAATCATGTCTATTTTCAACTTATACATTGTCCAGCATCGGTCATTTTGTGCTTTTCTTACATGAAGCTACATTTCAGCTTTAAAGTGGTTCTTAAATAACTAAGCATTAACGAAAATATATACTGTTCCACTGCATGCACATGGCATTCGAGTCAGTGTGCACATGCGCATGACGCATGGTTATTAGTTTCCAGAAATTGTTGTCTAAATTTGGACAGGAAGCCCAAATCCGAACGCAACAAGTTACATGGCGTGTTTTTACGAATACCGCGAATGTCGCCGTGTGCGTTTGTATATGGAGTGAGCGTATTAGACTTGGCAGCATTCATGGCTTTTACAACGGCAAGCTTACACAATATTTCCTCGACAAGACTCAAAGCATGTGCACCACCGAAGACCAATCGAGCGTTCAAGGACATGCGTATACGTAACCATATTTAAATTCGCTCTAATTCGCACTACATTCGCTCATTCGCACTACATTCAGCTTGTTCGTCACGTCGTCGGAGTCATTGAGCCGTCCAGCGGTGTTGCGAACAAACGACAGCTTTGTAACCTTTCCTTACGACGATGACGAAGAAAAGAGCCCATTTTATAACTCGATCGGGCTACCCCCATCGAGTAATAACCCTGAAGATGAGCGCGTAGCTCGAAAGCTCGGATTATTTAATTTGCGAGAAATAAAAACGCTTTGCATCGTGTAACCGTTAACCTGAGTATGAATACTTGGTGTAGTATTTGAAGTAAAGATCACACAGGATTATACGGATTTAACCTTCTATTTATTGTAGTACTAACTCACTATATGAAAACTACTACACGAGACCCGGCTTAGTAACCAGGCACTCTGTTACGTCACGTACTACAGTACATCCCTCCTGGACCTAGTTAAATGAAATGGTAATGTTAATATACCAAATTTGAGTTGATAAGTACTGTTAGGCCACATATACGGTAACAAACAATCCGTATACATGCCTGATAAAGCAGCATATCCATTATAACAACAACAGTGTATATACAGTCTTTGTTTAGAAATAAACATAGTCAGAGTTCCTATTTGGCCTTGACAAACGCGTTGAACGCCCGCATTTCCAGGTTTTCCTCTCTGCTTTCAGTCTGCTCATATGGAGTCGCTGTTTCTGCTATCCCATCGCAATGTCCTTCTGATACAATTGTATCACTAGCTCTTATTGCATCAGATCTAGGTGTAACCACACTATCCGCAGTTCCAATCTTGTCACCACCGTCCGCCACATCATCATTCAATTGCATGTCTCTTTTCTGCGGGGCTTTTGTTAAAAACTTTGCATTGCGAACAAAGACCTTTCCAGTATCAACTTGCACCACCTCAAACGTGTCAATCCCTTTCTTTCTAAGTATGACATACCTGTCCTCTGGGTATCTTGCATTCAGTTTAGAACTGGTCATGCTGGCCACAAACACAACATCTCCAACTGACAGATCATGCTGTTTGGCTCCTCTTTTCTCATTTGCATACTCACACATCTTCTTCTGATATCTTTCATACCGTTTCTCAATGTTGAGCTCTACTTCTGCCTCTTGTACAACAGGAAGTTTGGTTACAATCTCTCTATTTAACATCATCTTTGCTGGTGTTTGTCCAGTACCTGAGTGTGGAGTCGCTCTGTAGACTTGTAGAATACCTGGCAATGCTTGGGACCATGAAATCCCATCTAACTCTGCTGCTCGTAAGCTATGCTTAAGCTATCTGTGAAACCGTTCCACTTGGCCATTCGATTGAGGATAATATGGCGAAGCACGAGCATGATTGATTACATTTAACTTTAAGAAGCCTTCGAATTCTTCTGAGATAAATTGTCGTCCATTGTCAGTCACAAGAATCTTTGGATTCCCAAATCGAGCAAAGACTTCTGTAAGCTCCTTAATTATTTGCTGGCTTGTTATATTTCTTAAGATGATTGCCTCTGGCCATTTGCTCCTGTAGTCAATGGTCCAACCAGGTCTATGCCACACTTTTCCCAGCAATGCTCAGGTAACGGTGTCGTTTGCAATGGAGTATCCTTACTTAATGGCTGTAGTTGTACGCACGTTTCACAGTTGCGACAGAACTCTTCTATCTCAGCATCCATTCCTGGCCAGAATAAAGAAGCACGTAGTCGTTGTTTAGACCGGATAATTCCTTGATGTGCTGCATGCGCTAGGTTGAGTGCTTTTCTCCTTAACTTTAAAGGAACAAACATACGCCTACCACGCCATAACAGACCTTGTGCATATGACAGTTCATTACTCAAATGTTGCCACTTCTTTACCACATCCTCTGTGTTCCTCCAACCATTGTTAATTGCATTAACCACCATCTGGAGCTCAGCATCCACTTTTCCTTCTTCACGGATTTCTTGTAGTGTCATTAAATCAATGTCCCTTGCCACAAACTGTACATGCTCTTCAATAAACTTCCCTGTGCTTTCAGTAGTTTCAGCTGGTAGTCTGGACCAGCCATCAGCAACATTTTCTGCTCCTGGCTCATATGTAAGTGTGAAGTCATAATCTTGTGCTCTCATAGCTATCCGCTCGAGTCTAATTGACTGTGTAGACTTTGTAAATATCGACAAAAGTGGCTTGTGATCTGTTGCTACTGTGGTGTGTCGACCATAGACGTAGGTGTGCATCTTCTGTAATCCAAATAGCACAGCCAGGGCCTCACGCTCAAAATGGGCATACCTCTTCTCAACCTCGTTCAGTGTCCGTGATGCATATGCCACTGGGTACATGTCATTACCTCTTCTCTGTAGTAGCACAGCACCAAGTCCATAGGGGCTTGCATCTACCACTAGCTTGGTTTCCACCTCCATTGAGTAGCGGGCCAGGCAGGGTGCTTTTGTCAGCAGTTCCTTTACATGTTTGTATACCGCTGTCTCCCTCGCTGTCCATTTCCAAGGTACTCCCTTCTGTACAAGCTTCCTCAGTGGTGCAATCACTGTTGCTAGATTAGGTACGTATTGTGTTAATTAGGTTATCCCTCCAAGAAACGATCGCATCTCACCTGCATTACCTGGTACAGGAGCCTCTGTTATTGCCTTCACCTTCTGAGGGTCTGGTCTGACACCATCTGCTGAAATGTTATGTCCCAGAAACTGACACGCCCACGACACACTTCTTTGCATTCAGTTTCAGCCCAGATTCTCTCAATATCTGGAGCATCTTCTTTAAATTGCTCCAATGCTCTTCTGGAGTTGATCCAGACACTACTATATCATCGAAATAGTTAAGAACTCCTGGCAGCCCCTCACACAGAATCATCATCATCCTTTGGTAGGCCTCTAGTGCCGAAGCTAGTCCAAACGGTAGCCTCTTGAACTGGTACACCTTTCCCGCAGCCATGAATGATGTAATCTCCCGTGATTCATCGGACAATCGCAGCTGCCAGTATGCCTTCCTCAGATCTAGCGTTGTAAACATCTTGGCACCACTTAACTGACGCAGTATATCCTGAATGCGAGGAATTGGAAATCTCTCTCTTATGACAGCTTTATTCACCTCACGCAAATCTACACAGATTCGTAACTCTCCATTTCCTTTGTATACAATATGCACTGGTGATATCCAAGATGTCTCTGTAGCCTCCTCTATTACATCTTCCTTCAGCATTCTCTCAATCTCTGCTTTCAACTTGGATTCAATCATAGCTGGAACTGGTCTCTGTCTCTGAACCTTTGGGGGAACATCTTTATCCACCATGATTTCATATTCATAATCCTTGAACTCACCCAATTCTTCACTGAACACAGCTTCATAGTCCTGTAGAATGACTTCTTTTTGGGTACCCTGTTCTTCTCCAACAGCATGAATCTTGATCAAGTTTAATGCTTGAATCGCACTCCTTCCTAGCAATGGTGGGCCATCAACATCCACCACGAACACTTGCTCTGTTACCTCTTGTCCCTGATTTTACCGTCAAATGTACCCAGACATGTAATCGTTCCTCCTCCAAATACTGTGAACTTGACCTTTGACTCTTTCAAGACACTATTGATTTCTGCCTCAAACCACTCTTTTGGAATCAAGGTTCTGGAGCAGCCAGTGTCGATAATCATCTGAAGAGGCTTACCATTAATTTCAGTATTAATGGTAAAGTCCACACTCCCTTCATTCTTTGTCAGACATACATATTCATGGTCATACCACTCAGTCGCTTTTGCTGGTTGCTCTTCTCCAACTGACTTTACATTAGTCCCTTGTCTTCCAGACACATTCGTCCTGCAGCACTCAAAATGACCGATTCTTTTACATTTGTTACATTCAGCTTCTCGTGCTTTACATCTTGAATCGTTAGCCAGATGATCTGCACTCCCGCATCTATAGCACCTCTTTGTTCTCCGATACGATGGCTTAGATTCTGTCTTCTGCACTTGCAATTGGTTGACTTCTGCCTTGTCCACAGAACTCTTCGATTTTTCACACTGTCCTCCTAAGAGACCAGCATCTTTCTTGGACTGTTCAATGGCTCTTCCGAGTGCTTGTGCTTTCTCTAGGTTTAAACCATCGCCTTGTTGTAGCAATTTCTGACGTAGGTAGCTATCAGCACATTTCTCTCAATCACTTGGCCAAGGATATTCTCCTCTAATGCGTCTTCAAAACCACATAAATCTGCTAATACTCGCAACTCAGCTATAAACGCATCCAAATTTTCGTTTTGTTCCTGATATCGCTTCCTGAACTTATATCTCTCTGCCCATTTATTTCTTTTGGGCCTAAAATAGTCACTCAACACTTTAACAACATCAACATACTTCACTTTCACTCCGGCTAATCCTGTTAACAGTCGCTGAACTCCTGGCCCTGCGAGGTGTAGAAGACTAGCCCTTTGCACATCATCCTCTTCCTTATTCAGTTTAGTAGCAATTCTGTAGTTTTGAAACGCCTCAAACCAGTGTTTCCATTCATCCGCCAGGTTGGTAGATTCCAAGTTCACCGGAGATATAGCGGTAAATGCGAAAATTTATCCAAATTCATTTCTCAGGCCTTAGTACATTTACTTAACTTTATCCTCGTCGCCAATTTGTAGTATTTGAAGTAAAGATCACACAGGATTATACGGATTTAACCTTCTATTTATTGTAGTACTAACTCACTATATGAAAACTACTACACGAGACCCGGCTTAGTAACCAGGCACTCTGTTACGTCACGTACTACAGTACACTTGGTTATCACATCAAAATAACAAATAAACAAGATTAATACATAACAAACTGATTAGATATTATATTATATATATTTAATGATTGGTTGGTATTTCAGTTTCCGGCTATGACGGGCTTCCTGTGGTTTTTGTCACGCAATCTTGTCGTGTTGACAGTTGAGTTGTGTACTTACGACCTATCGTTTCACAACTGTCTTTTATGGCTTAATTCTCCAAGAATACAAGTACATCAAGGTACTGGCGTACACCATTGATGCATTATATTCCTTGGACATTATCGACTCAAAAACAAGGTATTGAAAGCCAAGCTAATCAGTCGAGATACGAACTCAACCGTCAACGAAGCTTTCGTTTGCTTGTGTTTGACCCTGGCCTTGAACGTGTGATATTTTTTTTCTCACAATGCTTTGCGGAAACGCCTTCAAAATGTCAATTGCTGGCTTTCAATCAGCTGTTAAAACTCCTTGAATCTCATTATTTGCTTCAAATGACGGGCAAACACTGCCCTCCATGTGCTATCAAGCACAGAGTATTCTATTGAAAAGGTGCAATTCAGCTGATGAAAATTCCTCACGAGACCGGAAAATAACGTCTAATGAAATCAAGCAATACAAGTATTCGATCTGGTCTGATTGAATTTATTTCCAAGACATTGAACGGTTTAACATGGCACTAAAAACCAGCACTAAAAAATAATTTCCTAACGAGAAAGCGAAAAGAACTGCGGAGCAAAGCACCATGGGAAGGGATTAGAGGGGATCGCAAAGGAGCAAGGGAAGGGAGAACTGAGGAAGGGAAGCGCCTGGCAGATCGTGGTCGATATCTGTGTCGATGTTGTCGATTTCTGAAAAATCGCACTAAACGATGAATTTAAGGCCTAAAATGAGCTAAATATGGAAGAAGCGGGAAGAAGGTGGCAAAGAAAACGTCGATGACCTGAATTCCTCGCTTCGTGAACATTCAGTATTAATAGAAACGTTTTGGCAGTGTAAGTTCACCGTTGATTTTATAGAAGTAATCATCGCTTGATGGATGCAATAATAGATGTTTGACAACACCGATACTTTGACTTTATTATTCTAGCCTTTAGGCGGTTATGCAACTGCTAGTTCTAGATAATTTATATAGCGTATGTGTTTTTTAATAGAGTCAAACGCGTGTAATTTGACGACGGTTTATTCTTTGGTAGGACGATTTTCTCTTAAATTTTGCATCGAATGAAGCGTTTGAAGACTGTGCAGTGTTCAGGTTTCAGTGTATATAAACGCTCCCCATTCCATGCCTCTCTTTTACCGAGATGAAAATTGTGTTTTGTAGGGCCGAAGTGACGCGCAGAGCCGTGTGCTAGAATTTTATATACATAGTTTTATTTTTATTTTCATTGTTTTGCACACGACCCCACAAGCTTTTCAGCTTTAATTTTAATCGTGTATAAATAAAGTTATTGTATTGTATTGTATTGTATTGTGTCTTGACACCCGCTTGGCCAGATGGGGTTGTAATGCGTATTCCATATATGGTAAAAGCGTGCAAGCGAATAGCGGCCCCTAACAAGCGTATAGCGGCCCCTAACAAGCGAATAGCGGCCCCAATTTGGTTAATAGGTATTTGCAATGCAAAATATTTTCAAAAGCTAGAAAAAATGCAGAGTTTGGCAGCGTAATCCCTCGTGGTCAAGTGCGTTAAAGCAGAGGGTTAGGGTTAGGGATGGGGCAGACTATAAAGTGATTAATTTGATGATTCGAGTTTCAGATTTGATATAAAGTTTTAAAAGGTTAAAGTGCTCCTAACCCCTTTTACAATTGTATTAAAAATTGAATGTACATGAACTGATCAGCTATAGGATTAAGTTTTTTCTTTGTTTGAACCTTGCATTTAGGAGTTATGGAGGTTTGAAATCTGGATATGCAAATCAGATGACGTCACACCGGGCTTCATTTATTATACAAAAACGCCCTTGTGCAAATTATTAACATTTTTGAACTTGTAAAATATTTTTACAAACTATATAAATGATTTCATATAAACTTTTCCCCCATATCGGGGAAGAGATCTACTGAAAACAATGAAATAAGTTAGGTAAAAAGCCCGGGGTGACGTCATCGAATTAAAATATCGAGATTTCAAACAACTATAACTCCTAAATGCGAAGCTCAAATGAAAAAACACTTAACCCTATAGCTGATCAGTTCATGAACATTCAATTTTTAATACAATTGTAAAGGGGGTTAGGAGCACTTTAAGAAGTTTTTAATAATCGGATGAAAAAAAATTCTAAGCGCAATCCTAGGAAATAAAAAAAGGGTCCGCCATTCGCTTGTTAGGGGCCGCTATACGCTCGTACCATATATGGAATACGTATTACAACCCCGACTCCGCTTGGCAGGCTTTCCAGACGGCGTCAGTTTTTTTCAAATTTGAGCTGAAATAAAGTTTAGAGACTATATTTAAGGAATATGTGGGATTTCCCTTGTCATTCTAGTTGAGTTGTTATTTTTGGGCTATTTATTTGAGCTCAAACAGAATTTGTTTTCATACTGTGATGTAGTCACGGTAGTTTGACCTTGCGGGGTCATGTTGCTCGTCCGTCGTCGCGAACGTTAGTTTACATGTAAGTTTTATAGCTTTTTCGAATACCAGCTTTCAAATAAAAGCTAATAAAACAAGAGTTCACCACAGTCGAGTTTGTGGACCGCTTCATGAACTGATCTATCGCTTTTGAGTGAATTACAATTTTGAATATATTTGCATAAATTTAAGTCGGCCATGTTGGATTCATTATCTGTCAGGCGCTTCCCCTCTTTCTCCCTTCCCGTGCTCCTTTGCGCGTTTCGCTTTCTCGTTCCCCTTACCCCCTTCCCCTTCCCATCCGAAGAAGCGACTGGGTACGAGGCAGTAATATCACAGTGACAGTGAATTTTACTATCCCGAAAGGGATAAAGAAAATGAAAACGGCTACAAGAAACGACGGCAACATATCACAAGATATCCAAGAGTTTATCGAGGACCAAAGACCCGAGACAACTAAGAAAAAAACCGATTATGACATAGGAATATGGAAAAAGTTCTGTTCTTCAATCAACGAGAACAGGGAAATCGAGGAAATACCTGCTGTTGTGATGAATGTGCTGCTCTGTAGGTTCTTCATGAATGTGAAGAAAAAAATGGTGACGAGTACGAGCCTTCGTCATTGACATCGATGCACATCAGAAGCATTCAAAGGTATCTAAATAACAAGAACTCTCCTTTGAATTTGTTTACAGACAGGAGTTCAACAAGTCCAGGGAAGTTCTCGTAGCAAAGAAGCGTCAGTTAGTTGAAATCCATGCCAAAGGTAATCGTCCTCAAGCTGCAAGAATTATGACCGAAACTGAAGAGGACTTGTTGTTTGAGAAAGAGCAGTTCAAGTGGAGACCATAACCCCGAAGTACTTCAGATAAACATTTGGTGGGCAATTTTCCCTCCATTTCGGATTCAGAGCTCGAGACGAGTCCAGAAAGTTAAAATGGGGCGATGTAAGCCTTGATAAAGATCCAGAAAACTGGAACTGAAATCCTAGTTTGGAGAGCTGAGCGAGAGTCCAAAAACAAGACACGGAGACGGCCACCAAAGAGCTTTCAGTCCAACAGCTCACCCCACAAACAACGAGTGATGTCCAGTAAAGCTGTACAAGGCCTTCGCAAGTCATCGACCTGAAGCGATGAAAAAGCCAGATTCTCCATTCTTTTTGGCAGTAAACCATAAAAGAAAAGAAGGCTCAGGAATATTCAAACAGCCCTTTAGGAAAGAATTCCATCGGGAAATTTTTGGTGGGTGCTGCTCAAGCCGTTGGTTTGCCTGGCAATATCAGTAACCATTCCGTTAGAAAAACATGCATCTCACGTCTAATGGACGCTGGCATCCCTGAAAACTACGTAGCTCAGCTAAGTGGCCACAAGAACCTGAAGAGTCTTGACATCTGCATCTACTTCGCATCAACGACAAATGTCAATGGCTCTTAGTCGTTCGTCAACATCCAATGCTACCAACACCCAAAGTAAAAGTTCAACTCAGGCCATGAGCACAATTAACATCACTCTCCGTACAAGGCGAAGAAGATATGATAAAATCTGCTTGTGGTGATGTTTTTTCAAGTGCTGCCATTGGTAAATTTGAAGGCTGTACTTTCAGCTTCAACTTGATCACGGATTCCAAGATAATCGACGAAAACAACGATGTTTGAAGACAGTTTAGTCGTGATTTTTTGTATAAATTGAGCCTAGTTTTGCTTTAAAAAACTCTTTAACTCAAGTACATCGACGAAAACAACGATGTTTGAAGACAGTTAGTTGTGGGTTTTTTTCCGTATAAACTGAGCCTAGTTTTTGCTTTAAAAAACTCAAGTACATCGATGAAAACAACGATGTTTTGAAGACAGTTAGTTGTGCTTTTTTGTATAAATTGAGCCTAGTTTTGCTTTAAAAACTCTTTAACTCAAGTACATCGATGAAAACAACGATGTTTGAAGACAGTTAGTTGTGCTTTTTTGTATAAATTGAGCCTAGTTTTGCTTTAAAAAACTCTTTAACTCAAGTACATCGACGAAAACAACGATGTTTGAAGACAGTTAGTTGTGTTTTTTTTTTTGTATAAATTGAGCCTAGTTTTGCTTTAAAAACTCTTTAACTCAAGTACATCGATGAAAACAACGCTGTTTGAAGACAGTTAGTTGTGCTTTTTTGTATAAATTGAGCCTAGTTTTGCTTTAAAAACTCTTTAACTCAAGTACATCGACGAAAACAACGATGTTTGAAGACAGTTAGTTGTGGGTTTTTTTTGTAAAAATTGAGCCTAGTTTTTCTTTAAAAACTCTTTAACTCAAGTACATCGATGAAAACAACGATGTTTGAAGACAGTTAGTTGTGCTTTTTTGTATAAATTGAGCCTAGTTTTGCTTTAAAAACTCTTTAACTCAAGTACATCGATGAAAACAACGATGTTTGAAGACAGTTAGTTGTGCTTTTTTGTATAAATTGAGCCTAGTTTTGCTTTAAAAAAACTCTTTAACTCAAGTACATCGACGAAAACAACGATGTTTGAAGACAGTTAGTTGTGGTTTTTTTTTTTTGTATAAATTGAGCCTAGTTTTTGCTTTTAAAAACTCTTTAACTCAAGTACATCGATGAAAACAACGCTGTTTGAAGACAGTTAGTTGTGCTTTTTTGTATAAATTGAGCCTAGTTTTGCTTTAAAAACTCTTTAACTCAAGTACATCGACGAAAACAACGATGTTTGAAGACAGTTAGTTGTGGGTTTTTTTTGTAAAAATTGAGCCTAGTTTTTCTTTAAAAAACTCTTTAACTCAAGTACATCGACGAAAACAACGATGTTTGAAGACAGTTAGTTGTGCTTTTTTGTATAAAAAAAAAAAAATTGAGCCTAGTTTTTGCTTATTAAAAACTCTTTTAACTCAAGTACAAAACGCCTCGTGTTTCATGAATTGAAAGTGCAGAGCATTACCAGAAATTACGGACATTTTACTCCCGCGATATTATGACCAGCGGTCTACTGACAGTCCGAAATTCTCCTCGAATTTATATCAAAAATAAATCAATTTATCAAAACCAAGCTACTCTAAGTTTGTTTAGAAATACCAAGCGTTTGTGTTGTGGTTGATAGATTTAATATTGAAGAGATTACTTACGCTCGGCACAGAGTACGAACGACTCACTCTTGGCACTTCGAAATTTAAAAAAAACCCACAGGAAACCCAATCCATGAACTAGGAGTTTGAATTTCCCGCTTGTAGGAGCCTTCACCTTCTTTGAACAGCAGTAATCACACATAAAACTACCAGGCTACTAAGTTCTTGTAAAATGGCCTAATCAAACGGCGAAAATTGCTATATTTTGGGTGATTTCTTGGTGATTTTTAGGACATTCAACAACTCAGATGTTTGCTGATCAAGGCCTCTGAAAAATAGCGCTTTTTCACTTGTGGTTTGCGGCCTTTTATATTATCGAAATCATATCATTTTGACGGATTTAGACTTACTGTGAGTTGAGGCAATATTTGAGATGTCGGCACCGATGGATCCATGCAATCATCGAAAGTTTAAAGCTCAGAAAGTAATGCAGGTAAAACGTTTTCGCTCGAATTAAGGGGCATGTATTGTCAATATTCGTTGTTGTTTTGGATCTATTTTGCGGCCAGTAGAATGAATTAAACGATGCAAAAATGTTCACAAAATATGTTATAAAGACTATATTTTACATCTGGAGGTCGGCACCTAAAATTTAATGCTGTATAAATGTCAAAATTTCAAATTATGTTTGAAGTCCCATACATTTCTTTGTGTTATTGAGCGGCCATTTTGAAAATGTCGATCGTACTGAAAAACTAATACCGTGACGTCAGATGTCCCGTAATTTCTGGTAATGTCACAGACTGGCTTGTAATTTTCCATATTTGGGAATGAATGACGTCAATGCCATTGTATGTTTCAAGGACGTAAACAAATAAAAGTCGTGCGACATGAAATGTTTTAGTTTTTGTTTTCGCTTGTTTAGGAAAAAAATTAACCCGTTATTTTCCGGATTAGGTCGGTCCTTTTGCGGCCTCGGTCAGCACTTTCAAGACCTCAGGCACAGTTTTTCCCTGTACGGACCTCCCATCCCGGAAAATAACTTCTATGTCTTTTTCCCAAGCGTGACCTGGAAAGTCGTGGTTTTTCGCATAAGTGGGGGTTGCATTTCGTCTTCTAGAAGTTCAATTTTTTGAGTTGCCCAAAAATTTATATTCAACATATTACAAGACGGAATAGTGTTCTTTGGCTGAGGAATACTTTCATCATTTTGATCGATGTGCCACGCGGATATATTAGCCTGTCAATATAGCCTTTGAAAAAAACGCTAAAAATGTGAAAATAATTTGAAAAATCAATAAAATATATATATTTTTTTTAAAGATCTTCGATTACGATAAACACGACAAAATGTTAGATATTATCTCACTTTCTCTCGAAATGGACATTTGTTCAGCGACAATTTAGGCAAATATTTTTTATTGCTGGTTTACGAGTGCCATGGAATCGTCTCCCAAAACCGGAAGTGATCTCGATAATCGAATATCGGCGCCGTTCTCCTAAAATAATTACCTGATTCAAATGAAACTTACACAACATAACGAGTTTTACCAAGGCCTACATTCTAAATTTGAAGAATTCCGATTTTTTTTATTTTGCATGCTATGGCTGATATTTACGGTCAGTCAATCTTAAAGTAGTCCTTTTTCATTTTGTTGAAAAGCATAAGCGAACTAAATATATTTTTTCCTGAAGTATTTTCTTGAGGTTTTTTAGTAGTTTTTGCTCTAACTGTTCTTTAATAAAAGACATAAAAGGACTTGCCTATACTATGGCAGAAGGGCTGCTTCAGTTATTTTTCATAAATTATGACCGAGCTATTTGACTTGTGTACAGTTGTCAGTGAAATACACTTCAATCAAGTTCAACAAAGAACCTAGTACTTTATCTGTACTTTTAAACATTATGACTCTCTCATCTACGGTATTTTGTATTTTCTTACAGTACTTCTTAAACACAAGCGGAACGCCAACACAGCATAAACCATCTGAAGCAAAAATATAGACGAACTCAAATTCACTGACACCGGAAGGAGTCATGATGAATGGAGATGGACTCATGAAGCTGCCGTGAACTAAAATATTAACAGTTGTTCATTATTGTCATTGAAATAGCACAACACATTTAGCAAATACTATCATCTGAGAGAAACACAGCGAGTAATTTTAAATACGGTTCACGGAAGAACGTAAGTAAGCTTATCGCACTCCGATGTTTGTTATTCATTCACAACTTCGTCGATTGTGGTGACATGCATAAAAAATATTAATTTCGTATTTTTAAATACGAAAAAATATCCATAGTATTACTGATCAATATAGTGAATGAATTGTACAGAAAGAACGGCAAAACAGTATGTAAAAAGCTAGTAAACTTATTGCTGCGAGCGAAGAGTAGCGAAAACTAATCTGGGTGGGTTTCCTGTGTTGAGATGGGTGGCGGATTTTTCATATTGGCTGCAAATCGAGATTTGTGTTAATCGTTCGTTCCCCCGATGATTTTTCGGAGCGGTACTTATGATCAGCGGTGGTAAGAACCACAACAACATGGCCGCTCAAAGTGATATACATGTACGTTCTCCTTGGTTGCATTGCACTTACACTCAGAAAAGAAAGCGAAAGCTTGACATGTTCATAAGCGACTATTAAACAGTGAATATTTGGCGAGATTGTATACCAGCCGTGTACGGGGGATGATGAAAGTTCGCCGTGATAATGGTGCTAGAACTAATTAAACAAACGAATAGCTGATCGTGATCGGTCTACACATCTCTACCGGTATATGTTCAAGGTAATTTAATGGAGCAGAAGCCGTCAAAGATCGTTCTAAGATGACGGCAAAATACTTTATTTTACATATCAAACTTATGTTATACAAAAGGTCATTGTTTCACATATGCAGATGAGGCGAGTCTTGTTTAGGCGAAAAACACAGCATGATTTTGATACATTTTTTGCTTTTTACTGCATTGTTAAAATACAAATCCAAAAACCTACCAACGGAATATAAAAAACGAATATGTAAGGAATTGAATAAGCTGGCAATTCAAAGCACAAAATAAAGAGGTTTGAAGTGGCATTTTCCGTTTCTTCAAAGTCAATCGAACTGAAATCTCTGAAGAGATATAGGAGAGCGTGACATACGCTGCACAAAAAATCCCTCTGAATTCTTTTGGGAATTGTGTCAATCAAAAACCTACCGCCGGATTCTAATGCTCTGTAATTTTACGCGCATTTTGATATAAAATACATGTATATTAAACTTAATTAAGCGGTGGCAAAAAGAAAATCTAAAACTCTTTGTTTGGTAATTGTGAAGTGCTCTGTATCTCGGTCTGTATGTAGAAGCTACATAGGCCGGCGAATTCGCAAATAAATTATGGCTCGGAAAGGACGTTTTTTGAAGCCAATTTCCAATATTTACACGCACGAGATCAATAAGTTAGTTCGAATTTGTGATATATTTTCCCGTTGAGGAAACATATGCAGCTTTTCCAATCCTCTCTTATATTTTAGCTACCTGATTTACACATTGTCAAAGGAAAAATATGAATTCAGAAATGATAAACCAGTCACGTACGAATCTGCTTTATTTAGCGGTCATATATATAGTGAACAAATTGCTGGATCAATCGGCCTCAAACGTGCATTAGTAAACAAAGCATTAACAAAAACACGTTGTCCGCGTGATACTGGATCCCAACAGGAGCAAATGTTCAATGATGCAGGACATAAGTTTGATATGCTCACATCGACTGTTTCCAGTTGAACTAAAATACTACTGTGCATAATATTCAGCTCCTTATATACTTCAGCCGTGTAGTACGTACTATTCAAGACTGGCTTTCGACGAAATTGAAAAATGAGAGAAAATAATGGACACCAAAGAAAACTCAAGCACGATGTGGACATTTAATATATTGAAGATTGGGCTAACTATATCGCAATAATCATACGGAGAACTTGGATGACTGATGAATATTCGTACATCTACACTTCTTGTAGAACATGGAGAAACTCGTTTGTGATTTTCATTTTGAACAGTAAGTGAGTCGCTACGTTTTTCTTTAGTGTTTTAGCATAGCCCGGGTTATGATCTGTATTTCTCATGTATCAGTATTCATGTATAAAATCTAATAACTGTCGAGATTAAACTAAGATGACTAAGATTGCATTAGAATATTTGTTGTATATAGTTTAGTACACGTTATATAGAGTTGCAAATATTATATCCGTGAAATAAGCGCCTACGACAACAATGATAAAGCATTTGGTGCTATTTATTAGTACTATTTAGTTAGCCAGTTAACTATTTCATGGATATAATATTTGCACTCTAGTATTCTCTAAGTTAGTCATTAGTATTCCCTATATAGAGAATACTAATAAGGCTTTGTAACAAAAGAAAACAAAGAGCTTTATTAGTATTCCTTCTATATAGAGAATACTAATGAGTCCATTGTTAAAGCTACAGTTACTTTTTTACTTTATGAGATAAAAAAAAAAGATATAGAGCGCACAAATGCTGGGCGCTGATTGGTCGAGTGAGTATGACTATATTCTAATTTCTATTAGAAAACGACTAGTTTTATCTGATTGTTGAAATAAATACGTTTTGTTTGTAATTTTGTTTATAAGCACTGATAGCAAAAATGTGTTGTTACAGTAGAGTGCAAACACTGAAACCATGAAACAGTGCTAACTAGTTTAGTGCTACTGAAATAGCACCAATGAAACAATAGAAAACCAAAAAAAAGACATTGCCAGGAGCCCATTACTAGGAGCCTCCTCTACTGAATATACGGTTCATGTGACATCAAATGCACAAATTGGGTTATTTTTAGATATGCAAATTTCCGAAGAATTTCAAATTGAAAAATAAAATGGCCGCCAAACGGAAGACGCGAGGACTTGATCCAAAATATTGATATTCTTAATCCATGGAAGTCCAAGTCAATTTTTCCCTTGCACAAGAACGAGACAACTGTGTACAATGAATGAATCACATGTATCAATAAACTGACATACTGCCAGAGCGCTTAGTGGAGACTTTTAGTTTTGGCGACTCACGTTGTCGTGAAAGTTCTTCTACGTTCTTATACCGATCGAGTTCATATGTTTATTCTTGTTTTAATCAACTTTCTTTTGTGGGTTTTTGATTCATGATTTAGTCTTCGTAAGAATGAAGCGTTCCTCCAATGATTTCGACGACTCTGATGAAGCAAAAGTTGGATAGCGACGTCCAACATAACAAATTAAACCCACACAGATGTGCACTTTGCTAAAGAACTTCTTCGCCGAAAGATAGTCGAAAAACAACTGAGAACTTTCAACCGCCGAACCGTTGCTTTAAAAGAGCGGCAAAGAACACTAAAATAAGAGGGTTATACACTGATGCGTCTTCAGTTCAAAGAAGGTAAGAAAGCCGGCACTCCAAGATCCGGCGATGAATAAAAAATCAGTGCGATAAAATCTTCATCCAGGCCAACCGTGAAAAAGAAGCTCCTCTGTACCCTCACTTCGCTGTTTTTAGAAGGAACTTTGTGTCAACGTTCGATAATTTTCGAAAAAAAATCCTAGTACTTCAATTTTTGGCATTCAGCTTCAAAGTTCGCGATTTCATTTTGCTATGCGTTTTTCAGACAACAAATGCTAATTACTGCAAAAAACACACCGGACGGTTTTGGAATATTCATTCAGCTTTGGTTCTCACTGCTAGTCCTGCACAAGTTTAATTAGGATTCTTCGTAAGAGATTATCCCATGATAACCAGATCGTTTGAATTCCTTCTCAGAAAGAGCAGAAGATGTTCGTTTTTTGGCCACGGGTTTTGAACTGGCCTTTTTAAACTAGTAGCTTTAATTTGTTTTTAAGAAGTTCCTCGCACTTGAAGTTTTGATATAAATAAAATAATACACTGGAGATTGCTTTTTTGTTTTGTTTTTTTAATGTTTTTCATTGTTCTTCCTCGCTTGATGAAGTACTGAAGTCAGCAAACTCGACGAAACTGATCCTGAATTTCACTAGATTCTGATTCTTTTATTAGAATCACTGGGAACTACAAGTGCACGGGTACGCTTTCGGCCGACATTGAAAGCAAAGCTAGCAGTATTGAATCTGACGTCAAATTCCTATTGTGTGTAAGACGCGACGTATGATTGGTTAATCGCGCGGAATTTTTAATGAGTGTTCTATTTTTAGCCCAATTTGTGTGCATTTGATGTCACACAAACCTATTATAGGAGAGGAAGGCTCCTAGTAATGGGGCTCCTGACATTGCACTATTTAGTGCTAATTAAGTTAGCACTGTTTCATGGTTTTAGTGTTTTGCACTCTACTAAATATTGAGTTCTATTCTGCATTTATAAAACACAATGCCTCATATTTTAAAGCAATTTTTAAGCGATCACACAGACACCTCCTATATGGGCGTTCACTCGTTGCCTGGTGCGATGCGTTTCTGAAATGGAGTTCATAATGAAAGCGCACTAATGGGCCCTCCAGCAACACAAAACGCCCTTGACTACGGGGTGTGTCCAAATGAATCTCTAGTATGGCAATGAAATATATTAAAACACCTTCTTAGTACAAGAAATAGCGGCTGTTTCACATCCTATTGTCAGTAGAAAACAATTAAAAGGTTTCTTAAGGTTTGTGTAGTCTGGGTTGCGTGGTGGTATTTACCTAAGAGGAAATGGTCCGTGAGTGCGTTGCCCCTTGACCTCCGGTGCTTCCTGATTGGTTTGTGCTTTGCAATCTCTCTAGAAGGTTATTGCATCATTTCAATCTAAATTATACGAGAATACACTTAGATTTTTGCCCCTTGACCTCCGGTGCTTCCTGATTGGTTTGTGCTTTGTAATCTCTCTTGTGGCCAGACTTTTTGTCTCCTTCTGCCGTATCGCAACCGGTACCTGGGGGGTACTAACAAAAAAAAAATACGGTCTCGAATCTTAGACTCGTGCACCGGCCTTCGGCCAGGGCACGAGTAAAAATCAAACACAATACAAATACTTTATAAAAGTCAAAACAGAAAACAAGTAAAGTATATTGTAGATGTTTTGACTTATGTTTGTGAAAATATAAATAT
>JAUJYZ010000604.1:0-162899 GCA_033675265.1 Actinostola sp. cb2023 | reverse complement strand
AATGGAACGATTTTCAAAGCCTACAAGATAACCCATTTCGACGATCCAAAATCCTAACCACAAATCCGTATGTGAAGTAGAGAACGTACAGATTTGGAGCAAATGGACGATCCCAGAAGACCTAGTGCGCATGTCAGTCCAGAACACACCCATACTACCCGGCATCCAAAGCGGTTGCATAGCTTTGCTGACACAGGACAGAGAAATGTTGTTGAAAGCCATCGCTAATGACGCAACCAGAGCTGTTGGAATGAAATAACAAATATAAAAGTTGTGAACTACTCTATCTATTCAACCAATCACAACGCGCGAAATCATTACTCAACCAATCAGAATGCTTGGACACGGCACACACACAGTTGATATCACAGGCAGCCCAAGCAATAAACATGTAAAAAATTAAGAAAAATAAAAACTTCTATGAAATGAAAAATATATTGTGTCTTGTTGTATTATTTATAGATAAAGTCATTTCTGGTAGTTTTATCCACATTAGACGCTGTTTTTATAATTGTTCTCCCTCAGTACTATACAGTGACAAGGCAGGAAATTACGAGCGCTACCTCCAACGGCTACCGCTCGATTTTTACCTCTAAAATCCCTCAATTTCCCCCAAAAACTCCACAGCACCAAAGGACGATGATAGGACATTGCCAAACTCTTACCTTGAGCCAAAAAATCGAAACTAACGGCATATTTTCTGCTCGTTTCATGCGATGAACGATCCAAATTTCAGTTCGTCTTCACCGTGTTTCATTCCGTGTAACTACTACCATTTGCATGAAGTCACATGATCAGCTGCAAAACTGCAGCTGATTGGTCGGCTGGTATCCATGGTAAGAGACAACTGATCCCATCCCCTACTCCCCAAAGCACAAGAAATGTACCAATCCGTGACGCGGCACCACCCCCTTCGCAAAAAAACACTTCCGTCTTGACTCACTCAAATGAATGCAGCACATCGCTTACGAGTTTTCCCAGCAAGTCATTCATCGTTTTTCGAGTAAAAAAAAAGCTTGTAGAATTTTTAAGCGAATTTGAAGCTTTGCATTCAGTACATTACTTTTAAACAAGGGGCTTTTTTGCTGGACCATGCGCGAACTTCTCGGACCGTGAAATCGTTACCACAGGGTAACCACTCAAGCAAACTGTTTATAAAAATGACTCGCGCTATTCATTTTTTCTCTTTTCTCTTTTTTTTATATATATATTACTATACGTTTTTATTTTCCACTCTGCTGTAATACGCGCTGAGATTGATATTTGGTGCATTGAACTAAGAACATTTTTTAATTATTATTTTGTGTTGAATGTGTAAAAAATGCATTAAAAATGCGTGTAAAAAAATCATTAAAATGCATGATGTACAGAAAAACACTTTCATCTTCGATACATCGAAGAGTTGTCGTGTTTTGTAAGCCCACTTCAGCTGGGTCAAGATGCACGCATTTCTAGTACGTGCAGGGTACATGTGGCGGTAACAAAATCGCAAAAATCCGCTGAGATATTTTCCCATGTAATAATAATATTAATTTATTAAATATAACTTTTTTTATTTCTTTGGCACCAATATGCATATATATATGAAATACAATAGTATACACATATAATTGTTTACATATTTAATTATATTATGTCTGCCATGACTGGTGACAGGCACTCCTCAGAGAGGATTGCAACTAACAAGAAAAGAACTGTAGCAATCCTCAATAATAATAATAATAACAATAATAATTAATAATAATAATATACCGGTAAGTTATTTAATCAGGGAACCCACTCACAATAGTGATTTTCAGTGAGGCCCTGTGGGAACACAGAGAAAAGAAAAGAAAAATATATATATCCTCTATATATACATGTAATCCTCTAAACCTACCATATCGATACCATAATACTTGGTGGAATTGACATAACTTCCTGCATAAAAACTGGTCTTCCTACTACATGTACATTTATACATATTCTTCTATAATGACTTCCTGGATAAGAGCCGTTCATTTTTTAACCAAGAATTTGAGATACATTATTATTATTATTATACAGGATAACTGCACATGAATACTGTGATCATGTATCTGTTCACACTATGAGGTCCCTGACAATACAGCCTCTTCTCGTATACATGTAGAATAAGACCATTCCTACACCACAGTTGCCTCTTCAAACCTGGAACACATAATACAAGCATACACGTAAGCATTGATCTGCCAATAATCCTCTCCGTAATGCCATGCATTGGACCCCTCATATAACCTAATTTGAGATACTTAAAAACTTGCCAGTTAGTAATCCATACAAAAAATACATTACAAGATTGCCTCAAGAAATGAAAAGAAAAACATTATGTCAAATTGAAGTTGACAAGTCAGTCATATCATGTACATACCTTTATCAAAACAATTTTAATTTTACATTAAAATGTACTTATTACCACACACTTTTTGGTGCGCAAACTCAAGGATGTATATGTTTTACTATAAATGAATGGATCTCATTATTATGACACTTGAAAAGAGCAATTTGCTGGAGTATTGCAGCCCATATACCAAAATTACTGATGGCCCAAGCCCACAAGGTTTCAGAATAACAATTTTTTTCTCTCTTTTCCCCAATTTTGCCAACAGCCCCAACATAATATAATGAAAATACATGAAATGTAGGTGTGTTATTCAGTGGAATTGTTGTGGTTACCTATTATAGATGTCACACCATAATGCAAAATTTAATATTCATGAGACAATATTTTAATGTTAAATTTGGTGCTGAGTAACTGCCAAAATATACGGCCGATTTCCAGGAAATAAAATGATATGCTTTCACACGGGTCACAGCAACTAAGTGTGACTCATCATAAGATCAAATATTTCCCAGTAATAACATTTCGGTCAAACAACAAAGAGCACGCAATAAAGCTTACGAAACTGTTGGACACAAAAACCATAACTTCCCCAATTTTGCCATTAATGATCCCCAGATAAACCGAATTCAAAAGCATAGTGGTTATCATTTCTGCTAACAGCGCTGTGGTTATCTATCCTAGATTTCGAAATAATTCCCTGTCAAGATGACAGAAAAACGACTTGAAACAAAACATGATGAAAGTTAAACGAAGATTTTGATAAACCCTTACAGGCGATTTATAAACAGGGTATCTTTATAAAGTACTAATGACTTAAAACTTACCGTGGTAGAAGGATTGGAAGCAGACCGTCTCATTTCATGAAGGAAATCAAGCACGAATTATGTCGATGACCACAACAGCCGCCATTTTCTCGTCGGAGTGAGCTGCTCTTTCATCTTGTTTGGCGTGGCGGTTCGAAGCTTAAACTGGTAGATATTTACTTGAATTGCACAAAGAAGGTCTTTTCGGTATTCGAATCATACTTTGAGCCTCATTCATGCTTTCAGAGTGAAGAAAACCGGTCTTTCCGAACGTACTTTACTCTTCTCTATCGATGAAAACAATCCCCTGAACAGCACTGAACTCAAGCATATCGCGCATGCGCAGCAAAAAAGCCCCTTGTTTTACTTTTACATAATTATATTGTAAGAAAGGCTAGCAAAACTATTCAAGCACCGACTCGATGAATCGGCGAACTCAACTTACTTAAAACACTCGCTAAATTGCAGTTTGTAGTTACATTTTGACGGCGATAGAGTGATTCCAATAAACCTAGGCACTACTAATTAGCTGTCAGTGTTTATTAGATGCAAAGGAACAAAAGAAAACAAAAGGGTGAGTGCTCAGGTGGTTTAAGGCTTGGTTTTATAGAGCAACATGTAAAATCACATTTTTACAATATCTCTCTCCATTTATAACGAATGATTATGGTGTTTGGTGCTTAGGAGGCATTTAGGTTTTGTAATATTTTAAGTGCAATTATGTTAATTTCTAAAGGTCACGTGACCTTAAAATGAGAAAAAGAGAAAATTGAAAATGGGGAGTACAGAGACTTTTCTTAGGATAATAAAATAGGTGTTATTTGATGATGTTTGAAGAGGTCTTCCTAAGTTAGCCTTTGCTCGTTGTCCCCAGCTAAACGGTAAAGAGAAAAATGAAAATATATAATTTTCAGCTTGGTCACGTGACCTATTTTGTCAATTATCTCCATAACTAACAATGATGGACAACGAGCAAAGGCTATTTTGGAAAGACCTATTGAATTGCCCTTATTTAATACACAATCTATTATTCTAAGAAAAGTCTCTGTACACCCCATTTTTTGTTGAGTCTTTCGTACATTTGTGACCACGTGGTTTGTCACGTGATACGGCATGTCCAGTAGTTACTATATAATATTATCTGTTTCAACGAACTACAGCTACTAGCCGAGTTTCAGCTTGGTAGGTGAAATGCCTGACTCAATAATTCAAAAATTGTGATTTTATGAGTAATTAGTCTCTCAGCCAAGCCTTAAACCACCTGAGTGTCTAATAGTGTGTATTGGTGTAGTTAGTAATACCCAGGTTTATTGGAATCACTCTAAGTTCTCGTAATAGAAGATAAATTGGTTGTCTTTACGACTTCTAATTTGGCGGATGAAAAGCTCCAAGACACTTAGGGTGTTATGCAACGTGCGTTTCGCTCAAAATTACCGCAACATTTTTGTTTTGCACGGGAAACGTCGCTTACGAGTTTTCCCTGAGCTGCATTCATTAGTGAGTCAAGACGGAAGTATTTTTGCGAAGGGAGTGGTGCCGCGTCACGGATTGGTACATTTCTTGTGCTTTGCGGAGTAGGGGATGGGATCAGTTGTCTCTTACCAGCCGACCAATCAGCTGCAGTTTTGCAGCTGATCATGTGACGTCATGCAAATAATAGTAACATGGGATGAAACACGGTGAAGACGAACTGAAATTTGGATCGTTCATCGCATGAAACGAGCAGAAAATATGCCGTTAGTTTCGATTTGTTGGCTCAAGGTAAGAGTTTGGCAATGTCCTATCATCGTCCTTTGGTGCTGTGGAGTTTTTGGGGGGGGAAATTGAGGGATTTTAGAGGTAAAAATCGAGCGGTAGCCGTTGGAGGTAGCGCTCGTAGTTTCCTGCCTTGTCACTGTATAGTACTGAGGGAGAAAAATAAATAAAAACAGCGTCTAATGTGGATAAAACTACCAGAAATGACTTAATCTATAAATAATACAACAAGACACAATATTTTTTTTATTTCATATAAGTTTTTATTTTTCTTAATTTTTTACATGTTGATTGCTTGGGCTGCCTGTGGTGACATCAACAAATCAAAAATATAAAAATGTATATACAGCTACATGTGTATTTCAAAAAAGGTTGGTGCCAGTTTTGTTGCATCTTGCATCTTGCATACCAAGCCCGAGATGTATTGTGGATCATATGTAAACAATGTCTGCATGCACATACAGAAGAAAATATGCCGGCTTCATATTGCGAAGATAGATCAAGTTTGGGAAAATTCCCAGAGTCCATATTGTTGCGACCTTTCGCTGACTCCATTCACATCGCCCATAGTGCATTTCGGGCTTGGTATGCAACATGCAACAAAACCTTCACCAACCTTTTTTGAAATAGCTGTATACACATTTTAAAAGCACAAACTCGTTTGTATATGAGTGGAAACTAGTTGTGTACTCTAATAAGCGGCACATACACTGTACGCCGCTCTCGAATGACCAATCTATCAATTATTATATCAATCAATAAAAGCCTATAAACTTGCTAATAGTATTTAGCATGAACCATCCAGTGGTCTATCGCAAATCCTGCAATCTGATTGGTTCGCTACTAGTGGTCTATCAGATCATAGACCCTGAGTAGAGGTAAACAAACAAAATGGCCGCTAGCTTCGTCGTCGCGTTTTGCAAATGTTTTGGACGGAGTTTCTCAACAAATTATTGTCTGTTGCTTGTTTCTGTCATTTTCTACTGACCCACTGGATGGTTTATGCTAAAACAATTAGATTACTCGTTCTCGTTTTCCATGAAGATAGTCAACTCGGCGCTTCGCACCTCGTTGACTATTGCCTCATAGAAACCTCGAACTCGTAGTCTAATTGTTAAATAGTACTGGATAACTGAATGAAAACAAAAACAAAAAAAAACACTTCATTTTTGTTGATATTCAGTTCTAAATTGTCACCTGTTTTGGCTTTACCAGCTTGGAATTCTCTAAGTATCGTCGGGAACAGAATGCCATAAGTGTAAGGGCATCCCATTGTAATAATACTGGCCAAGGTACAACAAACACAAACAAACCAGGACTCTTTCACGTCAAGTTTGTAGCTCTTTTCTGTTTCAATTCCTCCATTTTCTACGCGTGATTTATGTTTATCGGTTGTGTGACTGTCGTCATTAATTTTTCTAAATTGTATTGAATAAAGATAATGGTTGGATAGGTCTACATAGATAAAGGGGGACTATTACGTAAATCGTTCAACATTTGATTTAGCTGAAACTTCACTGAAATAATGTCAAAGACCCATACAATCACATTTTGATGAATCTTTAGAGGTGTCAGTGACGTCACGTACTCAACCCATACAATCAACATGGCTTCGTTCCATACATTTCTTCATTGGAAACCAGTATTGTTGTATTGCTGTATTTGTAAACCCACTCAAAATAAAGATTATTATTATTATTCATGTTTAATGTCTTGAATTATTTTATTTCTATGAAGCTAACCGTTTGTGTGAAGGAGTTTTCTCACATTATTTGTGCTTAGGATTGATTGTTTGACCAATTTTCTTCAATGCAGAGCTGTTATCTGGACAAACCGTTCAGATATTTGATCATAAAATACAAAGAAATGTATGGAGCTGAGTTTGAGTTGAGTAAGTGACGTCACTGATACCTCTAAAGATTCATAAAAATATAGTACTTCCCTCTCCAATATTGATAACATATTTTAACTAGTGATTATAAGACCCTTCAAGATTATTTCAGTGAAGTTTCAGCTAAATCAAATTTTGAACGAATTACGTCCTAGTCCCCCTATAACAAAGTTGTTTAACTGACAAAAAAATGACGTTTTTATTGGATTATATCAGTCTCTACTTTGTTGTTAGTTGTTCGTTCAATGTATTTATTAGGAAGACTTGGCAATAAACTCTCCCTTTCCTGTGAGTAGGAACCTTTTTGTTTACTTATCTTTTTTTTTTGTCAATAACTTTATTTGTCATAAACAACAATAAAATTACATTTAACATGATATTCAAAATACTTATTTACCTTACAGCTAAGTTACGTCACGGGAGACCAGTAAATCGAAACATTCAAATGAAGCCTTGAAGTCTAGACTCGAGTCTCGAACATTCAGAAAAATCAAATCTCTACTAAATATTTTCTCAAAAACGTTCATAAAATTAAAATTAAATTGGATGAAAATGTGTGCCAGCTAAGCCTACATACTCTGCAATCATAACGGCCTGAGTAAACAGATATTTGATACTTTTTTCTTATATATATGTTCGTGGAGATTTGATTTTTCTGTCTGAATGTTCGAGACTCGAGTCTAGACTTCAAAACTTCATTTGAATGTTCCGATTTACTGGTCACGCGTGACGTAACTTAGCTGTAATATACTTAATTTAATACAGTTGTTTATAAATACAGTAAATTTAGATTTTTAGCAGATTTTGTGCTTTACGTGAATAAACAAACTATTATTATTATTATTATCATTATTATTCTTGTTATTCTTACTATTATTATTGTTACTATTGTCATTATTATTATTATTATTATTATTATTATTATTATTATTATTTTTTATATTATTTATTATTATTATTATTATTATTATTATCGACTAGAGTGATGGCAATTAATCCGTGAAACATATATTAGCCATGTAGAAATTACTAGACACTAATTCCAAAGTTTTGTTTTGTTTTGATTTCACAATTAGTCACTAACTATTAGATTTTGTTTCACGGGTTAAGTGCCATCACTCTATTATATATTATTATTATTATTATTATTATTATTATTATTATTATTATTATTATTATCGACTAGAGTGATGGCAATTAATCCGTGAAACATATATTAGCCATGTAGAAATTACTAGACACTAATTCCAATGTTTTGTTTTGTTTTGATTTCACAATTAGTCACTAACAATTAGATTTTGTTTCACGGGTTAAGTGCCATCACTCTATTATTATATTATTATTATTATTATTATTATTATTATTATTATTATTATTATTATTATTATTATTATTATTATTATTATTATTTTTATTATTATAATTATTATTATTATCGACTAGAGTGATGGCAATTAATCCGTGAAACATATATTAGCCATGTAGAAATTACTAGACACTAATTCCAATGTTTTGTTTTGTTTTGATTTCACAATTAGTCACTAACTATTAGATTTTGTTTCACGGGTTAAGTGCCATCACTCTATTATTATATTATTATTATTATTATTATTATTATAATTATTTTTATTTTTTATTATTATTATTATTATTATTATCGACTAGAGTGATGGCAATTAATCCGTGAAACATATATTAGCCATGTAGAAATTACTAGACACTAATTCCAATGTTTTGTTTTGTTTTGATTTCACAATTAGTCACTAACAATTAGATTTTGTTTCACGGGTTAAGTGCCATCACTCTATTATTATTATATTATTATTATTATTATTATTATTATTATTATTATTATTATTATTATTTTTATTATTATAATTATTATTATCATCGACTAGAGTGATGGCAATTAATCCGTGAAACATATATTAGCCATGTAGAAATTACTAGACACTAATTCCAATGTTTTGTTTTGTTTTGATTTCACAATTAGTCACTAACTATTAGATTTTGTTTCACGGGTTAAGTGCCATCACTCTATTATTATATTATTATTTTTATTATTATTATTATTATTATTATTATTATCGACTAGAGTGATGGCAATTAATCCGTGAAACATATATTAGCCATGTAGAAATTACTAGACATTAATTCCAATGTTTTGTTTTGTTTTGATTTCACAATTAGTCACTAACTATTAGATTTTGTTTCACGGGTTAAGTGCCATCACTCTATTATTATATTATTATTATTATTATTATTATTATTATAATTATTATTATTATTATTATTATTATTATTATTATTATTATTATTATTATAATTATTATTTTTTTATTTTTATTATTATTATTATTATTATTATTATTATTATCGACTAGAGTGATGGCAATTAATCCGTGAAACATATATTAGCCATGTAGAAATTACTAGACACTAATTCCAATGTTTTGTTTTGTTTTGATTTCACAATTAGTCACTAACTATTAGATTTTGTGCCATCACTCTATTATTATATTATTATTATTATTATTATTATTATTATTATTATTATTATTATTATTATTATTATTATTATTATTATTTATTATTATTACTATTATTATTATTATATTTACTTTTATTATTATTACTATATATTATTATTACTATTATTATTATTATTATTACTATTTTTATTATTACTATTATTATTATTACTATTATTATTATTATTACTATTATTATTATTACTATTATTATTATTATTACTATTTTTATTATTATTATTATTGTTATTATTACTATTATTATTATTACAATAATAATAGTCTTGACAGCACTCGATCTTTTGGTATCCGGATGTCTGTCACGTGTTAAACGTTGGGCTACCTGTGGTCTGGATGCCAGCTAGATTTTCGATCTTTTGGTAGCCGGATTTCTGTCACGTGTCACACGTCGGGCTACCTGTGGTCTGCATAATTTCATGGCTATTTCGATGGTAATACAACAACAGTGTGATTTTTCGAATATTTATCATGTTAAACACTAGTTTATTTTGGAACTATTCATCAAGGTGACAAACGCTTCAGTGACATTTCGAGAGGATGCCAGTGTTCTTTGTACTGTTTAATAAACGAGCAGTAGTGTTTTATCGGGTTTAGACCCGATAAAACAAGATCTGCGAGTTTATTGGACAGCTTCAAAAACGATCTTCCAAAATAATACATTTTCAGATGATTTCAGTAAAAAATCGTGTTACTTCTAACGCCTTACACATGCGCACCGATACTACTGATACTGTCCACAAGATCCCACTTTTGAACGACGGTCCGAAAGTGTGACCAAGGAGCAATCTTTCCGGACAACATACATGTCGTCCCGTACAGGGAACAGGGAGGTCAATGATACGACACCAATATTAATTATGCATGAGGTTTTGAAATTTAGTATTCATGTGTTTAGAATTTGTATTATTATTAACTATTTACCCATTGTAGTTAATATTTTACAGTTAATAATTCTCGCTAGCTTTGTCTACAGTTCTCAATCTTGACTGTCAGGACACACTAATGACTAATCATGTTTCGTATCAAATGTGTTGTTGCCTGTGGCTCAGCAGCACACCCTTTGCATTATTATTATTATTATTATATAATAAGCATTATGCTTGGCAACCACACTGAGGGATAACTAACCTTGTGTCCAGATTCTTCACTTGTAGTCCATCTTTAACCCTTTCAGTTGCAGCCGAAACCGATTTTGAGCGAAGGCGTAAATCTTGCTCCAGTGCTGTCATGCTGAAATAAGTTCAGAAAAATAAAGGTAATTATTCAAGAATCCCAAAACTTTTTATTGCTCACTAAATGAACAACGACATCAACACATTTACTAACCGTGCTTTCACAGTCTCTGCTTGGTATCGGTCTTCAACACGGCTTTCATCTTTAGTAGTTTCGATGACAGAAAATGTTACGGAGCGATTGCGTCATCTATCCTGCATGATGTACACATTCACGATGAAATAGCTGAGGTCTTGTTATCGATGGTGACAGACTTCGATTGTTGGCAGTAATCAGTATACGTTTATAACTAGTCTTTAACTTGTTATCAGTGGTTACAGACTTCGATTGTTGGCAGTAATCAGTAATCAGTATATCCAAGAAAGTATTGTTAACTACTGAAGCTAGAGTCCTGAGTGTTTGAATAATTAGATGCGTCACTGCTCAATTTCATTGGCAGAATAAAAGCCGTCTTTCTTGTATTCTACACACAAAAGTTTCTGTATGTCCAGACAAAGAAGCATTTCACTGTCCAAATTCATAAAAGTACTGTCTGATATAGCAGACTTATCATAACAATAGCTAAGATTATCCTTACAGTGCAAGCCTCTATGTAGTATCTCAAACCTGACACGTACCAGTTAACGATGACAGTCCTTTGATTGGTCGTCCAGGAACTCGTGATGTTCAATTTCCCTGTCTTTTAATTTCGTACGCTCATTTTTCTTACAAATACCATTTTGTTTTTGCTCGACAGGAGACTGGAATTTTTTTTGCTACTGATTGAAAGGCATTGCTGGCACAACCGAAACTTGTCAAGGAAAACTTGTTTATCATCTACACGAGCAAGGAAACCTTGTCAATAGAAAATTGTCAAAGAAAACTTTTTGACCGTCTACACGATCAATGAACCTTGTCAAAGATACTTGTCAAGGAAAACTTGTTCGTGTAGATTCGGCTTTACGGTACGGACCGAGCAAACGAGGTCTTCTTTAGGGGTTTAAGAGAGACTTTCTGCTGAATATGGAGAATTGTGTCGCCAGTTTCAAAAAATCGATTTCAATCATAATATGTTTCTAGATAACCCTAGGGTAGGGATGATTCGTAGTGTAATTTGTTTATCATAAAAAACTTTTCTTTTTGAGAAAAATCCAAAAGTTCATATATGCCGTCTCAGGCCAGAAATTGACCAAAATATACACTGGTCAACCGTGACTCGTAACTTGTCTCGTGGTCCATAAAAACACAAACCTAGACCATTTTAAGTCCAGAATCCCTAAAAGGATGTGTTTCTTGCTTACCAGAGCTTAATAGTTTGTTCTTATCTTAATCACGGAAGAGGAATATTGTCCGCGAAAAGGGCATATTTTTTTAAATTGTCAAAACTCTGATTTAGGACCAAATGTAAAATATATTTTTTACCATGTGCCATAGCTCCAATTTTTTTTTGAACGCCTTATGTGGTTTCTTTAAATGTTGTTTTTCAAACATACTTGAAAACTGACTTGGGTTATTTTATCTGCGCTCCAAAACAAGCCTTTGAATATGATCAATTTTCATGAAACTTTGTGGTTGCTATGGCAACAACAAGCCCGTAACGAGTCAATAAAATGCTATTGAGTTATGATTAATCGTATATTCAAATAATAAATACAAGTTAGAAGAAGGTTTTAGTAAGTAAGACAATATTTATAGCTACCTAAAATGCACTTTTAATCAATTTTGGAATACATTTCTTAATATCTACTGAATAAATCAGCGGCTAATTATTCCAGTCTTGATATCACACAAACGTGACAAGTGGAGGCACTTCAACACACTCTGAATCCTCTAATTTCACTCTTTATCGACACTACTTCGCTAGCAATAAAATTGTTAACATTATTCTTTTTGGAAATCGTAATACTGTCCATATTTTTGTGTGTGGGATCACTTATGAATCACACATTGCGTGATGCGCCGTTTGCGAATATCGTTGATTGAGGTGTTGTGTAGGATCGGAGCTGACATTGTTTTGAAATTTAAATACTTTATTATATTATTTCTCAACTCTCCAAAATAAGCGTTGGAATCAAACAAAATTCACAGCATTACAATTAGATGGAATGGTAGACTGGGAAATGAGGGGAGGGGGGTGGTGTGATCGGGTAAGGTACCACACCCTGCCATTTCGCACATTTGATCTAATTGCTTCGTTTTTAGTTGCTTATCAAAAGCCACTTACGAATATTACGTATGTTATTAAACTAAAAACCTTTACCATCCGACAATTCAAGCAAATATAGTAGGAACGTCATGATCAGTCCGAAGAAATGCATCTTAAATAAAGATGAAATGGGCGGTTAAACTACGATATTTCGACTTTATTACAAGGTCATCATCAGGTGAAATGGAAGGTTTGAATGTCGACTATATATAGGAATTCAAGATTAAACTACAACAGGTTATCTCACGGGTATGTCCATTTTACATTATATCATTATCATTTATAACTTTCTACTATGGTGGCACCCCGGCACATTCAGCATGATTCTCAATACTAACCACTCAAAGTAAAAAGCTTAAAAGAAGCTATTGCATAACCTGAAATTCAGATATATATAGTTGTGTGCAAAATATCCCAACTCACCTCACAGACTTGTTTTGCATACCATAAATCCTCTATTTAGCCCCCGGGGGGGCTTATTTAGTATTTGAAGCACTTTTGAGAGGGGCTGAATGGAGAGAGGGAGCTTAATAGAGGGAGGGGGCTTATTAAATTTCGCGGAAAACCAGAAATGTAGGTTATACCAATTACGGTCACGGGTACCTTAATTCTGTAATCACTTTATTGTAAATACGGTAACAAATATACTGAACATGGTAAGTTTATATGGTAATACCGATAAACCGTACTGTACTATGCATGAGTCACGAGTATCGGACCGTTGTGTATTTCATTAAAGTACGGTATATCATCACATTACCGACTACGGTATCTTTGGGAGAAGGGGGGAGGGGGAGGAGCTAAGGGCTCAAAATTATGTTGAGAATAGGTCAAATCAGAAAATAATTTGAACAACGCGTTACAATGACTCTGGTCACGGCTCAATCATATCGGCAATGAACTGTTTTTTTTTGCTGTACCTCCCTAAGGGTTTTCCATGCATTTAACTTTTGAGTGAAGGGTTGGGTGATTTTGGAAAAAAATCCTCAAATTATGCTGTTTTTGGACGAAAGAAAACCTACACCAACACTAACAAGAAAATTTATTACCACCATCTTCAGTGAAAAACAATGCTGCAAATTTATCCCCTTCCTAATAGTGGGGGGGGGGGGGGTATTTTTTTCTTGGTGGGGGGGGGGGGGAGTAGTGGGGGGGGGAGGGGTCGTTGGATTGTGGGGCGATTCGCCTGATTTTGGAAGTATGAAAAGGGAAGATCACTTGTTTTCTCCTTATAAAAAGTTTCACTTGATATTTACTTGAAAGAATACCGGCCGAATTGACAACAATTAAAAACACACATCATTATGTACATATGATTTACACGTATGCAGCCCCTCAACAAATTCCTTACAATTCGGCCACAATATCAATTTTCTGTCAGTTTAAAATTCCTGGAAGCCACTTTCACAAAGCAGGAAATGCTATTTGAGAGACCCTATACCTCAAAACGTTTCGGGGGACCATGCCTCCGCACCCCCTAGGAGCCCGGACCTTCGCCGCTCGTCCGGATTGTGCCCTCACAATACTTTTCTCCTTGCTACGGGCCTGCTGTGGTATGTATTAATTGTTGTGGAAAACAAAATCCTTTTTCGACCCAAATTAAAGTATTTTGGTATCATTAGTAGAACTGACATTCCCAAATTTCACTACACCGTGTACCAGACGTTTACCACTGTATTCCACCGTGTACCAGACCAGGAAGTGGTCTGCAACAACAGTCAGGAGGCAAAGATGCACCATCACATTGTTTTCACGTTCATGCAGTTCTAACAGAATATTGAATGTTTAATGGTGCTTTATATAGATAAACAAATAAACAAATACAGTTGAACCTCCCGTAGGCGACCACCCTCCGTGCAAGAAAAAGTGGTCGCCTACGGAAGGTGGTCTCTCATGGGAGGTACTCCACGGGAAGCCCAAATCTAAGTAATATGTTTAATCTCACATATAATTTTAATGGGGACAAAAGAACATCGATACCTTGCATGGTTAAGGTCTAAGCTGTCCTAGCCTGCGTAGCTTGGCTTTCAGGGAACGGGGAAAGGGACCGGGAAAGAGGGAAGGGGAATAAAATCCTACGAGAGGTGGACGCTTCTACGAGAGGTTACAAATATAGGATTTGACCGAGAGACAAAACGGTGCTTTGAGAAGCGGTCGCTCATGGGAGGTGGTCTCCTACGGGAGGTGGTCTCTCATGGAGGTTCAACTGTATTATAAAACTTCTCAGTGCAAAGGCTCTTGAATATAATGCTCATAAAATTAGCTAGAGGAGTATAACGTTTTATGAAACAAAAATTATGCAGAAGGTAACAAATAAAATCACGCACAGTGGTATGATAGCAAAACAACACTGAGTGTTATGGGTCCGGAAAAAAAATTCATGCTGAACCGAAATAAAACAACCCTTGTATTTATTATATGAATATACGATTAATCATAACTCAATAGCATTTTATTGACTCGTTATATACGGGCTTGTTGTTGCCATATCAACCACAAAGTTTCATGCAAATTGATCATATTCAAAGGCTTGTTTTGGAGCGCAGATAAAATAACCCAAGTCAGTTTTCAAGTATGTTTGAAAACAACATTTAAAGAAACCACATACGACGTTAGAAACAAATTAGAGCTGTGACACATGGTAAAAAAAATATTTGACATTTGGTCCTAAATCAGAGTTTTGACAATTTAAAAAATATGCCCTTTTCGCGGACAATATTCCTCTTCCGTGATTAAGATAAGAACAAACTATTAAGCTCTGGTAAGCAAGAAACACATCCTTTTAGGGATTCTGGACTTAAAATGGTCTAGGTTTGTGTTTTTATGGACCACGAGACAAGTTACGAGTCACGGTTGACCAGTGTATATTTTGGTCAATTTCTGGCCTGAGACGGCATATATGAACTTTTGGATTTTTCTCAAAAAGAAAAGTTATTTATGGTAAACAAATTACACTACGAATCATCCCTACCCTAGGGTTACCTAGAAACATATTAGTGAGGGAAATCGATTTTTTGAAACTGGCCGAATATTTACGAATTTGCTTCATATTAAGAGAACTTCTCTCTTAATTCAAATTTTCCGACGATCATCCCTTTCACATGGGCGTCCCCACCCGGGACTAGCGGTCAACAAAGCTGGCTACGCCACTGAGATACTAGGGACTTTAGGCATCGAGGACGAGGACGTGAGGACGACGGCAGAGAAACACTGAATATACTGAATAGCGCTAATTACAAAATTCAATAACTTCTTGTTGGAATGCATGAAATGAGCTTGTTTTGGTCTTACTTCAGGCGTTCTGTGCAAAGCTACAACGTGAAATACCTGTGTTTGAAGTTGTAAAGAGAACGAGAACGTCAGTTCGATCGATATTTGTGCAGATAGTTGTTTTCAGTCAACCGGAGCACAAAAAGACGATGTCATTCATCAAATTAAGAGGGCGCAAATTTAGTGAAAACACGGAAAAAGAAACAAATACAAAAACAATAGACATTCACAACAAAACACTTTTTTCGAACGAACTTCGTCTTCCTCACTTCCCCGTCCTCGATGCTTATAGTCCCTACTTTGTCAAACACTCCTTCTCTCTCTGAAACTTATCTGTTTCTGATGCGAGCTGCGAAGCATCGAGGTAACCGGAAAGACCCTCTGGTCAAGTGTCGTGATCAGGATTCCAAAAGTTTACGCCGTTTTAAAACGAATTTCTTAGTGTGTCAGTTAGTGTCAGTTAGTGTGTTACTCAGCTAGCTATAGATTAGCTTATCAGTTACCCTGAGTAACATTTACCTTACCTTAGTTAAATTGAAAAATAGTAATTGTAATAAAAGAAAAAACGTTAGTTAATAAAATTATTGTTGTTGTTGTTGTTGTTGTTGTTGTCAGTGCGTTGGAATATTTTATATACAGTCATTTCAGAAAACGTTGTCGCGACCGGCTTCACCGACTACGCGACTAGACTGAACGGGAGTATGGGTAGAAATCACTGAAGCGGTTTTAAATCTGCATATCTGATTAGTCGATCATGCCTCGAGCTTACAGTGTTCAAAGACCTACGCTGGCGAGTAGTTTGGATGATTTAGTGGTCTTTCAACGACTGAATTAAACATTGTCACAGCACGGAACGTCCTTGACATCGACTTTTATTTTCCTTGCGTAAAACACGGAAGGCATACATTCATTCGAGTATTACTCTCCATTATGATAATGAGAAAATAAATTTCCAGAGTGCATAATTTTTTGATTCAGTGATTTCTACCCATACTCCCGTTCGCCAAGTCGCGTAGTCGACGTGAGGCCGGTCATCGACAACGTTTTCTGAAATGACTGCATAAACAGGATTAACCACAAATATGTTTTAGTAGAATCGCTCTAAAACTATGAATGATGTACGTTTACGATTGTTAGTATACTACGCGTCTATGCCCACTATTTCTACATTTGAATCAAAACTGAAACATCACGATCTGACTAATCTGCGTATTTATCAATTATTTTCATTGGCCGCAACTGCTGTTGATAACACGACCGCACATTCCACATTATGTTGATAGAAGTACGAGTGCAAATGCTGGAACTACTTAGAAACAGAATGAAGGCGCGCAACATTAGCAGACTCGGTTTCTCTGTCAAACACTAGAACTTCCTCTCGCTCTAACTGCTTGTTTCTTCGCTACATATCAAACTTATGCCATACAAAAGGTCATTGTTTCACATATGGAGATGACGCGACGGCGGATTATCAATAAAAACAGCATGATTTTGATGCATTTTTGCTTTTTACTGCATTGTTACAGTCAAACCAGGTCACGCGTGTCCCCCTAGAGTCCATTATTGACTTTGTTATTTGAAAATTGATTTGATTTTTCAATTTGAACTTCGATTATTGTGAACGAACATTTCAATATTCAAAACAAGAATAATTTGAAAATTCGATTGCTGATTCGATTAATAAAACAAACGTTACCCCTAATAAGGGCAGACACACAACACGTACAGTCAAGATGATTTGAGAAATGATAAACCAGTACGAATCTGCTTTATTTAGCGGCCACAGAACAAATTGCTGGATCAATCGGGCCTCAAACGTGCTTTAGTAAACAAAGTACCTTTGTAATTCAATCATTTTGCGCAAGCGCATTAACAAAAACGTTGTCCGCGTGATACTGGATCCCAACAGAAGCAAATGTTCAATGATTCAGGACATAAGTTTGATTTGTTCTTGTTTTGATGCATTGAGTTATTTGAAGCATACAAGCAGACAGCAGTAGAATAGCACCAGCGGTGTAGAAAGCAGGATGGTACGACCCACTTACTTCAGATATAAAACCTGTTGGAGAAAAAGCAAGAGTTACATCTTATTCATGTAAATTGATATAAACATGGTTTTATGTGATATTTATAAAACGAGAGGCCATGTTGTATCGGTGGATATAGAGACGAGGCCAAGTCGAGTTTCTATATACCCGATACAACCGACGGCATCGAATTTTATAAATGACTTCTAAAACCCAACATTCATTTAAGCTGATATTTAATAATTTGCCGTCTTCGGCGATGGAGTCGCTTGTGACAGTTGTGTATTCCCTTTCCTTGAACCATGCAGAAGCTACTCGTTTTACCGATTCATCATGCTTACTATGAGGTGGACTACTGTGTTCTTTACTTGTATAATCACTCTCTTCGCTCAAAATTTGAACTCGAAAGGAAAAGCTCGCTTCTCTGTTTTGTCTGCCTGTCTTGTGCGACTGATTTAGTGAGTTGTGATTGGCTAAATTATCCCTGCTCTGATTGGTCGAGGTGTTTTTTTTCGCGCGAACTACTGATCTAAAAATAGATTTATCATCTAAAACGCTGTGACACATAGGGCTCCTGATGTAAGTTATTATACAGTTGGACCTCCAGTTGCGACCACTCTCGTAAGCGACCACCTCTCCTAAGCGACCAGTTTTCCAAATTACCAAAAGTTCAGTCCCAAGTCAAATCACTATACAGTCGAACCTCCCGTAAGCGACCACCCAAAATGTCAAGCTTTGTGGTCGCTTACGAGAGGTTCCAACTACTGTATAGTGATTTGACTTGGAACTGAACTTTTGGTAATTTGGAAAACTGGTCGCTTAGGAGAGGTGGTCGCTTTAAAGGGGCCGTCGACATATTCACCTTTCCTCGCTTAACGTCCACTGGACGTTTAGGTCAGACCCCCATCCCCCCCTCCTTAACGTCTACTCGGAATTTGCTGTTTTTCGTATTGAAAATGCGTGGGAATGGTTTTGCATTCGGCAACATGACTCAAAACAAACGGTAGTGAACAACATTCCAAGGTTCTTTATGCCACTGGAAAATCCTCAAAACTGCGCCCATTCCATGTAGTTCGCTTCATTCTCCTTACTAACATTTATTTTGTATCTCTATATCTTGCCTCTACGACTAATTCTGGCTATTACTTGTGCACAATATATTCGGTCAGTCCACCGCCATTTTGTCCGACTAATTCCCAATGAACGCTGGGATACCACAGGTAATCCAAGCATTCTCGTACCCAAGCCACCGCAAACAGAGTTGGTCCATGATTTTTGATAGTTTATATCAGAATCTATTTATATAACACCGAAGTTTGTAAGAACGTACCACCAGTTTGTTCGTTTTATCTTTGCTTTCTTTTCGTTTTCAACATGAAGTAAAAACAATGTGTTTTTTTTTACAAAAATGCCCCACACTAACGTCCAAATTTGTTCACGCCTTACCCCCTCCCCCCTAAACGTCCAGTGGACGTTAAGCGGGGAAAGGTGAATATGTCGACGGCCTCTTAGGAGAGTGGTCGCAACCGGAGGTTCAACTGTATTATTATTAATCTAGAGCCAGTTAATAAGAAAGCGTAACATGCATGTAGGCTTACCAGCTAGGACGGGACTCGCAAAGAAACTAAACCCTTGAAAGAAGAAGTACCATCCAAACCCCATACCAGCATATGACTTCATCATTATACAAAGCGCAGGAGCTGCAATCAGACCTTCACTGACTCCCCACACTACAGAATACACCATAAGGTGAGTAAAGGTGGTTGCCAAGGGAACCAAAAAGTCATTCATTGCAAACATCACTATTGCAAACTGACAAATCCGTAAATGTGGAATCCAGCCAGTGTCACACAACTTTCCTGCCAACAGCCTGGACACTAATGAGGAGGTACCGATGGCAAAGTACATCCAAGATGAACGATGTCCAGGTATTCCAAGTTCTGCAGCATATTTTGTCTGGAATTAGAAAATCAACAAATCGACTATCCAAAGTGTTATTTACATAACGAGAGGCCGTTTCGGCTCGTATCTATATCCGGGAACTATATCCACCGATACAACACGGCCTCGGCCCGATCGAAAAAGTTCAAGAAAATCACAAATTTGTAGGTATGAAGAGATGTCTGTGACATTGCGATCATGCGCACTGAACATCACAACTCGTTTTAGTTCTTAAAAGAACTAAAAGATGTTTTGAAATATTGGATATTAAGTTCCGGTTTTACATGATTAATATGAAAAGCTTCCTTAGCTTTTTGACGGAAAGGAGTTCTGGCGGAATCTAGAATCTTAAAACAGTTTAACGAATACAGGGCAGGCGTGGAACTTACCAAATGAACGTACGGTAAGGAATATCCAAAGATGTATATCGACAATGAGACTGAAAGAATCATAAACATGGGATCTTTAAACAAGGAGAAGTCCAACGCACATCTGCAACGTTCTTTAACAATGGCTTCCCTTGATCTCGATCGTTGGTCTTCAGCCATCAAGGGTCTAGGTGGAATATTATTTCTTCTCGTAATGCTGCATCCCAGAATGCTGGGTACCACATTGATAGCAGCCAACACCATCAATGTTTTTCTCCAATCAAGATGTTCTAAAAGTGTTTGTGTAATAGGGCTCATAAGAAGAACACCAGCTCCAGGCCCTACTGACACCATGGCTGTAGCAACAGATCGATGTTTATCAAAGTACAATGGAACGATTTCAAAGCCTGCAATATAACCGATCGACGATCCAAATCCTACCACAAATCCGTATGTGAAGTAGAGAACGTACAGATTTGGAGCAAATGACGATCCCAGAAGACCTAGTGCGCATGTCAATCCAGAACACACCATGACTACCCGGCATCCAAAGCGGGTTGAATAGCTTTGCTGACACAGGAGAAAGAAATGTGCTGAAAGCCATCGCTAATGACGCAACCAGAGCTGTTGGAATGAAATAACAAATATAAAAGTTGTGAACTACTCTATCTATTCAACCAATAACAGCGCGCGAAATCATTGCTCAACCAATCAGAATGCTTGGACACAGCACACAACTACTTTACGAGTTTGTGCTTTTAAAATGTGTATATATTACATAAATCAATAAAAGCCTATAAACTTGCTAATAGTATTTAGCATGAACCATCCAGTGGTCTATCGCAAATCCTGCAATCTGATTGGTTCACTACTAGTGGTCTATCAGCTCATAGACCCCGAGTAGAGGTAAACAAACAAAATGGCCGCTTCGTCGTCGCGTTTTGCTAATGTTTCGGAGGAGTTTTTCCACGAATTATTGTCTGTTGCTTGTTTCTGTCATTTTCTACTGATCCACTGGATGGTTTATGCTAAGACAATTAGAATACTCGTTCTCGTTTTCCATGAAGATAGTCAACTCGGCGCTTCGCACCTCGTTGACTATTGCCTCATAGAAACCTCGAAACTCGTAATGAAAACAAAAAACAATCACTTCATTTTTGTTGATATTCAGTTCTAAATTGTCACCTGTTTTGGCTTTCCCAGCTTGGAATTCTCTAAGTATCTTCGGGAACATAATGCCATAAGTGTAAGGGCATCCAATAATAATAATACTGGCCAAGGTACAACAAACACAAACAAACCAGGACTCTTTCACGTCAAGTTGGTAGCTCTTTTCTGTTTCAAATCCTCCATTTTCTACGCGTGATTTATGTTTATCGGTTGTGTGACTGTCGTCAATAATTTTTCTAAATTGTATTGAATAAAGATAATGGTTAGATAGGTCTAGATAGATAAAGGGGAACTATTACGTCAATCGTTCAACATTTGATTTAGCTGAAACTTCACTGAAAAAATGTCAAAGACCCATACAATCACATTTTGATGAATCTTTAGAGGTGTCAGTGACGTCATGTATTCAACCCAAACAATCAACATGGCTTCGCTCCATACATTTGTTCATGTTTAATGTCTTGAATTATTTTATTTCTATGAATTAAGCTAAACGTTTGTGTGAAGGAGTTTTCTTACATTATTTGTGCTTAGGATTGATTGTTTGACCAGTTTTCTTCAATGCAGAGCTGTTGTCTGAACAAACCGTTCAGATATTTTGATCATAGAATAGTAGTATACACAATGTGCGTTCTACGTCGGGTGGATCAGGGTGGATCTGTGGATCCAACCCGGAAGTGACGTCATCGCCATTCTGGGTGCTACTACAACTAAAAATAGTGACGTCAGAGCCCAAAGCGTGATGTCATAGAACGTAAGAACCAATCAGAGACCGTTTCGGTAAGAATAAGAACTCCGGCTATTTTTAGAACGACCTTTTCGGTTTTTCGCTGACGTTTTTTTATTTTTTTATTTTCCCAGTATTTTTTTTATATTTTTCCGTGAGTCAGCAGTTCGTGACACAAACAAGTGACGTCAGCACAAATAAACAATAGGGGGATTAACACCGGCCTAAACTTACCCAAGGAACAACAACAACAGCGATGTTTTTCAAATATATTTTTATTCAAAAATAATAATAATAATTTTCTAAGTGAACTTATCCATACAAACTTATTTCTATTATAAACTAACTGAGAAATTATAAACACAATGTTTTGATTGTCAGTCAATAGAAACACCTGTCGCTCCAAACAATAGAGATTATTGCCGAAAAGCACTGTGTTTTTGCATAATTATAAATATTCAACGAACCACGCGAATTATTATAAACAACATAAACGATTTCAAATACTCATATAAATCAGAGAATAACAATTATAACAAACTATTAGAGATGTTCCGTGTAAGCTCACTATTTATTATAATGAGTCAACAAAATATGCAAATGAGTTTACAAACCACCCAACCTATCCGGCTCGTAGAAAATCTGACTGGACATAGTTAGATAGTTTTAAATGTATTTTATTGGAAAGAACGAAACAACAAGCCTGATATATCGAGTGTGATATAAAATAGAGTGTATGCAGGAGCTCTGATCTAAACTGTCTGGCCCGAATAGTTCTATGTGACGTTGTGCAAGAAATGTGCAGAGCTCAACAACAACAGGTTGGAACCAGCGTGGATGACGCCAAAGAGATCCTATAACTTTATACGTCTTAACATGTGATCGCATGTTCGACTGAAACATGGTAGTGGCTTAGGCGTCGGTTGAATTTCCGGGCACGCCGTCTCGTCATTGCTCCCATTCGCCTGATTTGCTGCTGTCTAAACGGTGTGATAAGTGGCAGTCTGTCAGGATATCCTTGATCAGCTAGAATAACAACACCAAGAGGTAAATCCAGTGTTCTTCCTTGACCAACAGGTGTCATAAGTCTGTATGTCATTGAATCAACCATACTTCCAACAAACCCAGCTTGCAAAAATCTGATGTTATTGTCGTTGTCGGTAATTATTTGAGTACTCATGAGATGGAAATGGCGATGTCCGCTATAGAACTCACGTTGTGGCTCTACCTGTGGCCTATATATCCTATGGGGAGTGCCATCAATACACCCTACAGCATTTGGAAACGATGGCCAAGAGCCTCGCATTGCATTCCACTCAACTATGGTAGGCCATGTGACTTGACTTTGGAAATATCTCCAAAGAACTGGAACAACATGATATATTATTGCTGATACAGTCTGCCTACTTATGTCAAATAACAACGCAAGGCTATCAAGGCAGGGATACATCCTTAGCCAGATCATAACCAGTAACACTTGATTAGATGAATTTAGTTTTCCTCTTCTATGCCTTTGTCTAATGTTCCCATTTATATTATTACGACGCAATTCTGGAGTAACATCTCTAACTAGATGTTGTAGTGTCTCGGGTAATTCACCAGTATTTAGCCAAAACAAATATCGGTGTTGACGGTACATAGTGAAGATGTCACGGCCATAAAAGGGTAAGTGTGGTCCAAAGGGAAGACGGTGGATCAACGAAGCTGTCGATTCTTTCAGTGGACGGCCCATGGAAATAATGACAAGTAACACAGGAACTACAGCACGTTGCAAGTAATCTAGTAAAGGCGTTTGGAAAGACGGGTAGACATTCATGAGAGGTAGTATAGTAGTGAGCAGGATGGAAATTTGAAATATCCTCCTCCTCCTTTTTCGTCTTTCATGTTTTCTTCTGTTTACGTTGACACGCGACATCATCAGGAACTAAATGTGTAAATGTGTGATAAATTTAAATGACATGGGCGAATGCGCACGTTTAAAGTTGGTGGTAAATACTTTCGTGAGTTCGTGCTATACTTGACAATACTGACGTCGATCAGTTCTGCTGGAATGCACGAGGATTTGGTATTCATTTCACGTTTCTGGATGCTGATAAATCAGTGTGGAGCTGCTGTGACTGCACATACACTCGAGTACAGTGTCAATATGAGTAATATTGAGAAGACGTCAGTGCAAGGTATTGTAAAAGCTAGTCAGTCATACTTTGCCGAGTTCATGTAGCGACTGTGTTGTTTGGTCTCAGCTGTTTCATGAATAACACGTTATCAACTCCCGTCCTTCATGTAGCAACCTCATTCAATATTCTGACTGATAATCTTATACAGGTCCTTCGCGTAAACGCATACGCATCACAATTCCGGAAAAAGAACTTGTTCTTCGTTGTTACGAAAACAAAAATGGACAGAGTTGGGAAGAAGTTCTGCAAGCCGTGCAAGACAGCCTTGATTGCCTTCCGTTTTCGTGTCCTGCCGTTGAGTTTTACCTGGAACAGGATAGCAAGCAGGCTATAAACCGCATTCGTCGCATTATAAGCAACGAACTTAAAGCAGCCACAGAGTCGACGGACATCCCAGTTTCAGGACCTATGTCCAGTGTACTCTCATCTAAAATGAGGTATGCCGAGAAGAAGAAACCAGATGATCGATATGACGCCAAATTTAGTCATTTGGTTAGCTCTAGCTCGAATGAATCAGCAGAGCAAAGTGACTATGACAATGAAAAACAAGCAAAAAGCAAAAAGGCAAACAAAAAGCGAAAGCGATCCAAAGGAAAAGGCAAAGGTAAAGCCGAAGACGCACACGTGGCTATGTGCAACAAAGCAATGAAAACACTTGACAAAGTGAACAACCTTTTAGACAAGTATGCAGATAGTTCGAGCTCAAGTGATTAGTTTCAAGTTATGATATACACAGTACTAGTGTAGATTAAGCATAAAGACAAAATAATTATGCTTAGTAAATAATTCAGTGTCATTAATTATAATCCAGTTGTTGTTGAGCTTTTCACATTTCTTGCAAAGCGTAGGTCACAGAGAACTATTCCAGACAGTTTAGAATCGATCGATCAACTAATGTATCCAGGATAATCATTGTTGATAGCATACACTCTATTTTATATCACACTCGATGTATCAGGCATGTTGTTTCGTTCTTTCCAATAAAATACATTTAAAACTATCTAACTATGTCCAGTCAGATTTTCTACGAGCCGGATAGGTTGGGTGGTTTGTAAACTCATTTGCATATTTTGTTGACTCATTATAATAAATAGTGAGCTTACACGGAACATCTCTAATAGAGACGTTCAGTATAGATGATTGACCTTGCAATACTTCCCAGCAAGGGTATAGTTCCATCGTTAGTTTCATTTCTATATACATCCACATCTAGGTCAGTATCAATATAATCATTGCAGTTAAAGATGTAGCGTCCAGCCATTTCCAGCCATTGAACACTGACGAAAAGTCGATCCATTCCATTCCAGACTAGTATTCACAGCTCAGAAGTAGAACATTGAATCTTTCAAACATGTTTCTTTAACATCTTTGATGTGGAGTTGTTGACACACGCTTTTACACCGTATTAGTAGGTTACAGTTCACTGAACACATATATTATAGGACTACACAGGAACCCCAACTTATAAAAATGCAAAAATAATACACAGGGATCCCAATTTCAATAGTTTCTGAATAAGTCAGGGTGGGGGTACTTAAAAATCACATAAAATCGGGAATATTTAGTTGTTTTCTAGCAATTAAAAATTTTCGGATTACACAGAACATATAGCTTTTAAAAGCTCTAGGTTTAGGTCTAGTTCTAGGTCTTGCCTTGGCGGGCTATCGGCTATCACGGCTATCAGGCTATCGGCTATCAGGCTATTCGCGCCAGTCCCTTGCAGCGCGAGTATAAATAAGCTCTGCATCTAATTACTGCCCAGTTCGCGTAAGAACCCTTCACTACGCTACCTATCCTTACTCAGTCATGGCCGATGAACAAATTCCTGTCCTAGCTGCTGTTGAACAAGCCCAGGCGTTGAGAATTCAACCCAACCAAGTATATAAGTACCTGCTGCGAATCCAGACCATGGTCCTTTCAGGTATAAACTTTTTCTAGGTCGTTTTCAAGTTCGTTCGATTTCCCTCGGCTCCCTAAAAGTTTGCACGTGTGTTGAACTCTACAGTGAGTTTTTGTTTTATAGCGTGCTTCGCCTCGCAAACACCGGGTTTGTGGAGTTGTATTTCCCTCGGCTCCCTAAAAGTTTGCACGTGTGTTGAACTCTAATGTGAGTGTTTGTGTACCGTGCTTCGCCTCGCAAACACCGGGTTTGTGGAGTTGCATTTCCCTCGGCTCCCCAGTAGTTTGCACGTGTGTTGAACTCTACAGTGAGTTTTTGTTTACCGTGCTTCGCCTCGCAAACACCGGGTTTGTGGAGTTGCATTTCCCTCGGCTCCCTAAAAGTTTGCACGTATGTTGAGCTCTAAAGTGAGTTTTTGTTTACCGTGCTTCGCCTCGCAAACACCGGGTTTGTGGAGTTGCATTTCCCTCGGCTCCCTAAAAGTTTGCACGTGTGTTGAACTCTAAAGTGAGTGTTTGTTTACCGTGCTCGCCTCGCAAACACCGGGTTTGTGGAGTTGCATTTCCCTCAGCTCCCTAAAAGTTTGCACGTGTGTTGAATTCTATATACAGTGAGTTTTTGTTTATGGCCGTGCTTCGCCTCGCAAACACCGGGTTTGTGGAGTTGCATTTCCCTCAGTTTCCCTTCTCGGTTGTTTGTTTGTGTCACGCTATAGTCGGTACTATACAACATGATACAACGTCATCTTTACTTTATGCATGCTTTCCCTCCCCTTTGCCTCGTTTATAAGTTTTGCATGCTTAGGAGTATGAGGTTGAACATTGTCGTATGGCTTGTGCTTGATATTTCCCTTTGCGTACCGTGACGTAATGTCCAAGCATTCTAGTTGCATGGTTAATGTTGAGCAATGATTTCCCTTAGCGTTATTATTATTATTATAGCGTTCTGCACCCTATATATTGTCAAGACGGTGCAAATTCGACTGAGTTGTTCGGTTTTGGGTATATTTGTGTTTTCGACATTTGCAGATTTGCTGCTTCTCGCATTTGCATCCAATTTGGTGTTGTATTGTTTCTCTTTGTTGTTGTCCCTCCCTCCACACCTCCCTTTGTTTCCTATCCTTTGTGATTGTCTCCCTTTGTTCTTCCCGTTTTCGCATATCATTGTTTGTGCGTGCCTTACGGTATTTTCACTGTTGGCCCTTTGTGGGCGCTACAAGAATTATTAATTCGGTGATGGTGTTGTGCCTCAGATACGTGGTACTGTCCCTGTTCGTTTTATTTTCGTTTTATTTCCGTTGCTCTAACATTTTGTGGAGTTTTTGTTTTGTGTCCTCTCCCGCGCTATTTGCCGTTTTCCCTATCTCCTATGGTAGCCTGAAAGGGTGTCTAATGCCCTAGTCGGATTACTGACGCTCAGGCTGTCATCCCTTGGGTGGGTTACTCCCGCGCAGAAACGCTTTACCTTATATTTCCATCTCCTTTTACCACCCAAGGGCTGGCAGCCTGTAGATTATCGATTCACGCCCACCTTTCTGTGGCTGCAGCTGCCTCCATATATAGTGTCATACACTAGCTTGAACAGTCTCGCGCGTTTCACTATGCCTTCCACGCAAGCCACTCATCCTAAGTTTTGGGTGGTTGGAGGGTCCTGCCTAGTTAAGTTTTGGACTTGGCTTTTTGAGTATTGGCAAAGGTCTCGAGTGACTTGGTATTAGACCGCATCAAACGCTAAGCTTCTGGGCGCGGGCGCATTTCTCCATCTCTTATTAAGCGAGCGTGAAAGGGACTGCCGCGAATAGTATGCTATCGGCTATCAGGCTATCGACTATCAGGCTATCGGCTATCAGGTCGATGTAAGGTCGATGTGGGGTCGATGTGGGGTCGATGAGAGGTCGATGAGAGGTCGATGAGAGGTCGATGTGGGGTCGATGTGGGGTCGATGAGAGGTCGATGAGAGGTCGATGTGGGGTCGATGAGAGGTCGATGCGGGGTCGATGTAGGGGCGATGTAGAATCTAGTGTAGATTCTAGTGTAGATTCTAGTGTAGAATCTAGTGTAGATTCTAGTGTAGAATCTAGTGTAGCTTCTAGTGTAGATTCTAGTGTAGAATCTAGTGTAGAATCTAGTGTAGATTTCCTCATTCACTCCTCCTCCTCCTCCTCATTCACTCCTCTTCCTACTCATTCACTCCTCCTCCTCCTCATTCACTCCTCCTCCTCCTCATTCACTCCTCCTCCTCCTCATTCACTCCTCCTCCTACTCATTCACTCCTCCTCCTCCTCATTCACTCCTCCTCCTCCTCATTCACTCCTCCTCATCCTCATTCACTCCTCCTCCTACTCATTCACTCCTCCTCCTACTCATTCCCTCCTCCTCCTCCTCATTCCCTCCTCCTCCTCCTCATCATTCACTCCTCCTCCTCCTCATTCCCTTCTTTCCCCTCGCTAAACTATCAGATAACTCAATAAATAGCATAGTGTCTCTAAATAAGGTTCATTTGAATAAGTCTTCCATAGAGACAACATGAGTCAACTACTATGTCAAAATTTTGGTTATTTGCATCATTTAGAACATTGTCCTCCCCACCAGAGGGCTTTATTACTGGCTTCCGCTAGTCCATACACAAATTCAAACACACTTCACAAATGACATGAACCTGGTTTGAAGATCACTAATTACAATATTCAGAGAAGATCAAGTACAGCTAAATGTGTTGTCAACACTGAACGATACAAAAGTGTTTATAGAAATAGACTTGTACGAACTTGGTGTCTAAATAGTTTTTAATTAATAGATTTTTGTTTGAGCTGGATCGCGCACAATTCAATTAATCTAAATTTTAAATGATCGATTTTATAGTTTATGTACTGTTTAATAAACGAGCAGGAGTGTTTTATCGGGTTTAAAACCACGAGACCAAGCCTCGTGGTTTTAGACCCGATAAAACAAGATCTGCGAGTTTATTGGACAGCTTCAAAAACGATCTTCCAAAATAATACATTTTCAGATGATTTCAGTAAAAAACAGCAAGGAAAACACAAACATAGCAGTATCGTGTTACTTCTAACGCCTTACACATGCGCACCGATACTACTGATACTCTCCAAAAGATCCCACATTTGAACGACGGTCCGAAAGTGTGACCAAGGAGCGATCTTTCCGGACAACATACCTGTCGTCCCGTACAGGGAACAGGGAGGTCAATGATACGACACCAATATTAATTATGCATGAGGTTTTGAAATTTAGTATTCATGTGTTTAGAATTTGTATTATTATTAACTATTTACCCATTGTAGTTAATATTTTACAGTTAATAATTCTCGCTAGCTTTGTCTACATTTCTCAATCTTGACTGTCAGGAAACACTAATGACTAATCATGTTTCGTATCTAATGTGTTCGAATTCCTTTGCATTATTATTATTATAGAATAAGCATTATGCTTGGCAACCACACTGAGGGGTAACTAACCTTGTGTCCAGATTCTTCACTTGTAGTCCATCTTTAACCCTTTCAGTTGCAGCCGAAACCGATTTTGAGCGAAGGCGTAAATCTTGTTCCAGTGCTGTCATGCTGAAATAAGTTCAGATAAATGAAGGTAAATATTCAAGAATCCTAAAACTGTTAATTATTGCTCACTAAATGAACAACGATATCAACACATTTACTAACCGTGCTTTCACAGTCTCTGCTTGACTCTATTATTATTATTACTATTATTATTATTATTATTATTATTATTATTATTATTATTATTATTATTATTATTACTATTATTATTATTTTTATAATAATAATATTATAATCAGTGAAGATCACTAATTACAATCTTAGAAGATCAAGTACAACTAAATGTGTTGTCAACACTGAACGATACAAAAGTGTTTATAGAAATAGACTTGTACGAACTTGGTGTCTAAATAGTTTTTAATTAATAGATTTTGTTTTAGCTGGATCGCGCACAATTCAATTAATCTAAATTTTAAATGATCGATTTTATAGTTTATGTACTGTTTAATAAACGAGCAGGAGTGTTTTATCGGGTTTAAAACCACGAGGCGAAGCCGAGTGGTTTTAGACCCGATAAAACAAGATCTGCGAGTTTATTGGACAGCTTCAAAAACGATCTTCCAAAATAATACATTTTCAGATGATTTCAGTAAAAAACAGCAAGGAAAACACAAACATAGCAGTATCGTGTTACTTCTAACGCCTTACACATGCGCATAGACTTTCTAAAAGTCCTTTTCAATGTTTCGGTTCCCCGTTGAAAAGGACTTTTCTCACCCGCATCCCGCCAAAATTACCGGTGGATTTTTCGACCGGTGACGTAAAAGTGATTTAGCCAATAGAAAGCAAGGATCGTTAGGAAATACGTCACGAGCTTGCATATCAATGAGTTCTCAATGACCTGACGGCGGCCATCTTGTAAAACTGCTGTAGCGTGTCTGTGGCGTTGGCGTCAGTGTTGTTGTTCCGCTTTGTTTTCTATATGAATATCCAAGAAACGATAGATTTTGGTTTGGGGAATCTATCAGAGCGGGACAGCAGCAAGTAATTGAAGCCCATCTAAGCGGGAAGGATGTGCTCTTCTGTTCGCCGACGGGGTCTGGAAAAAGTTTATGTTTTGAGATAGCCCCTTTCGTCTACGACTATGTAAATCTTGGAATTTCTGCCGTCGATTCAAGAGTTGAATTTTTGTCGATACAAGAACGGCAGATTGTGTTAGACAAGCAGGTTTCTTGCTCGATACAAATCCCGATATTAATAAACTCTGGCCAAGACGCCAAGTTGTCACACGCCAGCGTCTTTCTCGAGCCGTTAAAGAATTTTCTTCTACGATCAGGATTCGAAATGTTCTGTCCGCACTGTATACAAATACACTCTTTCGAGCTTAGAGTTAAAGAAACTCTTAAAAACGCTTTTGTCGGGTTAGAACCCGCATCCATGAACAATATTTATTCAGTTGTAACTGAAATCATTCTGTGCATTGCACGTGAAAATGCCCTCGCCTACAACCACACGTCAATCAACTTTCCCGCCAGAATAATTAATTAGATTCAAAATCCTACAAGCGAAACAAGTCGACCTCTCGCGACTCCGTCGCTCGTCCGATGTTCGCGACTTCGTCGCTTATTTCCGGTGCTCGCTTCGCTCGCACGGAGTGTGTCCGTAGGTCCGGAGAGGTCGACTTGTGCCAAGTCTAACATGCGCACCGATACTATACTGATACTCTCCAAAAGATCCCACATTTGAACGACGCTCCGAAAGTGTGACCAAGGAGCGATCTTTCCGGACAACAGACCTGTCGTCCCGTATAGGGAACAGGGAGGTCAATGATACGACACCAATATTAATTATGCATGAGGTTTTGAAATTTAGTATTCATGTGTTTAGAATTTGTATTATTATTAACTATTTACCCATTGTAGTTAATATTTTACAGTTAATAATTCTCGCTAGCTTTGTCTACAGTTCTCAATCTTGACTGTCAGGAAACACTAATGACTAATCATGTTTCGTATCTAATGTGTTCGAATTCCTTTGCATTATTATTATTATAGAATAAGCATTATGCTTGGCAACCACACTGAGGGGTAACTAACCTTGTGTCCAGATTCTTCACTTGTAGTCCATCTTTAACCCTTTCAGTTGCAGCCGAAACCGATTTTGAGCGAAGGCGTAAATCTTGTTCCAGTGCTGTCATGCTGAAATAAGTTCAGATAAATGAAGGTAAATATTCAAGAATCCTAAAACTGTTAATTATTGCTCACTAAATGAACTGCTTGACTCTATTATTATTATTATTATTATTATTATTATTATTATTATTATTATTATTATTATTAATTTATTTATCTTTATCTTTTATATATATATATATATTGCTTATATTATATTATACATATTTATTGTTTGTATTTTAATATCATTAGTTAATTGTTATTGAACAATCCAAGCGATCATTTTAAATTTTGTAAATAAGGATTTTTATCTATTTTTCTATCTCTTATTTGTAAGAGTGTTGTGCAATTATCAGTGAGAGATAGCCTTGGTCATCATGTTTATCGCTATCATTTTGTTCTGAAGAGAAGTGTCCAGATATCGTTCGTAAGCATTAGAGAGCCAATCTCCCTGAAGCTTAATATAGTGTCCGGGAACACCGCAGCTTTGTGCAAATGTTGCTCCTCCACGTCGAAAGGAGTGTCCAGAGTACACGGTGCTGTCAATCCCGCATCGGTCCAATGTCAGTTTGAGTTTATTTGTAAATGTTGCATAGGTTAACGGCTTCAAGTTCCCTTTGAGTTTGTACATGAAAGCCGGACCAAGTAGGAGTTCCTCTGAAGTAGATGTGCCTGCTAGCTGAAATGCGTTCGTTATTGCTGCATGTGGGCAGAGCACCGAGCGCGTAATTCGCGGTACAGGCACCAGTAAAATTCGATTACGATACTGGATTGTCTTTGACCAGCGCACAATCAGCAGGAGGCTCCATTGATACACCCGTATATCGCACGCTCGCAAGTGTTTCTGGTGGTCAAATGTGGTCTCAGAGGGAACGAGCAGGTTAGACTTGCGAAAGAATGAGAAGAATGCGATGACGCAGACAGCCCAAAATGTCGCGTCCAACGAGTCATTGAGGTTAAGCTGCCCATGGAGTTTACGAAGAATATCCGGTGTAATTGGAAGCTTTTGTGTGACAGCGTTGCCATGAAGTCGCTTTATGCCGCGCATGAGCAGGTCTTTCTGAAACTTAAAGAGCGGTTCCTGTAAAGGGTTGTTGAACCCATGCTGCAAGTGTAATATGCGCACAACATTTAAATAACATGGGATGCTAGTAGCTGCTAGAGTCCTGGCCAAGAAGACCACGTAACGAAGTAGATGTTGAGCAGAGCATGGAACCGTTCTGTAACCAAAATAAAGACAAAAGCGAAAATATGCACGTAACTGTGATTTATATGTTGCTGCTGTTGACTGCGCAAATGCTTGTCTCCTGTATTTCCTCAGCTCTTCATCGAGATGCTGTTCCTGAGCATCGACTGCACCTGCAGGGGTAATGCGTCAAAGGCGTTATGAGACAGGTGTGGCTGGGCATGAGACCGGCCTTGTAGGGGGTTGGAAAGAAGTTTCCGCACAAACAGTTTGCAGTGCGCAGGGTCATGAATGCGTGAAATTGCATCGGCCATAGTGTTAGAAGCTGTGGAAATATACCGTGAAGTGACTCGAAAGTTGTATGTCGCCGAGAGCCAGAAAATTTTGCGCAGCCATTGCATCACTAATGAATTGCCAGAGGTGCCCTTATTTATGGCACTCAATGTTGTTGTGTTATCAGTTCGCACTGTGATCCATTGATCACGAAGTTCCTCTTTCCACCGCTCCAGTGCTGCAAGTACCGTAAATGTTTCCTGTAAGTTGATGTGTACATCTGCCAGGCGAGGTTGGTCTGTGTCCCAGTTGATGTAGAACCAGTCCCCTCGAAAGAATCCTCCTCCGCCTACCGGGCAGGCGTCAGTAGAGAACTCGTCCAATTGAACCGGCTCTGACTCAACGAAAAACGTTTTGCCATTAAACACCCCTAGAAACTCTGTCCACCAGGCTAAATCAGCTCGCAGTTGCGCGTTAAGCCGTACGTGGTGATGCGGTCGTTGCATGTGGTTAACATTGTCAATAATACGCCGTAAAAATGTCCTTCCGCCAAACACTACACGTGCGGCAAAATTCAACTTGCCTACCAGGGACTGCAAGTCCCTTTTCGTGATTGATCGCTTCGCCATAGTTTCGTTAAGTAACAATCGCAGTTCGCACAATTTGCGGTCGGGCAACGTAAGTTGCCTGCGCACTGTATCAATCTCAATTCCTAAAAAAATCAATCGCTGACAAGGTCCGACCACCTTGTCCCAGTTTATTGTAAATCCAAGTTCGCCTAAGAGTATATGCTTGCTTGCACTCCTGTTCAGTGTCCCCTATCACTAAAAAGTCATCAAGATAAGCGAGGACTGTATTGAATCCCCGCCTATCCATCATTCGCGTAATCGCCTGAGTCAATCTGTGGAAGATCTCTGGACTCTTCGCTGCGCCAAACGGTAGTTTACAGTCATACAAATAAGTTCGATTTTTCTCTCCATTGAATTGCCAAGCAAGTCCTGTTGCGGTGTAGTTTGACGGGTGAATAGGCACGTGCCGATAAGCGCTTTTAAGATCAATCTTAGCGAGATAAGCGTTAGGCTTGATATGTGATACCGCTTTGTCAACCGTCGTGTATGAGAAGTATTTTGTGTCGGTGTATGAATTCACATTGCTGTGTTCTGGTCTACTACAGTCATGTATGAGGCGGATTTTGTCACTGTCCGGTTTAGGAATAGCTCCTAAAGCGCTTACTATCGTTGGTTTTGTGTCTGTCACAATGTAGTTGCCATTGAGTATTTCGTCACGTATCGTATGTTCAACTTTGTCTCGCACGTCATGTCCTGTTGCTGATTTGTAGTTAATAACTTCTGCAGGTCGCAGGTCGCAGTCACGCGATATAATTCTAAAACCCTCGGAGAGTCCCGTCATTAAAAAGTCCCTGTCACTGTCGTTTGTCAAATTTTCCGTCCAAGCGTCAAGGTCGAACGGAGATGGATGTAATTCCGTTTTTAGTGAGTCATCCGTGTTGTGCGGATGTTGTGGTCATATGTTCATGTTGTGGATGACGTTGGTTACAGTTAGCTACAAGGCATACATGCTGAAAGCGGCAATTAGGCCAGTTACAACCTGACAACGAGTTAAACTGGCGACAGATAGGTGAGACAGGTTGTGGTTGGCGGTTAGCGTTAGGGCGTAGGCTGGCATTCGGCCTAAGCGCGTTTTGGCTGAACATTTGGCTATTAGGTTGAGCTATTGCACGGCGCTTAACAAGAAAGCGTGTGTGTAGGTGCTGCGAGTCGCTGCCCCATCGAAACCCAAACTTGTGCTGTAGCTTTCTGTACTCGTTATCATACAATACCACCGAGTTGAGTATGTGTGACTCCAGCAATTCTGCTACTTTTACTGTGTACGATAGGTAATCAGCGATCTGGCCCATGCTTGCTAGTTTTCCTGTTTGCGACAATTCATGCATGATTCTCGCGTTTGCGGCAACCCACATAGTCAACGAAACGTTTTCTAATTTTGGCTTAGCCTTGGGAGCGCGAAGCACTATGCGTGCGCCAAGGGATCCGACAATCTCCTGTTCCTCCTCAAAGGATTCATCATACGCTCCATTATGCACAAAGTCAGGTATTAATAACGGCTTTGTCTCACCTCCCTTTTTTGATGACTGTTGTGTAGTCGAGCCTAGAAACACTTGTGGATTCTGATCGAGCCTTCCTAACGGTGCAGAGAGGGAGGGTTGTTCAGTGGCACCCAGCGTGTATAATGGGTCATCCAGCGAGATACCCTCGATCTTCTTGAGGATCTCCTCTAGCCCCCCATCCTTGGCTAGCGTCTTTGTTGTTACTGGCGTCGTCTCGTCTTCAGATTTTATTTGGTTGTCTTCCTTTTCTTCATTCTTGGTTTTACTGAGCCCTTGCACGGCTTGTAAAAGCAGTTTTCGCTGCCCGAGGGTTAACTCAAGCGTAGCGATGTCCTCTGCGGCGACCAGTTTTAGTGCTTCTAGGATATCCAAATCGTTCTTTTCGAGCTCGTCAACAGTCGCCTTTTTCAATCCGTTGCCGTCGCACCAGGATTTAAAGTCAAAACTCGCCATAAAAAAATATATATATATTACAAGATACTTAGTCGTTTACGCTCGCTATACTCGCTCGCTATACAATGTAGAATGAATGTGACTTGCGGTCGGCTCGCAGTTATATCGCTTAGGTGCAGCTTAGGTGTGGCACGGAATTTCCGCCTAGGTATTTAATTGCGATAAACAAGTCTATCACTCACTTATTATTATTATTATTATTATTATTATTACTATTATTATTATTACTATTATTATTATTATTGTAATTATTACTATTATTATTATTACAATAATAATAGTCTTGACAGCACTCGATCTTTTGATATCCGGATTTGTGTCACGTGTTAAACGTTGGGCTACCTGTGGTCTGGATGCCAGCTATAGATTTTCGATCTTTTGGTATCCGGATTGATGTCACGTATCACACGTCGGGCTACCTGTGGTCTGGATAATTTCGTGGCTATTTCGATGGTAATACAACAACAGTGTGATTTTTCGAATATTTATCATGTTAAACACTTGGTGTCTAAATAGTTTTTAATTAATAGATTTTGTTTTAGCTGGTCGCGCACAATTCAATTAATCTAAATTTTAAATGATCGATTTTATAGTTTATGTACTGTTAAATAAACGAGCAGGAGTGTTTTATCGGGTTTAAAACCACGAGGCGAAGCCGAGTGATTTTAGACCCGATAAAACAAGATCTGCAAGTTTATTGGACAGCTTCAAAAACGATCTTCCAAAATAATACATTTTCAGATGATTTCAGTAAAAAACAGCAAGGAAAACACAAACATAGCAGTATCGTGTTACTTCTAACGCCTTACACATGCACACCGATACTACTGATACTCTCCAAAAGATCCCACGTTTGAACGACGGTCCGAAAGTGTGACCAAGGAGCGATCTTTCCGGACAACATACCTGTCGTCCCGTACAGGGAACAGGGAGGTCAATGATACGACACCAATATTAATTATGCATGAGGTTTTGAAATTTAGTATTCATGTGTTTAGCATTTGTATTATTATTAACTATTTACCCACTGTAGTTAATATTTTACCGGTTAATAATTCTCGCCAGCTTTGTCTACAGTTCTCAATCTTGACTGTCAGGACAGTCACACTAATGACTAATCATGTTTCGTATCTAATGTGTTGTTGGTGTGGCTCAGCAGCACTTCGAATTCCTTTGCATTATTATTATTATAGAATAAGCATTATGCTTGGCAACCACACTGAGGGGTAACTAACCTTGTGTCCAGATTCTTCACTTGTAGTCCATCTTTAACCCTTTCAGTTGCAGCCGAAACCGATTTTGAGCGAAGGCGTAAATCTTGTTCCAGTGCTGTCATGCTGAAATAAGTTCAGATAAATGAAGGTAAATATTCAAGAATCCTAAAACTGTTAATTATTGCTCACTAAACGAACAACGATATCAACACATTTACTAACCGTGCTTTCACAGTCTGTTACGGAGCAATTGCGTATTCTACCCTTCATGTTGTACACATTCACGATGAAATAGCTGAGGTCTTTAACTCAACTTGGTTCGTGTCCAAGAAAGTATTGTTAACCACTGAAGCTAGAGTCCTGAGTGTTTGAATAATTAGATGCGTCACTGCTCAATTTCAATGGCAGAATAAAAGCCGTCTTTCTTGTATTCCACACACAAAAGTTTCTGTATGTCCAGACAAAGAAGCATTTCACTATCTAAATTAATTATGAAAGGCTACCGGCCTCATAAAAGTAAGATTATCCTATATACGCAAGCCTCTATGTAGTATCTGAAACCACACGTATACCAGTTAACGATGACAGTCCTTTGATTGGTCGTCCAGGAACTCGTGATGTTCGATTTCCCAGTCTTTTAATTTCGCACGCTCGTTTTTCTTACAAATGTCATTTTGTTTTTGCTCGACAGGAGACTGGAATCAATTTGTTTTGCTACTGATTGAAAGGCATTGCTGGCACAACCGAAACTTGTCAAGGAAAACTTGTTTATCATCTACACGAGCAAGGAAACCTTGTCAATAGAAAATTGTCAAAGAAAACTTTTTGACCGTCTACACGATCAATGAAACTTGTCAAAGATACTTGTCAAGGAAAACTTGCTCGTGTAGATTCGGCTTTACGACACGGACCGAGCAAACGAGGTATTCTTTAGGGGTTTAATTCAAATTTTCCAACGATCATCCCCGTTGCTTTTACATGGGTGTCCCCACCCGGGACTAGCGGTCAACAAAGCTGGCTACGCCACTAAGATACTAGGGACTTTAGGCATCGAGGATGGGGACGTGAGGACGATGGCAGAGAAACACTGAATATACTGAATAGCGCTAATTACAAAATTCAATAACTTCTTGTTGGAATGTATGAAATGAGCTCGATTTGTTCTTACTTCAGGCGTTCTGTGCAAAGCTACAACGTGAAATACCTGTGTTTGAAGTTGTAAAGAGAACGAGAACGTCAGTTCGTTATTTGTGCAGATAGTTGTTTTCAGTCAACCGGAGCACAAAAAGACGATGTCATTCATCAAAGAGGGCGTAAATTTAGTGAATACACGGAAAAATAAACTAATACGAAAACAATAGACATTCACAACAAAACATTTTTTTCGAACTTCGTCTTCCTCACTTCCCCGTGTAGACATATTGGATATTTGACGGCTCGAGATTGTAAATAAGATACAACATTGCCACTCATATTGTAAATAATATCTGTCAAACACTCCTTCTCTCTCTAAAACTTATCTGTTTCTGATGCGAGCTGCGAAGCATCGAGGTAACCGGAAAGACCCTCTGGTCAAGTGTCGTGATCAGGATTCCAAAAGTTTACGCCTTTTTAAAACGAATTTCTTAGTGTGTCAGTTAGTGTCAGTTAGTGTGTTACTCAGCTAGATTAGCTTATCAGTTACCCTGAGTAACATTAATTTTACCTTTCTTTAGTTAAATTGAAAAATAGTAATTGCAATAAAAGAATAAACGTTAGGTAATAAAAATATTATTGTTGTTGTTGTTGTTGTTGTTGTCAGTGCGTTGGAATCTTTTAGATACAGTCATTTCAGAAAACGTTTTCGCCGACCGGCTTCACCGACTACGCGACTAGACCGAACGGGATTATGGGTAGAAATCACTAAAGCGGTTTTAAATCTGCATATCTGATTAGCCATGCATGCCTCGAGCTTACAGTGTTCAAAGACCTACGTTTGGATGATTTAGTGGTCTTTCAACGACTGAATTAAACATTGTCACAGCACGGAACGTCCTTGACATCGACTTTTATTTTCCTTGCTTAAAACACGGAAGGCATACATTCATTCGAGTATTACTCTCCATTATGAGAATGAGAAAATAAATTTCCAGAGTGCATAATTTTTTGATTCAGTGATTTCTACCCATAATCCCGTTCGCCAAGTCACGTAGTCGACGTGAGGCCGGTCATCGACAACGTTTTCTGAAATGACTGCATAAACAGGATTAACCACAAAGATGAGCAGGATGGAAAGATGTTATTGCCCTTACTTACATCGAAGAGGAAAGGATATCAAGAAGATAGTCAACACGAATGATGATGTTCTCAAAGGTAAAGGACTTTGGAGCTTTTTAAAGAGACGTCAGCGCAAACAGAGACACAGAAGCGAAGAATCCAGTACAACAGTTCATGGTGAAGTGGAAAATAGTTTGACAAGACCACTACCAAGGAAAATAGTCGACGAAGGCGATGATGAGTCTCCCTTCATGATGATGGAATTTGAAAGAAAAGTCAAGAAGACAACCAAAGAACGACACGCGAAATGTTTGACGACAAGAAGACAATATTTCAATTGAAAGAAAACGGGCAGACTGTAATTTTAAACCAGGACATCAGATCATGTTGTCATGCATTTATTGTTAACTAGAACGAATAAGCTTGGAATTAATTGCCAATGAGATTTGTTATACCGTGGTTTGTGTCTGACCAGGACCTCCCATTTTGGTAGACGAGGAGGGCGCACTAAATGAGCTGGTTATTTATTTAAATACGTCCATGTAATATACATAATACTTTTTTAGAATCGCTCTAAAACTATGAATGTTGTACGTTTACGATTGTTAGTATACTACGCGTCTATGCCCACTATTTCTACATTTGAATCAAAACTGAAACATCACCATCTGACTAATCTGCGTATTTATCAATTATTTTCATTGGCCGCAACTGCTGTTGATAACACAACCGCACATTCCACATTATGTTGACAGAAGTACAAGTGCAAATGCTGAAACTACTTAGAAACATAATGAAGGCGCGCAACATTAGCAGACTCGGTTTCTCTGTCAAACACTAGAACTTCCTCTCGCTCTAACTGCTTGTTTCTTCGCTACATATCAAACTTATGCTATACAAAAGGTCATTGTTTCACATATGGAGATGAGGCGACGACGGATTATTATCAATAAAAACAGCATGATTTTGATGCATTTTTGCTTTTTACTACATTGTTAAAATACAAATCAAAAACCTACCAACAGAATATAAAAGACGAATATGTAAGGAATGAATAAGCTGGAAATTGAAGCAAAAATAAATATATTTGACCGCGTCATATTCCGTTTCTTCAAAATCGATCAAGCTGAAATATATGAAGAGATATATGAGAGCGTGACATACGCTACACACAAAAACCCTCTGAATCCCCTGGAAATTGTGTCAATCAAAAACCTACCGCCAGATTCTAATGCTCTGAAATGTTACGCGCGATTTGATATAAAATACATGTATATTGGATATAATTAAGCTGCGTCAAAATAAAATCTAAAACTCTTTGTTTGGTAATCGTGAACATCATATTGGTGCTCTGAGTTGGTGCTCTGTCTGCAGTAGCCGTACATAGGGGAATTCAAAAATACATCATGGCTCGGAAAGTACGTTTTTTGAAGGCAGTTTTCAATATTTATACATAATTATAAGATCGTATCAATAAGTAAGTTCGAATTTGTGATATATTTTCCCCTGTTGAGGAAACATATGCAGCTTTCCATCCTCTTTTATATTTTTTTTACACATCAGTCAAGATGATTTGAGAAATGATAAACCAGTCACGTACGTATCTGCTTTATTTAGCGGCCACAGAACAAATTGCTGGATCAATCGGGCCTCAAACGTGCCGTTTAGTAAACAAAGTACCTTTGTAATTCAATCATTTTGCGCAAGCGCATTAACAAAAACGTTGTCCGCGTGATACTGGATCCCAACAGAAGCAAATGTTCAATGATGCAGGACATAAGTTTGATTTGTTTTTGTTTTGATGCATTGAGTTATTTGAAGCATACAAGCAGACAGCAGTAGAATAGCACCAGCGGTGTAGAAAGCAGGATAGTACGACCCACTTACTTCAGCCGATAAAGCCTGTGGGAGAAAAGGCAACAGTTATATCTTATTCATGTAAATTGATATAATCATGGTTTTATGTGATATTTATAAAACGAGAGGCCGTGTTGTATCGGTGGATTTCGCCTCGTATCTATATACCCGATACAACCGACGGCATCGAATTGTATAAATGACTTCTAAAACCCAACATTCATTTAAGCTGATATTTAATAATTAGCCCATTACCAGAAATATGAGACAATGGAGTCGCTTGTGACAGTTGTGTATTCCCTTTCCTTGAACCATGCAGAAGCTACTCGTTTTACCGATTCATCATGCTTACTTTGAGGTGGACTACTGTGTTCTTGTATAATCGCTCTCATCGCTCAAAATTTGAACTCGAAAGGTTTGAAGGAAAAGCTCGCTTCTCTGTTGTGTCTGCCTGTCTTGTGCGACTGATTTAGTGAGTTGTGATTGGCTAAATTATCCCTGCTCTGATTGGTCGAGGTGTTTTTTCGCGCGAACTACTGATCTAAAAATAGATTTATCATCTAAAACGCTGTAACACATACCCTATATTAGATGGACGCTCCTACTAATGAGCTCCTGATGTAAGTTATTATACAGTTGAACCTCCAGTTGCGACCACTCTCGTAAGAGACGACCTCTCCTAAGCGACCAGTTTTCCAAATTACCAAAAGTTCAGTTCCAAGTCAAATCACTATACAGTCGAACCTCCCGTAAGCGACCACCCAAAATTCCAAGCTTTGTGGTCGCTTACGAGAGGTTCCAACTACTGTATCGTGATTTGACTTGGAACTGGACTTTTGGTAATTTGGAAAACTGGTCGCTTAGGAGAGGTGGTCGCTTAGGGGCCGTCGACATATTCACCTTTTCCCGCTTAACGTCCACTGGACGTTTAGGTCAGACCCCCCTCGCCCCCCTCCTTAAAGTCCACTTGGAATTTCCTGTTTTTCGTATTGAAAATGCGTGGGAATGGTTTTCCTTTCGGCAACATGACTCAAAACAAACGGTAGCAAACAACAGTCCAAGGTTCTTTATGCCACTGGAAAATCCTCAAAACTGCGCCCATTCCATGTAGTTCACTTCAATCTCCTTAATAACAATTATTTTGTATCTCTATATCTTGCCTCTACGACTAATTCTGGCTATTACTTGTGCACAATATATTCGGTCAGTCCACCGCCATTTTGTCCGACTAATTCCCAATGAACGCTGGGATACCACAGGTAATCCAAGCATTCTCGTACCCAAGCCACCGCAAACAGAGGTGGTCCATGATTTTTGATAGTTTATATCAGAATCTATTTATATAACACCGAAGTTTTTCGTTTTATCTTTGCTTTCTTTTTGTTTTCAACATGAAGTAAAAAAAATATTTTGTTTAATGCCCCACACTAACGTCCACATTTTTTCCTGACTTACCCCCTCCCCCCCTAAACGTCCAGTGGACGTTAAGCGGAGAAAGGTGAATATGTCGACGGCCCCTTAAGAGAGTGGTCGCAACCGGAGGTTGAACTGTATTATTATTAATCTAGAGCCAGTTAATAAGAAAGCGTAACACGCATGTTGGCTTACCAGCTAGGACGGGACTCGCAAAGAAACTAAAACCTTGAAAGAAGAAGTACCATCCAAACCCCATACCAGCATATGACTTCATCATTATACAAAGCGCAGGAGCTGCAACCAGACCTTCACTGACTCCACACATTACAGAATACACCATAAGGTGAGTAAAGGTGGTTGCCAAGGGAACCATCAAGTCATTCATTGCAAACATCACTATTGCAAACTGACAAATCCGTAAATGTGGAATCCAGCCAGTGTCGCACAACTTTCCTGTCAACAGCCTGGACACTAATGAGGAGGTACCGATGGCAAAGTACATCCAAGATGAACGATGTCCAGGTATTCCAAGTTCTGCAGCGTATTTTGTCTGGAATTAGAAAATCAACAAATCGACTGATCAAAGTGATATTTACAAAACGAGAGGGCGTTTCGGCTCGTATCTATATCCGGGAACTATATCCACCGATACTTCACGGCCTCGGCCCGATCGAAAAAGTTCAAGAAAATCACAAATTTGTAGGTATGAAGAGATGTTTGTGACATTGCGATCATGTGCACTGAACATCACAACTCGTTTTAGTTCTTAAAAGAACTAAAAGATGTTTTGAAATGTTGGATATTAAGTTCCGATTTTACATGATTAATATGAAAAGCTTCGCCTTAGCTCAGTTTTAGACGGAAAGGAGTTCTGGCGGAATCTAGAATCTTAAAACAGTTTAACGAATACAGGGCAGGCGTGGAACTTACCAAATGAACGTACGGTAAGGAATATCCAAAGACGTATATCGACAATGAGACTGAAAGAATCATATACATGGGATCTTTAAACAAGGAGAAGTCCAACGCACATCTGTAACGTTCTTTAACAATGGCTTCCCTTGATCTCGATCGTTGGTCTTCAGCGATCGAGGGTCTAGATGGAATATTCTTTCTTCTCGTAATGCTGCATCCCAGAATGCTGGGTACCACATTGATAGCAGCCAACACCATCACTGTTTTCCTCCAATCAAGATGTTCTAAAAGTGTTTGTGTAATAGGGCTCATAAGAAGAGCACCAGCTCCAGTCCCTATTGATGCCATGGCTGTAGCAACAGATCGATGTCTATCAAAGTACAATGGAACGATTTCAAAGCTTGCAATATAACCCATCGACGATCCAAACCCTACCACAAATCCATATGTGAAGTAGAGAACGTAGAGAGATTTGGAGCAAATGACGATCCCAGAAGACCTAGTGCGCATGTCAGTCCAGAACATACCATGACTACCCGGCATCCAAAGCGGTTGCATAGCTTTGCTGACACAGGACAAAGAAATGTGATGAAAGCCATCGCTAATGACGCAACCAGAGCTGATGGAATGAAATAACAAATATAAAAGTTGTGAACTATTCGATCTATTCAACCAATCACAGCGCGCGAAATCATTATTCAACCAATCAGAATGCTTGGACACAGCACACATGTGACATCAACAAATCAAAAATAGAAAAATGTATATACTGCTATTTCAAAAAAGGTTGGTGTCCGTTTTGTTGCATCTTGCATCTTGCATCTTGCATACCAAGCCCGAAATGTATTGTGGGTCGTATGTAAACAATGTCTGCATGCACATGCTACAAAAGAAAATATGCCGGCTCCATATTGCGAAGATAGAGTTTGGGAAAATTCCCAGAGTCCATATTGTTGCGACCTTTCGCTGACTCCATTCACATCGCCCATAGTGCATTTCGGGCTTGGTATGCAACATGCAACAAAACCTTCACCAACCTTTTTTGAAATAGCTGTATACACATTTTAAAAGCACAAACACGTTTTTATATGAGTGGAAACTAGTTGTGTGCTCTTCTAATAACGCCGCTCTCGACTGACCAATCTACCAATTATTATATCAATCAATAAAAGCCTATAAACTTGCTAATAGTATTTAGCATGAACCATCCAGTGGTCTATCGCAAATCCTGCAATCCGCTGATTGGTTCGCTACTAGTGATCTATCAGATCATAGTCCCCGAGTAGAGGTAAACAAACAAAATGGCCGCTTCGTCGTCGCGTTTTGCTAATGTTTCGGAGGAGTTTCTCAACAAATTATTGTCTGTTGCTTGTTTCTGTCATTTTCTACTGACCCACTGGATGGTTTATGCTAAAACAATTAGATTACTCGTTCTCGTTTTCCATGAAGATAGTCAACTCGGCGCTACGCACCTCGTTGACTATTATCTCATAGAAACCTCGAACTCGTAGTCTAATTGTTAAATAGTACTGGATAACTGAATGAAAACAAAAAACAAAAAACACTTCATTTTTGTTGATATTCAGTTCTAAATTGTCACCTGTTTTGGCTTTCCCAGCTTGGAATTCTCTAAGTATCTTCGGGAACAGAATGCCATAAGTCAAAGGGCATCCCATTATAATAATACTGGCCAAGGTACAACAAACACAAACAAACCAGGACTGTTTCACGTCAAGTTGGTAGCTCTTTTCTGTTTCAAATCCTCCATTTTCTACGCGTGATTTATGTTCATCGGTTGTGTGACTGTCGTCATTAATTTTTCTAAATTGTATTGAATAAAGATAATGCCGGTCAGATAGGTCTACATAGATAAAGGGGGATTATTACGTAAATCGTTCAACATTTGATTTAGCTGAAACTTCACTGAAATAATGTCAAAGACCCATACAATCACATTTTGATGAATCTTTAGAGGTGTCAGTGACGTCACGTACTCAACCCAAACAATCAACATGGCTTCGCTCCATACATTTCTTCATGTTTAATGTCTTGAATTATTTTATTTCTATGAAGCTAAACGTTTTTGTGAAGGAATTTTCTTACATTATTTGTGCTTAGGATTGATTGTTTGACCAGTTTTCTTCAATGCAGAGTGTTGTCGACTGAACAAACCGTTCAGATATTTTGATCATAGAATACAAATAAATGTATGGAGCTGAGTTTGGGTTGAGTAAGTGACGTCACCGACACCTCTAAAGATTCATAACTGAAAACATAGTACTTCCCTATCCAATATTGAGAAAATATTTCAACTAGTAACTAGACGCTCTTCTAGCGTGAAGTCGGGCTTCTAAATGAAATGTAACCTATTTGAACTAAATATAGATATCTTATAGTGCGATTGAAACAGTTTTTGGTTGCTCGTCGTTGCGTGACTCGAGCTCGATAGAACATGCTTTCCTTGCAATTTCAGTACTGCGAACTTTACAGTATATCAGTAAAAACGTTAATAGCCCGGCTTCACGCTACTAGAGCGTCCTGTTTCAATCTAAATTTAGACTTAGACGACAAAAGACTTATATGTTGGCCCCTTGACCTCCGGTGCTTTCCCTGATTGGTTTGTGCTTTCTAATCTTTCTTGGCCAGACTTCATGTCTCCTTCGGCCGGCACAGGGCGCATGCGCTGGATTTGAGGTCAACGACGACGACGACGACAAAGAACGCTTCTCAATTTTAGAGTCAGAGCTTCCACAGGAAGCCCGACTAATTATAAGACCCTTCAAGATTATTTCAGTGAAGTTTCAGCTAAATCAAACTTTGAACGACTTACGTCCTATAGTCCCCCTATAACAAAATTGTTTAAGGTATCAGGATACGTTTTGGACCCCTATGTCTTTGGACTTCAACAACACGCGCGCTTTACAATATTTTACCAAGAAAGTATACATTTTCTGAAAGCTGAATAAATGTAGTTTTTGATAATACTTTCATATTTTTAGATTTGGCATTATAGAAAAATCTAATCTCCACTAAATTGGATGTAAATTTGTACCAGCTAAGTCTACATACTCTACATTCACAACGGCCTGAGTAAACAGATATCTGATACTTTTTTCTTATAGATATATTCGTAGAGATTTGATTTTTCTGTCTGAATGTTCGAGACTCGAGTCTAGACTTCAAAACTTCATTTGAATGTTCCGATTTACTGGTCACGCGTGACGTAACTTAGCTGTAATATCCTTAAGTTAAGGTACCAGGGGACCTTCGTGACCACTGTTCACTGAAAGCCGCGTAACGCGCTAACCACTCGTTCAACATGTATAAAAGTATACATGTTCTTAAAGCTGAATAAATGCAGATTCTAAATATGCTGGAGATTATTTCCTATTTTGTAAATATTTTTTGTTATTGCACATTTTAGAAAATTCGACCGGCCTTGTTCAAAGAGAATTTTGCACGCGGGAATTCAATCCATTTTTAAACGGAAAGTACCATTGTAATAAGCACACTTTGTTTTAAAAAACTTTGTATCCCATTTCCGATAAACGCTTTTGTTGAGGAGATATTTGCTGTCAAAGTTCATTAATGTGTTTTTAAGCGATTTACACATATATCATCAAATAACTTTTAAACGAGGCAACGTATCAAAAATCGGAGACACATATTTTTAGAACAAAGTGTGCTCATTACAATGTCACTTTCCGTTTAGAAATCGATTAAATTCCCGCGTGCAAAATTATCTTTGAAGAAGGCCGGTCGAATTTTCTAAAATGTGCAATAACAAAAAATTATTTACAAAATAGGAAATAATCTCCAGCATATTTATAATCTGCATTTATTCAGCTTTAAGAAAATGTATACTTTATACATGTTGGACGAGTGGTTAGTGCGCTACGCGGATTTCAGTGAACAGTGGTCACGAAGGTCCCCTGGTACCTTAATACAGTTGGTTTATAAATACAGTAAATTTAGATTTTTAGCAGGTGCACGTTCTTACGAGTTTTATTGTAAGCTCTTTTGTGTTTTACGTGAATAAATAAACTAGTATTATTATTATTATTATTATTATTATTATTATTATTATTCAGTTATTGTTATTATTGTTATTATTGTTATTATTATTATTATTATTATTATTATTATTATTACTATTATTATTATTATTATTATTATTATTATTATTATTACATTATTACATTATTATTACAATAATAATAGTCTTGACAGCACTCGATCTTTTCGTAGACGCATTTCTGTCACGTGTTAAACGTCGGGCTACCTGTGTCTGGATGCCAGCTAGATTTTCGATCTTTTGATAGCCGGATTTCTGTCACGTGTCACACGTCGGGCTACCTGTGGTCTGGATAATTTCGTGGCTATTTCGATGGTAATACAACAACAGTGTGATTTTTCGAATATTTATCATGTTAAACACCAGTTTATTTACTGCTGGAACTATTCATCAAGGTGACAAACGCTTCAGTGACATTTCGAGAGGATGCCAGTGTTCTTTTATTTGCTCAGAATTCAATTGCCTATCGATCGCTCGGTGGACTTCTGAAATGATCGATGTCGGATCATAGACACTAGGCTATTTAATAACATATTAGTGATCTTCAGTGAAGATCACTAATTACAATCTTAGAAGATCAAGTACAACTAAATGTGTTGTCAACACTGAACGATACAAAAGTGTTTATAGAAATAGACTTGTACGAACTTGGTGTCTAAATAGTTTTTAATTAATAGATTTTTGTTTTAGCTGGATCGCGCACAATTCAATTAATCTAAATTTTAAATGATCGATTTTATAGTTTATGTACTGTTTAATAAACGAGCAGGAGTGTTTTATCGGGTTTAAAACCACGAGGCGAAGCCGAGTGGTTTTAGACCCGATAAAACAAGTTCTGCGAGTTTATTGGACAGCTTCAAAAACGATCTTCCAAAATAATACATTTTCAGATTATTTCAGTAAAAAAAAAAGCAAGGAAAACACAAACATAGCAGTATCGTGTTACTTCTAACGCCTTACACATGCGCACCGATACTACTGATACTCTCCAAAAGATCCCACATTTGAACGACGGTCCGAAAGTGTGACCAAGGAGCGATCTTTCCGGACAACATACCTGTCGTCCCGTACAGGGAACAGGCAGGTCAATGATACGACACCAATATTAATTATGCATGAGGTTTTGAAATTTAGTATTCATGCTTAGAATTTGTATTATTATTAACTATTTACCCATTGTAGTTAATATTTTACAGTTAATAATTCTCACTAGCTTTGTCTACAGTTCTCAATCTTGACTGTCAGGACACACTAATGACTAATCATGTTTCGTATCTAATGTGTTGTTGGTGTGGCTCAGCAGCACTTCGAATTCCTTTACATTATTATTATTATAGAATAAGCATTATGCTTGGCAACCACACTGAGGGGTAACTAACCTTGTGTCCAGATTCTTCACTTGTAGTCCATCTTTAACCCTTTCAGTTGCAGCCGAAACCGATTTTGAGCGAAGGCGTAAATCTTGCTCCAGTGCTGTCATGCTGAAATAAGTTCAGATAAATGAAGGTAAATATTCAAGAATCCTAAAACTGTTAATTATTGCTCACTAAATGAACAACGTTAGCAACACATTTACTAACCGTGCTTTCACAGTCTGTTACGGAGCGATTGCGTATTCTACCCTTCATGTTGTACATATGCTATGGAGCAAAAGTGCCGTTCAGTTAATCTTTACTTAGTTTATGACTTAATCAGCTTAAACCATTTACTTAACTTTACGTTACTAAGCAACTTGACCATTGAAGTACAATACGGCCAGTAAGCGGTGCATATGTACTGGCACACTTCTCTTGTACAGTGTACAAGTTTTGATAACGTAAGCAAATATATTTCTTTTGTTTGTTGACCTTCTTTTGTTAACTAAGGATTAAAGGATTTAATAGTTACTTGTAAACACCTGGATTAGTTTCGTAATAACGAAGTTGTTTACGAATACTACTAACTTCTTTCTCTTGATGAATATTATTCCACTGCGTCCGCACCGCAGGGTTCAAACTCGTAAAACTACAACAAGCGGCGACCTTGTTGGAAGACTTTTACATGGTCGCGTGCCTTGTAAGCTTATCTATTTAATTACTTAAGTATCCAAGTAATCTACTCGATAACTTTAGTAGTAATTTTACGTCTTATACTCAAATGTGTACAGCAAAGTACAAGCTCATTACATCTTAGCAACCAATAGTATTCTAGGATGATGGCACGTGCACATTAGATTACGTAGCTAAATTAGTATGCAAGCGGTCACTATAAAACCCTTTGCACTGTAGAATCCACAGAGAACAATGTAAAACCTTGAGAGAAGAGCAACAGTAAAAGCTCATCAAACAACTTGAAGTTGAAGTTCATTTTATTGAGTGCTAGCTTCGTGAGGAAGTCTCTAGATTGTGACCGTCTTTCCCCCAAAGACGCGCTTACAACATTCACGATGAAATAGCTGAGTATGACGCTTTCACCGTCCGTTCCCTTCGAGTGCCCTCCCTTCCTCCCGAGACTACTAATTACAAATACACACCATATGACTGACAGCATTTATTACTACTTAACGAAATACTTAACAGAAGTCCAAGTACAGTGTTCAATGTTCGATGTTCGATGTTCAGTGTTGCGTCGATCTTTCTCAGTTGTCCTTCGTCTTTCTTGTCCTTCGTCTTTCTTGTGTTATGTGACAAAAGTCGAAGCCTTTTTGAAACCTTTGGTACCTCTCTTTCAGTGTCATGGTAAAACATGAAACTCAATGGATTAATTCACACGTACGAATCCAATAAACTAGAATAAGCATCGGTACCTTTTGAAAACTAACGTTAACTATTATATTTCGATTTGAGGGTTTTCTGAATATATGAACCTTGACCTCTTAATCATTCGGACCCTTTACGGTCAACCATTAATTACTTTGTGGTGTAACCTAAAGCTACCACTGTAATGATAACATATGTTTTCCAATGTTCTACAACAGCCATTTAACAATACAACTCATCGTATGTAATTATCTTGTTGGTTAATATCATCAACGTTTTCCTGTAAACAACTTGCTCATTGCTTATGGCATACGCAATGAGTTGGTTGCCTCTGCGAGTAACGAAAACTCCTCCCATCCTGAATATTGGTCGAACTGCGTGTTCACACCTTTCCTCAACTTTACCCCCGAAAATCCCCTTTTACCAAACATACTTTGCAATGTATTTTTACATAGCTGTGTTGGAAACAACTTTTTCCATACATCTATCCTAGTTTATAAGCAAATCTAAGCTGATAACTTATACCTTTCTTTGAGAGCTTATTTTACTGTTTACTAGTTATAATCAGTTGACTCTACTGCATAGCAACCAATAGCAGTTCGAGTTACGTTCACGTGCACACTGTGATTGACTGATCTAACTCAATCCCAGCATGCAATGGTCAATCCCAGCATGCAATCGACTTCTATAAATGTTGCTACGCGGGAGAATTCATCACTCTTGCTTAGAACTAGATTACACTCAATGCTCTCTAGCCTCAATGTAAGCACCAAAAGAAGAGATTATAGAAGAACTCAACCAAGACCCTCGTTCTTATTTGTTGTCGTCTTTCCCCAAAGACGTGCTTAACACTTGTCCTTCGTCTTTCTTGTCCTTTCCAACTGTCCAACTGCTCTTTCCAACTGCTCCGGCTCCACTACAAGTAACGTTCTTCTTCTTTAAACCTTCGGAATTTACCCGTATCTCTGTATCAAGATGCTGAAGAGGTTTCTTAGGTTTTTCTATCTTCCCGTACACACTCCAACTGAACTCTACTGATTTGACACTCCCTATGACCGCGTCCTTTCTTTATATATCATAGCTTGTGATGTAACTCTTTTGTTCTGATACAATGTACTTAAATGCTTAATGTCCCTCTTGGGATTACTTACTTATTTAATCACTGTTCAAGTATTTTGCTGTCTCAAGGGGCGTAATTATTTCGTCACACCTTCCCCCTTAAGATAATATATACACTAAATAAATTTCCACTATTATCAAAACAGAATATAATGAAATAATTAATATATTATGCTCTGCTCAGCGCATCTACATTGGTGTTCTTTATGCCTGGCTTGTGCTCGATCTTGATGTCATATTCTTGTAATGTTACACTCCAGCGTAGTAATTTCTGGTTCTTGTAGATCTGCACATCTCTCCAAGTTTCGACGCTGTTAGGGCGGAAAAGACTTCCTTCGTGCGGTAGAATTCCAGCGACTGGTTCTGGAATCACTAAGGCTGCAACATCATCATCACGATCTTGCCACTTCTTTAACAGATTTATGTAGTACGTGCGATGACGTTTCTTGCTCCTCCCCGTGTCAACTTCGTAGCTGCGTCCCTCATCCTTCACTTTGGTAATCACATATGGGCCATGCCATTTAGTTTCCAGTTTACTTCCAGGGGTTGGTAACAGCACCAAGACCTTGTCTCCTTCTTCGAATCGTCTAGTAGAACTTTTCCTGTCGTAAAGGCGTTTTTGCTTTGCTTGACTTGCTTTCAAGTTTTCTGCTACGTTTTTTGCATTTTCAACATCCTTCTGCGTACCTACAGGACGTAGCTTACTACTTTGGGTTCCGATGGTTTCTCTTCTAGCCAGCTTTCTTTTATGATTGACATCGGTCCTCTGGGCATTCTGCCATACAGCAACTCAAAAGGAGAATAACCTGTTGACTCACAAGGTACTTCTCTGTAGGCAAAAAGTAGATAAGGTAAATATCTATCCCAGTCTTGTACACAATCTTTTACAAACTTTCTTAGCATTGTTTTTAGTGTTCCATTAAACCTTTCAACGAGCCAATTGGCCTCAGATTGATAAACGGAGGTTTGTGTCTTTGTTATCCCTAACTGGTCATATAATTGGGTCATAAGCTCGCCAATAAAGTTAGATCCTTGATCAGAAACTAACTGTTCAGGTATTCCTAGTCGTGTAAAACATAGAATAAGAGCATCCGCAACAGTTTTTGAGCTTATATTCTTCAAGGGTATAGCCTCTGGGTATCGTGTTGCGTAGTCAACAATGGTAAGGATGTACTTACAACCCGACTTACTTCTCGGCAACTCTCCAATAATATCAATGGCGATCATCCTGAATGGTTCGCTGACAACTGGAACTGGTCTCAGAGGTGCACGACTTGCGACATTTCTTCTACTCACCAGTTGGCATTCAGGGCATGTGGCGCAATACTTCTTCACATTATCGAAGTGGCGCAATACTTCTTCACGAAGTGTAGCTTGGGCCAATAGCAGTGAACAGCAATTCTTGAATGTGTCTTTTCTTGTCCCATGTGTCCAGCAAGTGGAGTTGCGTGACCCACACTTAGAATTTCCTGCCTGTAAAATTCTGGTACTACAATACGATCATTATAATTCAAACCATCATGATCCTCGTTGTTACATTTCCTATGCATAAGAATTCCATTCTTCAAATAATAGCTATCTGAATCTGGTTTATCCAAAACTTTTTCATACGTTGCTTTTAATGTTACGTCAGATTTCTGGTCTGCTATCAATTGCTCTCGATTTCGATCTAAGATGTTTTTGCCATCATCACACTGTTCATTGTGTAACTGTTCCTGCGTTTTCGTTTCCACATCACTACCATTCCCGTCACCCAATAAATGTTTTAAACTTACTTCATATGCAGGGCCATCTTTGTTGTGTAGTTTCGTAGATGCCAAGCTTTTTACCGCAACTTTGTTTTCACGATCAATAAGCTCATCTCTCTTTTCTTGTGCCTTTTGTAAAGCAACTTGGTTTCGAGTGAGCACAAACGCCTGGTTACCATCATCATTGATTCCTTTTGCTTGTACATCTTTTTCCCACTGTTCCAGAACTACTTTTTGCGTCAGCGTCTGACCATAAGACGAGCGTCCAAGTAACACATCCACTGGAAGACATGTCATGACACCTACGAGTTCTGTATGTTTTCCTTGCTCGCTTTCCATGTTCACCCACACCAAGGGAACTGTTAGTCTCTCACCATTAGCTGTAAGTACAGAAATGTACTCGCCTGTCTTTTTGACATCTGAAGCAAATCTCTGGTGAATCAGTGTTCTTGTGCAACCCGAGTCCACCAACATGTTAACTGTTTTTCCAGAAATGCAACCAGAAATATAGTGTGGTTGCAACTCAGCTTCTCGCTCAGAATCAAGTGGAGTCATGCACAACAGACCTGTTCCACCTGGATTCCTCTTTCCCTCTCTGAAGTCATAGGACAGATGACCAATTTTCCCCACATACAAAGCATCGAGGTTGTGAATTATTGTCTCTCCCTCTGCGTGACTGATAACTCACTGCAGGCGGTGATTTAGGTTGTGGAGTGCTTTGCTCTTCTGTTGATACTGTAGCAGTTGGCTTGATTATGGCTTGAATTGTTTTTTTCCCATAACCAACATACTTTTCATCGATGATTGGGCCTTTCTTTGCTTGTATATGGTCGTTGGCAATCGTGGCAAGTTCTCCAGAAGTCTGTGGTTTCTTTTCTATCAACCAAGAGCGCAGTTCAGGTGAAACTGAATCTAACATTTTTTCTATCATAAACTGTTCTTTGATTCGCTCTTCACTACCTTCTGCTTTTGCTACTCTCATCCACCTGTCTAAATACCTACGAGACCTGTGAACCCACTGCACAAAATCTTCATCTGGCTCTTTTTCTGAATTCCTGAATTTGTATCTATAATAGTAGTAGTAGGAAAGTGCCGGTTCTGCAACACGGGCGCACCGGTGCGCACCGGTGCGCACCGGTGCCATCCGATACCATCCGAGTTCTGGTCCACGGGCCGTCCGATGCAGCCCGGAGCAGCCCGGAGCACCTCTGGAGTTATTTTGAAAACGATCCTAGCTATTATGCCGCACCGGCCTAAGGATTTATGCTATGCCACGGTTATTTTTTAGAACGACATTTTTCGCTGACGTTTTTTTATTTTCCCCAGTATTCCCTCATTTTTCCGTGAGTCAGCAGTTCGTGGTACAAACAAGTGACGTCGACACAAACAAACTAAATAATAAAAATCCATTTTGAAAACTCTCTATTCGAAAATGCCTCTAGCTACCCGGTCACCTCACGGTGTGAAAAAGCCCTGAGATAACGCCTCAGTCTACAGAGTAGATAATCATCAAATAAACAAATAAAGCAAAACGTCTGTGTGATCAATCATTGTAAAATATATACAACCAGCGAGTTCGACCAGCCTATTGTTCTCTAGGATACCTATTGTTTACAAACTAATTTTAGTTTCCAAATCTAAATCCAATTAATTTTATTGTAACGGACCAGCCTAAGGATCTTTGAACGTGTAATTCTGATCACGTTTATTTTTAGTATTCAATTCCAGTTAATCTTATTTAAAACTTAAAGTTTCCACCGCTGAAAATCAAACCGATTAAACTCAACCGTACACGCTATTGTTCTCCTGGATATCGCTATTGTTCTTACATGAAACTATTTCAGTATCCAAATCAAGGTCCAACGCGATCAGTTTAAGGACTAATCTTTTTATCACGTTATGTAACAACTGGTCTATTGTTTAATTTTATAAAGTATCTTCAACCTAATATTTTTATGTCGAGGTTTTAAGCATCCATCATTAAAAATGTACAAAGATTAACTTAAACAATGGAGAGACACGCTAAATAAGTAATCTATTGTTTTATCAACAGGTGACCATATGTAAATTCGTCTGTGTATCGGGGAAAAAAAAACTCAATTAACCCACATCAGAGTCGAACACACAATTTGTTTTATCCCTACGATTGCCAAACCAACCTCCACTATTACTGAAATCCGACCCATTGAACCACACATTCATTCTCAGTTTTGACTGACTCAAGTAGAACCAACGATGAATCATTCTCAAACAGACCAAGAAGTGACCCAACTCTTGTCAAAGTGGGTCGGTGAAGCAAGTGAACCTACATTCACTTGTCCTGAATGCAGTAAACCCTTCAATCATCAGAGAAGTCTAACAAGACATAAAGAGAAATACATCAACACCAAAACGTGTCATGCTTGTTCAACTTCATTTCAAACGGTTACTGAACACATAGATTATAGGACTACACAGGAACCCCAACCTATAAAATTATCGTAAATAATACACAGGGATCCCAATTTCAATAGTTTCTGAATAGATAAGGGTGGGGGTACGTAAAATCACATAAAATCGGAAATATTTAGTTGTTTTCTAGCATTTAAAACTTTTTTCGGATTACACAGAACATATAGCTTTTAAAAGCTCTAGGTCTAGGTCTAGTTCTAGGTCTAGTTCTAGGTCTAGTTCTAGTTCTAGTTCTAGTTCTAGTTCTAGTTCTAGTTCTAGTTCTAGGTCTTGCCTAGGGCTATCAGGCTATCGGCTATCAGGCTATTGGCTATCAGGCTATCGGCTATCGGCTATCAGGCTATTGGCTATCAGGCTATCAAGCTATTGGCTATCGGCTATCGGCTATCAGGCTATTGGCTATCAAGCTATTGGCTATCAGGCTATTGGCTATCGGCTATCAGGCTATCGGCTATCAGGCTATTGGCTGTCAGGCTATCAAGCCATTGGCTATCAGGCTATTGGCTCGTAGCTAGGTTCGGCTCGTATAGGCTCGGCTCGTAGGCTCGGCTCGTATAGGCTCGGCTCGTAGGCTCGGCTCGTAGGCTCGGTTCGTAAGCTCGGCTCGTAAGCTAGGCTGGTAGGCTCGGCTCATAGGCTCAGCTCGTAGGCTCGTAGACACGGTTATATGGTTATTGACCAGTGTAGATTCTAGTGTAGATTGTAGAATCTAGTGTAGAGTGTAGATTCTAGTGTAGAGTGTAGAATCTAGTATAGAATTTAGTGTAGAGTGTAGTGTAGAGTGTAGAATCTAGTGCAGAGTGTAGATTTTAGTGTAGAGTGTAGAATCTAGTGTAGAATTTAGTGTAGATTCTAGTGTAGAGTGTAGAATCTAGTGTAGAATCTAGTGTAGAATCTAGTGTAGAATCTAGTGTAGATTCTAGTGTAGATTCTATCTACACTAGAATCTACACTAGATTCTACACTAGATTCTACACTAGATTCTACACTAGATTCTACACTCTACACTAGAATCTACACTAAATTCTACACTAGAATCTACACTGGTCAATAACCATATAACCGTGTCTACGAGCCTACGAGCTGAGCCTATGAGCCGAGCCTACCAGCCTAGCTTACGAGCCGAGCTTACGAGCCGATAGCCGATAGCCTGATAGCCAATAGCCTGATAGCCGATAGCCTGATAGCCCTAGGCAAGACCTAGAACTAGAACTAGAACTAGAACTAGAACTAGAACTAGAACTAGAACTAGAACTAGATAATAGGTTACTAATAATTAAAATATCACTTATTTACTATTGAAACTTAGAAAAATACGCTTTTAATTGCCGTGTTTTGTATCACGTACCCTAGAGAATTGAGACATTGAGTTGTTTTGATAGCGGATTAGCGATCAAGCACTTTTTCTTCACTGATAAAAGAGGGATAAAAAAAGCACCGAAAACAAAATAATTCAGCAAATAAGTAGTAAAAACGAAAGGTGACAAGCTGTGCTCGTAGCAACTTCTGTGACTCGAGAAAACATACTGTTTTGAGCTTTTTCCCCCTTCAAAAGTCGATGTTTACATTTCGCCGGTCGATTCGCATGACTGCACGCCTTCGCAAGTAGTCGCTACTTTTGTTAGTAATTCTTCATTATTATTAGCTGGAATGGCCTCGAAAAGTCTTTAAAAGTGAAAGCAGTTATACTTTCATTGAAGAATGTCGAAAACTTTCGTTTTACTTACCTTTTAGTCGAAAAATCTACTGATTGTGTGACAACACAAACCTGACCTTCACACAGACTTTCTGTCACGGCTGAGTAGAAAAATTTCCACAGGAAGCCCTGATTACCCATGATGCACCATTTTGCCGAAAGGGTCTATTGCCAATGAGATTTATTATCCCGTGGTTTGTGTCTGACCAGGACCTCCCATTTTGGTAGACGATGTGGGCGCACTAAATGAGCTGGTTATTTATTTAAATACGTCCATGTAATATACATAGCGATTGTTATTTTTGAATAAAATACAGACATCAATATTATTTCTGCTATAATCACATACATGAAGAAATTACTCGATGCTGATTGGCTGAGAGCATAGCAGTTCAAATGTAATTGCACAATGTAAAATGTGTAATTCAGTGCAAAAAATGTGATTCAGTGCAATTACAAACGCAAATTCTCGATTTTCATTGGCTAAAATACAATAGAAAATGACATTAGCCGATCACATTGCAGTAGATTCCATGGCAACTGAAAATTCATAGGAAATCCAAAAATTCAAGATGGCGGATGCCGTTTTGCGGAAAAGGGTATTTCTGAACAAACTTAGAATAGTTTGATTTTGATAAATACATTTATTTTGATGGACATTTCGGAGAGAATTTCGGACTGCCGGGAGACCACTTGTCATAATATCGCGGGATTAAAATGACTCATATTGCTGGTAACGTCCAAAGAACTAACAACAACTTTTAATACGAAGCCTTCAGTCTTGTTAGTCGTCGTTTTACGGATACCTTCGTGTTAACCAAACCACCAATTTCACCATCGGACACCATCGGATAATGAGATGCACCGTGATACCATCCGTCACCACTCGTATCCGATGGTGACCATCCAGCGGGCCCTGTGGCAAAGAATTGTAATATATGCGATATGCCACAGGGTGACCAAACCGACAATTTCACCATCGGATATCATCGGATACCATCGGATAATGAGATGCACCGTAGTACCATCAGTCACCACTCGTATCCGATGGTGACCATCCAGCCAGCCCTGTGGCCAAGACCTTCGATAGTGGTTTGGTCACCCTGTGGATATCGCATATATAACAAGTCGACTTTGCCACAGGGCCGGCTTGATGGTCACCATCGGATACGAGTGGTGATGGATGGTACCACGGTACATCTCATTATCCGCTAAAAACAATTCTAAATTCAACTATCGTAAAGTCCTCAGTCTCCTCACTATGATGCCATAAAGGGAGATGCATAAAGGCTATGACTTCATATTAAGTAGCGATCCGCGTAAGAACGAAAGCACGAACGGCTATGGAACTTTAGGAATGTCTTATGCAAAGAAATCGTAAAGGGATTAAGTTATTAAAATCCATCGATCTGATTGGTTAAAGTCTTTGAAACTCCGATTTTTCTACGATATACTTCGTTTCCATACACGAAACTCCGTATATGGAAGTAGTAATCGTTCTCCGATTGTTTCATTGGCTTCGGGAACAATTCGTATATGTGAGCGTCACGAAATTCTGACTCTCATCTCGAATTTCAAGTCATCGATGTCGTGTCAACAAGTTGAGGCCATCGAATAAGCCAATGTAAAGGAAGCTGAAAAGCCGAAATCAAACGCAAAAAAGTAACTTACAAGATAAGGAAAGTTAGAGTGGATGTGCATGAGGTATTCCAATCGAATGGAATGCCCTTTTCCGCGCTCTGTTGCTGTTCGCGACACGACGAATGGAAGCATGGCGCGGTGAACGCCGATCAACTTCGCTTGTGTTCACGTGAAGAATCACGGCTGTTTCTATCAGACGAGGATGCAAACTGGTCAAAGAACAAGACCAGGAAAGCAGCAAAACATCTACGAGAATTGAACATTGAAAGCTGTGGCGAGATCACACAGCTAGGTAGCCCAAGCTGTGTATCAGTACATTATTATAAGAGAATGTATGTGGATAATGTCAATAAAATCAATAAAATAATAAAATGAAAATGAAATCCTCTATAAAGTTCTGTGTATCTTCTTTAATTATTCCTTTATTGTTTGTGAAGATTTGAAGCGATTTAGACGAGAATTGAGTGAGTTATAGCCATTTTAAAATTAGCCCTTCTCTGACCAATAATTATTATTGGGCTACCTGTGGAGATCGCTGAATCTTCAATTCACAAAGCGAATGACTCTCTTCGACGCCTCACAAGAATCGATATTTCATCTAACACCCAGTTCAGCGTTCTTACCATTGCATGTCTTTGTTCTTATCCTTCCCTAAGAGTGATATGCGCTCGGAGAATTAGACTAGATGTGATGGAAGTCCTCATTCCCTGAACTTGTGAAAGGAGGAATCGACATCGTTGCGGATGATGAACTATTTTCAGATTTTTTTTGAGATTTTACAAGTTTTAGGACATTGAAAATGTATTTTGTTTTTGGCGCTCCGGCGGACTTCACTCTCGCCAAATTTCATCCAATAGCATTGAGGTGAATGGGACATATCTGTCAACGACAATGAGATAAATAACAGAGACTCCCAAACAGAACGCATTGTAACATAAAATGTTTAGTTCCTCACATACGATTTTGTTCGAAATGTACCATGTGAATGTTTATGATAAATGTGACAAATTGTATAAGTTTCAGCTGTGTAATCGTACTATCAACGAAGTAAAGTTACATATACTGTTTGAATTTCGCGCTAACGAGGAGTTCTCCAATGAGATCGTTCACTATAATTGGATAGACACATTTACGACCGCACCTCTTTAACGTCCCCCATAGCCGCGGGTCTATTGTTTTCGCTTTAGTTCTTACGCGGATCGCTACTTAATATGCATTATGACCATAAAGTCTATGTCATATTAATTGGCAGTATCATTTAATGTTATGTACGTTTTGTGCATACTAATGACTTCACCATCTGATACCGTGGTAAACCAACTTTCACCATCCGTATCAGGTCGTGAGTATTGGACAACCCTCGTCAGTCCAAAGCACAAATGTTCATACAATTCTTGGTAATTTGAAGTCCGTATAACTTTTTACGTTTTAGTAGAATCGCTCTAAAACTATGAATGTTGTACGTTTACTATTGTTAGCATACTACGCGTCTACGCCCACTATTTCTACATTTGAATCAAAACTGAAACATCACGATCTGACTAATCTGCGTATTTATCAATAAGAATAAGAATAAGAATAAGAATAAGAATAAGAATAAGAATAAGAATAAGAATAAGAATAAGAATAAGAATAAGAATAAGAATAAGAATAAGAATAAGAATAAGAATAAGAATAAGAATAAGAATAAGAATAAGAATAAGAATAAGAATAAGAATAAGAATAAGAATAAGAATAAGAATAAGAATAAGAATAAGAATAAGAATAAGAATAAGAATAAGAATAAGAATAAGAATAAGAATAAGAATAAGAATAAGAATAAGAATAAGAATAAGAATAAGAATAAGAACAACTTTATTTTACTAGGGTAGCACATGACAGTTTACACTGATTAACTAGTGGCCCTCATACTATAAACTACTATAACAATATTGTAGAGTGCAAACACTAAAACCGTGAAACAGTACAGACTATTTAGTGCTAAATAGCACCAATAAAACAATAGAAAACAAAAGGCATTGCACTATTTAGTGCTAATTAAAGTTAGCACTATTTCATGGTTTTAGTGTTTGCACTCTAACAACATATACTATAAAAACTAATATGACAATACTATAACAATATAAATATCAATTATTTTCATTGGCCGCAACTGCTGTTGATAACACAACCGCACATTCCACATTATGTTGACAGAAGTACAAGTGCAAATGCTGAAACTACTTAGAAACAGAATGAAGGCGCGCAACATTAGCAGACTCGGTTTCTCTGTCAAACACTAGAACTTCCTCTCGCTCTAACTGCTTGTTTCTTCGTTACTTTTTGTTTTGATGTATTGAGTTATTTGAAGCATACAAGCAGACAGCAGTAGAATAGCACCAGCGGTGTAGAAAGCAGGATGGTACGACCCACTTACATCAGATATAAAGCCTGTGGGAGAAAAAGCAACAGTTATATCTTATTCATGTAAATTTTTATAATCATAGTTTTATTGTAAGTTATTATACAGTTGAACCTCCGGTTGCGACCACTCTCGTAAGCGACCACCTCTCATGCACGCCGGCGATCAGTTTTCCAAATTACCAAAAGTTCAGTTCCAAGTCAAATCACTATAGTTGGAACCTCTCGTAAGCGACTGACTCTTGTAAGCGACCACAAAGCTTGACATTTTGGGTGGTCGCTTAGGGGAGGTTCGACCGTATATTTTTTCTTTCTATCCTTAAGGTGCGGTAATACGAGCAACAAAATCGTACAACTTGTCGCGCAACATTGTTGCGTTGCAAGTTGCAGAGCAATGTTTCTCGTATTACCACCGTTCGCGCAACTTGTCGCGCAACACATTTTCGTGTTGTAGGTTGCAAAACTTTGTTGCGCAAAGTAGAAGCTCTTTCTACTTCATGCAACAAAGTTTTGCAACCTGCAACAAATGACCGAAAATTTAATTTGTTGCGCGACAAGTTGCGAGAGCGATGGTAATACGAGAAACATTGCTCTGCAACTTGCAACGCAACAATCTGAAAATGTTGCGCGACAAGTTGCACGATTTTGTTGCTCGTATTACCGCACCTTTAGTATTGTAAAGCGCTTCGAACAATACTCCAGTTTCGCGTTGCTTAGAGATGACCGCTGTCCTTGACAAAAGACGCATTTGTACAGGCTTAGCCTCGATTCAGAAAACAGTCCGTGCAATTCAAAAATGTTTCTATTGTTTAATGTTAACATTTTTTCGTGTTCTTGTTGATATTTGTGAATAATTTACATTGACTCGAGGCTAACCCTGTACAAATGCGTCTGATGTCAAAAATATTTTAGATAGCTTTTTAGACAGCATAGCTTTTAATATTTCTGCTCACAAAACTTGGGAGATCTATAGTAGATTTCGAGTTAATGAAGCATCAAACTTGCTAATACAAGAAGTTTTGTGAAAATATACTAGGTTTAAGACTGTATTCTATGAACGTTTCGTCTTCGATCTTCATCAAAGTTGTATATTCAAGTCACTATCACATGTGTACTTATCATCGTCCCTACTTCAGTAGAAGATTTTCTTCAGTACTTGCAAGAATTAAACGCGAAACCATTGTTGGTAAATACCAAGACGCCATTTTGTCAACACAGGGATGTTCGCTTGCAGTGATAATAAAGTGCTTTAGAACAATATATTAAAGTCAAATTGCGTTCTTTCATGATAAATTGGCAGCTAAGTCCAATGTCAGCCTTGGAAGTAGCAATAAAGCCGTTTTAAAATCCTAAGTTAACTCGCATTCGATGGCCTGAAGTCGAATCTTCGCTTGAACTCACAACTGGTCGCGCATGCGTGCAACAGAATTCCCTCCTGGTGATACAATCATGAGGGAAATTTAGACTAATTATCCCTCATGATTATTCATGACAGTCCCTCATATATCAATCACCGGGACCTTGGACAGAGCAGAGGCAACACCACTCTGTCCGACTTATGTTTAACTTGAAAGCAGGCTCTACTCCATGTTATTCAAGCATCCAACACATGTGGGATGCTATGTCCTCGACTCTGCACATGAGCATAGCATATGCAAAGACCGGAAAAATCTTGGAACTCTTTATTTCTTCCCTTTAGAACTCAAACCATAGAACGAGTAGATCTTAATGAATTCTATTGTTTGTATTAGCCAATCACAACAGATATTGTAAGCAGCTGCGAGACATACTTCCTTTAGCCCATTGCTTATAAACGTTAGCACACCATGAAGTGTGTTTTTTCGTATTCTTCGACTCTGCGCATGAGCAGAACCTATGCAAAGAGCGGAATTCTTTCTTTTCTGGAATAAAATCTTGGAACTCTTTATGTCTTGCCTTTAGTCCATTGCTTATAAACGTTTGCACACCATGAAGTGTTTTTTTTTCGTATTTTCGGGCACTTTCCCTTGCTTGGTCAACTACAGCGTCTTTTGCAAAGGCAAAACAACTGCCCGCCATGATTTGTGACCAAAATGATGATTAAATATTCCTAAACTGACTAAAAAATACTCGATCATTGAACAAATGAAACAAAGCATGTCGTGTAATCAACGCTCTTTGAGAAAAAGATTGTAGTTCGTACTTCTCTAAGTTAATCAAAGTGAACTATATTTTACTTTATTTCCTCGGTGATCATGGTAATACAAACTAATGCTATGGCTTCTTGGGATATTAGTGATTAAATGTCCCTCAGCCTCGGGAAGTTTAGTAAGTTTAGTAACTCGCCCGGAGTCTCGGGACTCCACTAAACTTCCCTCGGCTTCGGTTATACTAAAACAATTATTCACCTCAGGCTCAGTGATTATGGTGAATATTCCTCGACTTCGTCGAATACTGATTGTTCAATAACATGCATGTAGGCTTACCAGCTAGGACGGGACTCGCAAAGAGACTGAACCCTTGAAAGAATAAGTACCATCCTATCCCCATACCAGCATATGACTTCATCATTATACAAAGCACAGGAGCTGCAATCAGACCTTCACTGACTCCACACACTACAGAATACACCATAAGGTGAGTAAAGGTGGTTGCCAAGGGAACCAAAAAGTCATTCATTGCAAACATCACTATTCCAAACTGACAAAGCGGTAAATGTGGAATCCAGCCAGTGTCGCACAACTTTCCTGTCAACAGCCTGGACACTAATGAGCAGGTACCGATGGCAAAGTACATCCAAGATGAACGATGTCCAGGTATTCCAAGTTCTGCAGCGTATTTTGTCTGGAAATAGAAAATCAACAAATCGACTGATCAAAGTGTCATTTATAAACCGAGAGGCCATATAATAATAATAATGACTTTATTAATGTCTCAAAATCTTAATAGCTGGGCACAAGTGCCCTACTAATCGGGGAGACTTAAATCTAAATACAATTTCGGCTCGTATTTATATCCGGTCACTATATCCACTGATACAACACGGCCTAGCGGATTATAAATGACTTCTAAAACCCAAATATTCATTTAACTGATAATTAATCATTTCCGATCGAAAAAGTTCAAGAAAATCACACATTTGTAGGGGTTAAGAGAGATGTCTGTGACATTGCGATCATGCGCACTGAACACCACAACTATAGTTCTTAAGATAACTAAAAGTTTTGAAATGTTTCACTTGGATATTACTGCAATTTTCAAAATCATGCGAACTCAGACAGCTAAACACTCAACTGGCTTTAGCCGTTTTCGCTTCCGTCAATTATGATCAAAATGATAAACAATGATCTCAAAGCACTCTAAATACCTACCAAATAATCAAAATATATATTTAGATAATACATTATAGTTCAGACCTTATTTCTATTCTGTATTTCTTCGTTATTTTAATTTTTAATTTTGATTGATGGAAGCGAAAACAGCAAAAACAAGTTGACTGTTTGGCTGTCTGAGTTCGCATGATTTCGAAAATTGCAGTAAGTTCCAGTTTTACACGATTAAAATAGAAAGCTTCCTTAGCTTTTAGACGGAAAGGAGTTCTGGCGGAATCTAGAATCTTAAAACAGTGTATTGAATACAGGGCAGGCGTGGAACTTACCAAATGAACGTACGGTAAGCAATATCCAAAGATGTATATCGAAATAGAAACTGAAAGAATCATAAACATGGGATCTTTAAACAAGGACAAGTCCAACGCACATCTGCAACGTTCTTTAACAATGGCTTCAGACATCAAGGGTTTAGATGGAATATTCTTTCTTCTCGTAATGCTGCACCCCAGAATGCTGGGTACCACATTGATAGCAGCCAACACCATCAATGTTTTCCTCCAATCAAGATGTTCTAAAAGTGTTTGTGTAATAGGGCTCATAAGAAGAACACCAGCTGCAGGCCCTACTGATGCCATGGCTATAGCAACAGATCGATGTCTATCAAAGTACAATGGAACGATTTCAAAGCATACAAGATAACCCATCGACGATCCAAACCCTACCACAAATCCGTATGTGAAGTAGAGAACGTAGAGATTTGGAGCAAATGACGATCCCAGAAGACCTAGTGCGCATGTCAGTCCAGAACATACCATGACTACCCGGCATCCAAAGCGGTTGCATAGCTTTGCTGACACAGGAGAAAGAAATGTGCTTAAAGCCATCGCTAATGACGCAACCAGAGCTGTTGGAATGAAATAACAAATATAAAAGTTGTGAACTACTCTATCTATTCAACCAATCACAGCGCGCGAAATCATTACTCAACCAATCAGAATGCTTGGACACGGCACACAACTAGTTTCCACTCATGTGCTTTTAAAATGTGTATACAGCTATTTCAAAAAACTAGGTTGGTGAAGGTTTTGTTGCATGTTGCATGTTGCATGTTGCATGTTGCATACCAAGCCCAAAATGCACTATGGGCGATGTGAATGGAGTCAGCGAAAGGTCGCAACAATATGGACTGTGGGAATTTTCCCAAACCGTTTATCTTCGCAATATGAAGCCGGCATATTTTCTTCTGTATGTGCATACAGACACTGTTTACATATGATCCACAATACATTTCGGGCTTGGTATGCAAGATGCAAGATGCAAGATGCAAGATGCAACAAAACTGGCACCAACCTTTTTTGAAATAGCTGTATATACATTGTTATATTTTTGATTGTTTGATGTCACCTTTGTGTGTACTCTAATAAGCGGCACATACGGCTCTCGACTAACCAATCTACCAATTGTTATATAAATCAATAAAAGCCTATTAACTTGCTAATAGTATTTAGCATGATCCATCCAGTGGTCTATCGCAAATCCTGCAATCTGATTGGTTGGCTACTAGTGGTCTATCAGCTCACAGACCCCGAGTAGAGGTAAACAAACAAAATGGCCGCTTCGTCGTCGCGTTTTGCTAATGTTTCGGAGGAGTTTCTCAAAGAAAACAAAACAAAAAACAAAAAACACTTCATTTTTAATTTGTTGATATTATATTCAGTTCTAAATTGTCACCTGTTTCGGCTTTCCCAGCTTGGAATTCTCTAAGTATCTTCGGGAACATAATGCCATAGGTGTAAGGGCATCCCATTATAATAATACTGGCCAAGGTACAACAAACACAAACAAACCAGGACTCTTTCACGTCAAGTTGGTAGCTCTTTTCTGTTTCAAATCCTCCATTTTCTACGCGTGATTTATGCTTATCGGTTGTGTGACTGTCGTCAATAATTTTTCTAAATTTCATTGAATAAAGATAATGGTTAGATAGGTCTAGATAGATAAAGGGGGACTATTACGTAAATCGTTCAACATTTGATTTAGCTGAAACTTCACTGAAATAATGTCAAAGACCCATACAATCACATTTTGATGAATCTTTAGAGGTGTCAGTGACGTCATGTACTCAACCCAAACAATCAACATGGTTCGCTCCATACATTTGTTCATGTTTAATGTCTTGAATTATTTTATTTCTATGAAGCTAAACGTTTGTGTGAAGGAGTTTTCTTACATTATTTGTGCTTAGGATTGATTGTTTGACAAGTTTTCTTCAGTCGGTGCAGAACTGTTGTCTGAACAAACCGTCCAAATATTTTGATCATAAAATACAAAGAAATGTATGGAGCTGAGTTTGGGTTGAGTAAGTGACGTCACTGATACCTCTAAAGATTCATAAAAATATAGTACTTCCCTCTCCAATATTGAGAACATATTTGAACTAGTGATTATAAGACCCTTCAAGATTATTTCAGTGAAGTTTCAGCTAAATCAAATTTTGAACGTATTACGTCCTAGTCCCCCTATAACAAAATAGGTTAACTAACAAAATGACGTTTTTATTGGATTATACCAGGCTCTTAGAGATCTCCTTTGTTCCAATTTGTTATACTTTTCTTTCCTACTTTGTTGTTAGTTGTTCGTTCAAAGTTTAGTAGGATGACTTGGCAATAAACTCTCCCTTTCCTGTGAGTAGGAACCTTTTTTTTTTACTTATCTTTTTTTTGTTGTCAATAACTTTATTTGTCACAAACAACAATAAAATTACATTTAACATGATATTCAAAATACTTATTTACCTTACAGCTAAGTTACGTCACGCGTGACCAGTAAATCGGAACATTCAAATGAAGCCTTGAAGTCTAGACTCGAGTCTCGAACATTCAGACAGAAAAATCAAATCTCCACTAAATATTTCAGTCTCAAAAACGTTCATAAAATTAAAATTAAATTGGATGAAAATTTGTACCAGCTAAGCCTACATACTCTGCAATCACAACGGCCTGAGTAAACAGATATCTGATACTTTTTTCTTATAGAAATATTCGTGGAGATTTAATTTTTCTGTCTGAATGTTCGAGACTCGAGTCTAGACTTCAAAACTTTATTTGAATGTTCCGATTTACTGGTCACGTGTGACGTAACTTAGCTGTAATATACTTAATACAGTTGGTTTACAAATACAGTAATATACAAGTAAATATAATGGTACTAAGTTTAGATTTTTAGCAGGTGCACGTTCTTACGAGTTTTATTGTAAGCTCTTTTGTGTTTTACGTGAATAAATAAACTATTACTAGCAGTTTCTATAGAAAGTGAAGTGCTGCGATCGCAAATGGAGTAGGACATCTGAAATTCAAGACGAAATGGACTGCTACACTGCTTATGAATATTTAATCCAATATAAAGAACTAGGAGAAAATTGAAGTACCGTATGCACATTCATTTTACATTTCAGGCAAATAGTAATGACACAAGATAACAGATATACATCTAAATCTGGTAGATAGATGAGCGATATCGTCTCTGTATCTGCGATGGTTTGTCTTTCAACTGTTCAAGGGCAGTCAAATACATGTCGTGATCAATGTGATCGACTGTACATGTATTCCATCGTCAAACTGGACACGACTGTGCACAACAGCAGGGCTGAAAATCACTCTAAATCGTTCGTGACCTTTATGAATGCTTCCAGCAACGAATAAAGATGTGTTTCGCATGATAAATTTGTGAAAAAAAAGAACATTTACCTGGTTATTTCGCTTGATAAACACCGATCAAAACTGATACCGTAAACAACGAACTCGGAACAACTTGCTGTTGGAAGGGCTGCCGCTACAATCTAAATTTGAGCATAATCAATTTTAAACAAAATTTATAGACGGTATCAAACGAATGGTGGACAACAAGAGCAAAGTAAACACCTCATCGTGTATGACTTGAGTTCACATTTTCCGATATCATTGCAAGCGATTTCTCTCAACTTTTCCAGAAAAGTAGTTCAATATCATTGCAACAATTGAAGACTAAAATTTTGTTTTAATACGCCAGATTTACTTGGATTTCAGGTGATTGATTTAATTGCTTTATTTACGTTGGAATTATTTACTCAAAAACTTTAATCGAAGATATCTCAAAAAAGTTCTCACAGAATTTGCTTGTATTCACTAGAACTAGAGACAATTATGCCCACTATAAGATCACGAGAGCATTTTTCCAAAATAACCCTAGAATCCATATAAATCAAGAATATGTAAAAAGAGGAATTATCTCTCAGCGTTGCCATAGTAACGCCGATCTCCATAAAACATACTTCATCAGAAACATTTATCTTTCTGTAACAAGGTTGTAATACTTAATTTACCATTAGATCGTTCACAAACGCACAATTGTGTTTCAAACGCAAGAGGTATCGCTACGGAAAAACCCAATCGAGTCACCTTAATAAACGAGCAGGAGTGTTTTATTGAGTTTTAGATTTTATTGGGGATCTGCGAGTTTATAAAAACGATCTTCCAAAATAATACATTTTCAGATGATATCAGTAAAAATAACAGCAAGGAAAACACAAACATAGCAGTATCGTATTGCTTCTAACGCCTCACACATGCGCACCGATACTACTGATACTCTCCAAAAGATCCCACATTTGAACGACGGTCCGAAAGTGTGACCAAGGAGCGATCTTTCCGGACAAAATATCTGTCGTCCCGTACAGGGAACAGGGAGGTCAATAATACGAAACCAATATGAGACCTTCCCTCATTAGTATTCTTTATATAAAGAATACTAATAAGCAGTGCATTACCGGGTATAAAGGTACATGCACGTGATGTATTTCGTCCTTCTGATTAGACGAATTGCTCATTAATTATGCATGAGTTTTTGAAATTTAGTAATCATGTTTTTAGAATTATTATTATTATTATTATTATTATTATTATTATTATTATTATTATTATTATTATTATTATTATTATTATTATTATTATTATTATTATTATTATTATTATTATTATTATTGTTATTATTATTATTATTATTATTATTATTGTTATTATTATTAGTATTATTATCCTAACTGAAGGTGACAGACTTTACCTTGATTCTCTAAGTAGAGGAGATATCCCAGATACAGAAACATTGTCCCTGAACTATTTACCCATTGTAGTTAATATTTTACAGTCAATAATTCTCACTAGCTTTGTCTACAGTTCTCAATCTTGACTGTCAGGACACACTAATGACTAGTCATGTTTTGTATCTAATGATATAATTTGTTATTCCATCAAATACCAAACTAGGTACATATGATAAAGTACTTACAAATTCAAAACGTACAGTAACATAAACTACAGAATATAACTATCATATAACGAAAGAATATCATAACAATATTTTGCTATTATTTTCATGATAGAATTGTCATGTATATTCATGCCAGAATGTATTGTTGGTGTGGCTCAGCAGCACTCTCTTTGCATTATTATTATTATTATTATTATTATAGAATAAGCATTATGCTTGGCAACCACAGTGAGGGGTAACTAACCTTGTGACCAGGTTCTTCACTTGTAGTCCATCTTTAACCCATTCAGTGTTATCATTATTATTAGTATTTGCAGCCGAAACCGATTTTGAGCGAAGGCGTAAATCTTGCTCCAGTGCTGTCATGCTGAAATAATTTCAGATAAATGAAGGTAAATATTCAAGAGTCCTAAAACTGTTATTGCTCACTAAATGAACAACGACATCAACACATTTACTAACCGTGCTTTCACAGTCTCTGCTTGATATCGGTCTTCAACACGGCTTTCATCTTTAGTAGTTTCGATGACAGAAAATGTTACGGAGCGATTGCGTAATCTATCCTGCATGTTGTACACATTCACGATGAAATAGCTGAGGTCTTGTTATCGATGGTGACAGACAGATTGTTGGCAGTAATCAGTATACGTTTATAACTAGTCTTTAACTTGTTATCAGTGGTTACAGACTTCGATTGTTGGCAGTAATCAGTATACGTTTAGAACTAGTCTTTAACTCAACTTGGTTCCTGTCCAAGAAAGTATTGTTAACCACTGAAGCTAGAGTCCTGAGTGTTTGAATAATTAGATGCGTCACTGCTCAATTTCAATGGCAGAATAAAAGCCGTCTTTCTTGTATTCCACACACAAAAGTTTCTGTATGTCCAGACAAAGAAGCATTTCACTGTCCAAATTAATTATGAAAGGCTACCAGCCTCATAAAAATACTGTCTGAAATAGCAGACTTATCATAACAATAGCTAAGATTATCCTTACGCAAGCCTCTATGTAGTATCTGAAACCTGACACACATTTATGTGCGAACCAGTTAACGAAGACAGTCCATTGATTGGTCTTCCAGGAACTCGTGATGTTCGATTTCGCAATTTTCCCGATTTTGTGTGATTCGAGCACGAGCACCAGAGTCCCGGGGGGGGGGGGGTATACCCATATATTTGCTATACGGATATGTGCCGCTGGATAGGGTATGGTTTTTGAGCTTTTGGTCTTAGATAGGGTATACATTTCACCCTAAATTCAATTCAGTTTGCGAAGTTCAAAACACAAAATACTGAAACATCACTTCATATGTAATCGATTTTTGAAAGAAACAATTTCGCTTCATATGCACTTTTTAAATTAGCAAACAGTTTCTTTCGCAACTATTAAAAGTTCATCTCGATCAAACATCCCAGGGGACTCTTTGGCACATGCCGTGCATAGAGACATACACGCAGAGAGCATCAGAATACCACCAGCGGTGTAGAAAGCAGGATGGTACGACCCACTTACATCAGCTAGAAAACCTGCAGGAAGAGGGAACGAAGTTGGATAATTTTACAATAAATAATTACTGGCGAGAATCTTACCAGAAAGTACAGGACCCGTAAATATGGTGATTCCGTGGAAAGAGACGAACCATCCAAACCCCATGCCTGGGATAATTAAGCTTCGTCATTACACAGTATATTGATGTTGTGAACATGTCTTCACCGATCCCCAAAGACACAGAATACAAATAGAAGATGGCTTTCTATGTTCTATACAAAAATGATGAATGCCTCAGCTCTTGAAATGCTAGCAAGTGGATGCACGAGCGATAGCGAGTGCATTCAGCTGCATTTCAAGGTGAGGTAAAGGTATTTATTGCTGCCGCAGCGAGCGAGATTGAAGCGAGCGAGCAAGAGCGAGCCTGAAGCGAGCGAGCAAGGCAGCTCTCTAATCGACATATATAAACAATATATAGGGGCCTTTGGGCATTTTGCTTGCAAAACGCAAGGAATTGTGGTTATCGGCAAGATCAAAGGTGCAAGGCAGGCTGGTTAATGCGCAAAGTGAAATATCTGAATGCGCAGAGACCACAATATGCAAGGCGTCGCTAATACACGTGCAACGTCTTTCGCTTGAAACTTGATAATGGTCTCTTGGTTCAAGCAAGAACGTTAAATATAGAATTCTTTTTACGATGAAAGTCGTTTTCAACATATCAAGCTTTACCGTGTCGAATACTTTCACGGAGAGTCTGGGTTTTGGTCGAGAGTCGAGAGTCGAGAGTACCAGGTCGAGAGTCGAGAGTACCAGGTCGAGAGTCGAGAGTACCAGGTCGAGAGTCGAGAGTACCAGGTCGAGAGTCGAGAGTACCAGGTCGAGAGTCGAGAGTACCAGGTCGAGAGTCGAGAGTACCAGGTCGAGAGTCGAGAGTACCAGGTCGAGAGTCGATTTTTTTTTCCTACTCTAGATCTTTATAGCGAAAGACGATTTATTATAAAAGAATAAATGAACAAAAAAAAAAACTATACGGGAGTTCTTCTCGATTTAAAAACACGAGTTTCCTACACGTGGCCGGTCCCGAACTGATAAATCGATTTTCTAGACTTGTTTCATGCTACCAGTTTGCATCAAACTACTGCCCCTAAGAAAGAAACTTCAAGTACAATTGCTTTTGTCGATGATATTAAGCGAGGAAAAAGCTAGAGCAGTTTCACGCAATAGTCTTTCGCTATTTATATAGTGTAGCGACAGTACTGATAAGAGTGATGACAGCAATGAAGCAGCTCAGTTTGGTACACTTATCACGTGTTTGCATAATGAACATTACATTCTAGATCGAAATATCCCCTTTTTTATATTTATTTTATATTTTTTCATCTCCTACTGATTACTCCTACTTTTTGGTTGGAATATGCATGCAAATTACAGTCGACTCTCGCCTTGCGGACACTCCGCTATTGTGCCCGACACCACGCTATTATAAAGGACAGAAACTAAATCCCCGACGAAATTACAAAGAAATGACTGGAAATTATCCCCGTTATATAACGGACTCTCGTTATTATGGACACTTCGTGTGGTCCCAACCAAACATTTTATATTATTTTATTCTCGTTACAACGCCGTGGTGGTAATTTGTGAACTTCAAAGTGATTTTATGTAGCCGCTGTAATGATGACGTACAGCATGTCGGTATGTCATCTTTATCACAAATATAACACAGACCACCAAGTACACTCATTTGCCTAGGATAGAAATCGTTGAAAATTCCACACAACAAACTCATGAAAAAATCATACTATAAAGAGTAAGAAAAGAAATCGACTCTCGACCTGGTACTCTCGACTCTCGACCAGCTGGTACTCTCGACTCTCGACCTGGTACTCTCGACTCTCGACCAGGTACTCTCGACTCTCGACTCTCGACCAAAACCCAGACTCTTTCACGGATGGTACTTGAGATAAGTCATCTTGTCTGTCATCATTATACTTATTAGTCGAGCTTCCTGCGGAAACCCGACTCTAAACTGAAATGCAGAGCGTTCTTCTTCTTCGTATTCTTTGACCTCAAATCGACAGGTCACATTACAGGCGTTCCTTGTTTGTTGGCGCGGAGATTGGGGCGAGATGAATGGCTTCTTCAACACGAGACATCAACGTTTGGCCTCTTTCTTCACAAACAAATCAGATTGCTCTGTTTTATTTATTTATGAGTTAGAAGCCCCACTTCACGCTAGTAGAGCGTCTAGTTTTATATTAAGCTACGCAGGCTATTAAACGTCGAGCTAAAGCCGAAGGAGACATGAAGTCTGGCCAAGAAAGATTACAAAGCACAAACCAATCAGGGAAAGCACCGGAGGTCAAGGGGCCAAATATAAGTCTTTTCTCGTCTAAATCTAAATTTAGATTGAAACAGGACGCTCTAGTAGCGTGAAGTCGGGCTATTAACGTTTTTACTGATATACTGTAAAGTTCGCAGTACTGAAATTGCAAGGAAAGCATGTTCTATCGAGCTCGAGTCATGCAACGACGAGCAACCAAAAACTGTTTCAATCGCACTGAAAATCGCACTATAAGATATCTATATTTAGTTCAAATAGGTTACATTTCATTTAGAAGCCCGACTTCACGCTAGAAGAGCGTCTAGTTTAACCTAGAAACGAATGGCCGAAGGCCAAGTAGCTTTTTTCTTGTTTTTCTTCCTTTATGAAAGTTTCAATCACAGAATTCGAATGGTCAGCATAGTTTACAAAGAATTGCGTTTTCTTGACAAGTTTTCTCCATTGCGAAAGCGGATCGTCTGATATTATTTTGTCATTCGAGACAAATCCAGGAGTACAGGTCACGATTCACTGGGAATCCCGAAACGTCGAGTTTGGAATCGATCGAGTTCGAGTTCGAGTTGCGGTTCGAGTTACGGTTCGAGTTATAGTTCGAGTTATGGTCCGTCCTCACCCTGGATCCCAGGGTTTAGTATTCGTTCTTCGACATAATGTATATATCGTGAATTCGTTGAAATTTACTTTGTTAAAATCTCTCTTGTATATCGGGCATTTTAAGAAACGTTTTATACTCGAAAAATAATAATTGTGTGAAACTGCAAATAAATAGATATCTGCGGTGTTGTGATGTCGTGGTATTAGGAAAATACGTCATTAACTATACTGAAGGCAGGAAATAGACCGTCTGTATATATGTAGGTTAGAATACGCGTGTCTTCGTTTTCATAAGTGAAACAGGAGACAGGAAAACCCTCAGTAACAAAATAATTCCGAATCGAACTTCGATGTAACGATGACACAAGTATAACGAACCATTTTCTTCCACTTTTCTTCATCCTGTCAAACAGAAAATATATAGATTTTGACCCTCATATAACGAACCCCAATATTATACAAACAAACATATTTTTACAGTCGACTCAAATCGTTGTCGTGTCATGATATGTCTACTAATTGTGTTGCGATGCACAATGCTGTTACTCCCCTAAAACTCTTGGTAGTTCAGTCGCGATGAAAGTCGAAATTATTGCTCGATATTCGTAAATGTTATGTTCTATTAAAGATGGAAGCCTCCAGTCGTTGAAGTTGTCTTTCATTGCGTTTTTTAGTTTTATTCAAACTCGAGCAATTATGTTATCCGGTTATATCGAAGTTCGTAATTGATTTGTTCGGAGCGTAGAATAATTTTAAAGCATGGCCAGTCTGTGGGTTTTCCCTGTGTCACGTATTGAAGGCTACGCATCTCACCTACATATAGTATAGTTCTTGACGTATTTTCCTAATACCACGACATCACAACACGCAGATATATATTTATTTGCAGTTCACGAAGTAAATTTCAACGAATTCACGAGAGGTTTTGTCGAAGAACGAATAAACCCTGCATGGGATCCAGGGTCGGACTAGGACGAACCATAACTCGAACTATAACTCGAACCGTAACTCGAACCATAACTCGAACTCGAACTCGATTCCAAACTCGATGATTTATGACTCCCCGATTCACTCCGAGTCTGATGCGGTGATGACAGATTTTTGGCCTGAAATAAACAAGAACGTGGGAACACCTTACTCTGATTGGTTACTGTCAAATCGGCTGGTGCGTTCCTGTCAAGGTTGGAAACATTAATTCAATTGTTTTTCGAAATGTTTGAAGCTTGCATTACGTAATGACACGAAACTTGTAAATTTCAAAAACGGTCTTGACTCAACATTGCATGCTTCGAAACTGGAATGTGATTGATATTTCTGTCTCGCTGAATTAATGTTGTTGTTGTCAAAGGAACATCTGCATGTGCTAGGTAGGTAGGTAGGTAGGTAGGTAGGTAGGTAGGTAGGTAGGTAGGTAGGTAGGTAGGTAGGTAGGTAGGTAGGTAGGTAGGTAGGTAGGTAGGTAGGTAGGTAGGTAGGTAGGTAGGTAGGTAGGTAGGTAGGTAGGTAGCTAGGTCAACTTTATTTAGTCACGCTAGTCCCTTCAACTTAAACCCGGTTTCCAAGATCTAGAGGGGCGTGAATACAATAATAATTTACAAAATTGTCTAACACACGAATACCCTGGTTCCAGAGTCTCGAAGTCCGAAGGACGAGAGAGAGCGAGTCGTCCCCCAATAGTAGCCTCTGGAACCAGGGTAACACACGAATGATGTGCTGAAAGAGGACGTTTGCAGACTGTTTACTGACGAAATAAAAACCTTATTGCTTGGTTTCAATTAGCTGTTAAACCTCCTTCAAATGACGGGCAAACACTGTTCTCCGTGTGCTATGGCAAGCAGAGAGTGATCTATTGAAAAGGTGCAATTCAGCTGATGAAAACATTTACAGATTTGACTGAAACAATTACTTCTGGACTACAAAATTGTTGCCCATCTTTGATGACATGCTTCTCATAATGCATTCAGTAATTTTGCATTATGGCCACATTTCAGGCATAACATTTTGTGTGGCAGCATTTACTGCCGTAACGGTAGACTAGTTACTTCGATAACGCGGGGACTGGCAAGCCGCACGCCTTAGTGATTTACTTTCGGCTGCACTGAGTGCATCCGTTATAACAGCAGGAGTTCCTGGCTCCCTTTGTACTTTCGAGTATTATCCAATTAACTTATCGCACTAAATCTACCAGATTCGAGTTCGCACTGACAGGGATTTGTAAACCGATCTCCCCTGCACAAACACTGATATTATTATAAATAGAATTTTGAGGTTTTTACAGTAGGCATGGTAAATGAATGCTTTTTATATATACATATATCATCTTCACTTACGTGTCTTTATATTGTACGTAAATAACTTAATTCCAACAATTTCAAGATAAATCACGTACGGTTGTCATATATAGAACCTCGCGCGCTGACGCCGGCGAATTCTCCAAATGGAAACCACTCACTCTTTTGTTTTCTTTTGTTCCTTTGCATCTAATAAACACTGACAGCTAACTAGAAGTGGTGCACTAGAAGTAGTGCCCAGGTTAATTGGAATCATTCTATAGAAGCATAAGTGTAACGTATATAGAGGATATTACACGGCGGCGCGAAGATATGAATTTTATTTTCGAGTGGCAAAAACAATCAATATTTTACGAACGAGCGCAGCGAGTGAGTAAAATATTGTTTTTAACACCAGAAAATACAATTCATATCATCAAACTGCCGTGTAATTTTCTTTTTATTATATAGGTATATTTTTATTGGATATAGGTTAATAGCGCCATGAGCAAATATTGAATATGACGCTTTATAAATATAGTTTATTATTATTATATTAGACCAAAAAAAAATTGACGATAAAATATAGTTTTTGACTAAAAGTACTGAGCCTGACGTCATCGATATCCTCACTAGTGAGGATATGGAAAATACGCCACTCGGGTCCCGGATGTAGTTTCGTACGAATTTTACGAGTGAGATATTTTCCAGTAAAACACTCGTGTCTATATAATAAGGCAATTTATTGCATGCAATTTAAAAAGTAACATACATACGAACACAGACGAAGAAAAGACTACTCTCCTCCCCCTCCCCGTTCCAGACCCTGTTTAGGACCCCCAGAGGCCAGGGGCCTGTACTCCTGGAAAAGTAGGCCGGATAGGAATTGCTGCAGGGATGGGAAAATTCTTACCTTTTCAAAAATGTTCCAAGGATTGTCACTGAAATATAGACCCAATTTAAGAAATAAATGAATCGCAATACATACGCGGGCTGTTACGCTATGCGAATGTTTTTGAAAATAAAAAAGTGTACCCTATTTGGATCAAATATTTTATTTGATAGTAAAAATGAAAAATATAGTACCCAATTAAAGAATCTGGAGGGTTAAAAAACCATACCCTAAAGACTAGCGGCACATACATGTACCTACTATAGCGTATATAGTGGGAGTACTGATCCCCCTGGGTTTACAACAAACTCAAGTAAAATTATACACTCTGTTCTAATTCACGACATAGAGGCGAAACACCATACCCTGTCCAGCCGCACGTCCCATTCCTGAATACAATACAATACAACTTTATTAAGCCCTTTCAGTGCTAATTACATGTAATTTAGTACGTACGTTGTAAAGTCAATAAAAGGAAAACAATGATAACTAGTACAGTATGATGCTTGTATTTGGTGTTGATTAGGATAGTTGACCATTTATAGTCCACCCCACCCCCGGTCACTAGTCCGAGTAGCCTTCTATGTAGGAGGTATGCGCACGTTAGAAAGTACCCCTTAAAATATATATACGGGGTAGGCTACCAACACGATACTGCAGGTATAACGCACTGGCCTACCCAAGCTGTCCACGAGACCGCAGGTATGACGCACTACAAATGTAGGCCTACCCAAGCTGTCCACGAGACCGCAGGTATAACGCACTACAAATGTAGGCCTACCCAAGCTGTCCACGAGACCGCAGGTATAACGCACTACAAATGTAGGCCTACCCAAGCTGTCTACGAGACCGCAGGTCAGTAACGCACTACAAATGTAGGCCTACCCAAGCTGTCCACGAGACCGCAGGTATAACGCACTACAAATGTATGCCTACCCAAGCTGTCCACGAGACCGCAGGTATAACGCACTACAAATGTAGGCCTACCCAAGCTGTCTACGAGACCGCAGGTATAACGCACTACAAATGTAGGCCTACCCAAGCTGTCTACGAGACCGCAGGTCAGTAACGCACTACAAATGTAGGCCTACCCAAGCTGTCCACGAGACCGCAGGTATAACGCACTACAAATGTAGGCCTACCCAAGCTGTCCACGAGACCGCAGGTATAACGCACAAGTTGAAAATTCGAGATCAATTTGAAGCTAATAATTATTGTTTTGCCGCTACAATCATTAGAAGTCGTAAAATACTCGTAAACGTCAAACAGAATGATAAATACTTGGTTGCATTATTATTATGTTCGCTGTAAAAAAAAAAACACATACCCTATCCCAGTACAAATGGGCAAAATATATATATACCCTATCCCAGACCTCATGAGAAGCTCAAATAACACACATAGCTTATATGTACCCCTTCCCCCCGGGGAGAATAACGCACTAAACTTACTTCGAATTCTCATATCTTATAAATACATTGAAGGCATAAAATATTTCGATTTTTCTTACTATATATCATTAGATTATCCATAAAGTGACGAACGTATGCGTATTCTGAACCTTGCTGCTGTTCAGTCTTCGACTGAATCACATAACATGCATCGGCCGGCAGGGGTCCTGCATGTAATAAATAAACACAACTTCTAGCTGCTAAATAAAACAAATTGAGATTAATTTCCAAGGAAGCACATGGAGATCACGGCTGTAATTATACTCACAGAGGTTTTGCTCTTGCGGGCCAAGTATAATTCACTGGCTGCTGCTTCCAGGACGCTACTGAAACCTTGCTACCGATCCAAAGTAGTAAATAAAAGAGAATTTTTCCCCGCCAAATTATATATCAATTCTTTCGTGTCAAAATGCAAGATCAAATCACATTGGGTACCAACAAAGATAGCTTGAACATGGAATATCTCTATTTGGGCAAAATCAACCAAGATCGTGCAGAAATAAACCATAAAATGGCAGATTGTACAGAGCGAGTTGTAGTCCAGTAGAGAAAGCGCGGAAATGTGATGACCTTGTAATTCGATAACTCGTGTTATCATGCCAACTCACCCTACGCAAAAATCTCCCCACTTTCCACACAAAAATAGATATGAAAATATCTACACTAATCACGCGTTTTTTTTTTTCAAAATTCCTTAGCGATTGTTACTCTTGTGCAAAGATTGTCGAATACGTTCTACTGAAAATGAATGTTGCAGTGCCGTCAATTATTAAAAAGGCGGTAAATGCTCGTGGCCAACTTTAGAGGAACTTACAAAATGTCTGACGTACCATGACATAACTTCCGGCGAAGAGTGCTAGACATCTCAAAGCAAACCGAAAATTAAGAATGCGGTTATTGTTATATTTCCATTTGTAATTTATTAGTCAGTGGTGAAACGTTGTAATTGAATTCATGATTTCGCTAGTTCTTTCCGTTCATTATTATTATATTGTTATTTTCTTCTTCTTTTTATTATAATTATTTACACGTAAGTACGATATCTCACGATCAGTACCGACTAAATAAAATGTAGAAGTAGACATGTTTCATTATTTTCTTGTACATGTATGGTATATTCAGACCATGATGATCTGTATTTTCACGGCTGTTATGGATTATATACAACATGTTGAAACGTTGTGACGTGATTTCGCAAGTTGTCCCTGCACAGGTTTCATTGCGTTTCTTGCTAGATTTTCTTATAACATATAGTTCAATTTTTCTTTAATCGTTGACAGAGTTATGTTAAACCCCTGCCGATATGCTCAGCATGACTGATGACGATAATGTTGCTGTTGATAGCTACCTTTACTTAATCCTGTTAACTTAATCGACCTTAATCCTAGCAACTGTCGATCATCTTATCACATATAAAAATCTATGCGGCTCGTCATGGGTTGCCCAATATCCCGAGCCAGGGGCTCATGTATAAAGCGCTCGAAGGTGCGCCCATATACCCCCTCCCTCCATCAGTGCTCCGTTTTACAGGTATTTAAAGCTGCATTGAGCTACACGGATTAGAAAGAAGTCGAAACAAGGATGTGAGGTCACGAAGAATCGAACCGGGCACCTCTCGCATAGTAGGCCGCGCACTAATCAACTAGTGGTCAAGAACTCAGAAGTGCATCATTTTTGTATAGAACATAGAAATCCACTGCTTCTAGCTATATATTTTATAATATAAAAAGTCGAAAATTATTTCACTGGTAAAGACCAACATTCTGAAGTTGTTGTAATCGTTCGAGTTAATTAATATTCAACATGAGTTTATGTAAATTAGATAATGACATTCCAGCGTGCAGCGCGCGCGCTTCAACTAAAATTTTATTCAAAAACACAACAGAATCCTCAACTTTCTTGCCATTTTGTTCACCGTTCTTGTTCTTTTTTTATCAAAAATCCATAGTTTCGGTGTATCGCAATGTTTTCAACACCAAAGTCGAGGAAACGTCTGATTTTAAGATTGTTTTAAATTATTCAGTTTGAACCTAAGCTCACAGCCGTGCACCATAAAAAGTTTGCAATTTGAATGGTAGCTAGGCGTGAACCATACAAAATGGTACACGCTTAGCATCCAATGAAATCGCGCGTTCTTAGGATGTTACCAATGTTTATATTATAAAATACAATACACGAAAAATCAAGCCGTTGGCCAAAGGCGGCACATAGTCCACCGCTGCACAGATAAGAACTCCACATTGAAATATTAACGAAAGATTAACGTTTGTTTGTTTCTCAACTCAATATCATTATGACGTCACAGCTTGTCTTCGAGGGGGACAGAATCGCAAAGAACGATAGAAATTTGAGCAAAATCTGCCGTCACTGAATAACCACCCTCAGTGTCTGCTCTCAACTGCGGGTCCCCGTAATGGAGCCTAGCTCTGTGAGGTTTCTCTGCCCATGTGGCGAAGCAATGTAACTTGATGTAATGTAAATTGTTGAATTTCAAATTGTCTGGTTTCTAAATATCAGACGTATTGATGTTTATCCTACGTTGGTGGCTGTTACCACTTTTCTACGTTCTACAAAATACATTTCATATCACCATGATCCTTAGCGTTTAAATCATTTAATATTGGTTTGTTTTGATGTGACGTCAAAGTGTTACAGGGAAATCGCGCGCCGAAATCGCGCGCCGAAATCGCGCGCCGAAATCGCTCAAATGTTTTATTTCGCGCGGTATATATTTGATATTGCAACGGACCAACTCGGGTAGAGCAGATTTCATATGACTGTGAAAATCCTCGGCGCACGGCACGGCCCGGTCACGGCACGGGCCGGTCACGGCACGGGCCGGTCACGGCACGGGCCGGTCACGGCACGGCACGGCCCGGACACGGCACGGCACGGCACGGTCACGGCACGGCACGGCCTGGTCACGGCACGGCACGGCCTGGTCACGGCACGGCACGGCCTGGTCACCGCACGGCCCGGTCACGGCACGGCCCGGTCACGGCACGGCCCGGTCACGGCACGGCCCGGTCATGGCACGGATTCATTTGAAATCCTAAATCATCACGGTCACGGCACGGCACGGCACGTCCGTGCCGTAAGTTTTTCACAGTCATACGGAATCTGCTCTAAAGAAGCAAATACTCTCGTCAGTGACTGACAATTATAACTTTATTTGGTATACCGAGCTTACAACTGGACTATACTAACTCTAGACTATATCTTTTGCGTTATATCTATACGAGGTGGTTAATAGTTATAGTACGTCGTTTAATGTTTATTGAGACACATTTACAAGTTAACTACGTATACGTAAATCATATAGTTGAATTAATCATGTACGTAAATCAACTCCTAAATCTTAGGCTAGGGTCAAACGTCGAATGTGTCATGTGCCCGACCCAAGTTTCAAGTTTTTGTTCTGACCCGATAGCCTCGACTTGAAACCGTTGTTCAGAGTTATTGGAGTGTAACTTCAATCATGAGCTATAGGTACGGCACATGACAGGTTCGACGTAAAGATGGAAATTGCATTTTCGAGCTTCTAGATTTCAAAATTTTCTGGGGGGCATAATGCACCCCCCCCCCCCCCCCCCCCCCCCCTCCTTTCCCCTATTGAAATATTTATATCCGCCCCTGAGTACGTCATTTAATGTTTATTGAGCCACATTTACAAGTAAACTACGTAAATCATGTACGTAAATCAACTCCTAGCTATTGCTAAATCTAAGGCTAGGGTGAAACGTCGAACCTGTCACGTGCCGTACCTAATTGCAATTCGGGTCGACCCAAATAATTAAGTTCGACAGGTTGAGTCAAACATCGAACTTAATTTGGTCGAACTTAAACAAATGCAAATGAAAGTATAGTTGAGCATGCGCAGAAGAACGTACTGGAGAATTGTGGGAACATTTTATTAGTTCGGCACATCGGAAGAGCGCCGTCTAATGTCGCAGTGCGACAGGCCCTGTCAAATTTATTCCGCTGTCGAACCAAATAGAATCTGCCGTACGAAACTGAGTCAGACGCCGCTCTTTTGTAGAACTTAATTCAACAATTAGGTACGGCACATGATAGGTTCGACGTTTAGCGCGCGATAGACCGGAAGTAAAAGCTGTTCCGTGATTGAACGCTTTATTCCCCACCATTTGATGCCCAGAATGGCTGGAAATTGCATTTTCGAGCTTCTAGATTTCAAAATGACCGCCATTTTATATGGTTATCCGAGCCACGCGATTACAAAGGCAGCACCTTCTCCTCAATAGACCTTTTTACCGATACGGCGGCCATCTTGAATTATGGGATGCCCAGGGTGCAAGTTAGTAACCATTTGGCCATGAAAAACTACGAATACCTAATTTAAGGTACCAGGGGACCTTCGTGACCACTGTTCACTGAAAGCCGCGTAGCGCGCTAACCACTCGTCCAACATGTATAAAAGTATACATTTTCTTAAAGCTGAATAAATGCAGATCCTAAATATGCTGGAGATTATTTCCTATTTTGTAAATATATTTTGTTATTGTACATTTTAGAAAATTCGACCGGCCTTGTTAGGCCCTGTTTACAAGGAGGTAGGGTTACCCTAGTACTATGGTCAAAGATAGCCCGGGTTTACAAGCGAAATTTCTTAGACTAGGGTTACTAATTCTCCTCGAGTCAATTCAATTGCTTGGTAACCGCGCAAGGCTTCGTCAGGCCCTTCGTCATAACAAACAAAATGGCGGAAATGAGAAAAGTCGAGGCTTTTAAAGTCGTACGACGACTTATATTCTTGTATAATACACACAATGTCTTATGAAAAATGTCGCTCCACGTCTTTTTATCTTTTCGGGCTACTTTTCCTTTTGTTTTTAGCTATCACTGGCCCTACTTTTCGCTTTTCTAAAAGCATCTCGCCACTGTCTTGATCAACCGCCAAATTTTACTCGTCGATATATTGAAAAGGCCTGGAAACTAGTAAAACGTTGTCCCGGGTAGGTGAGTTATCTCGGCAAAACCGTTTACAAGGGAAAAAGATAACCCTAGTGGTAGGGTAACCCTATCCAAGTACTAGGGTTACCCTAGCACTAGGGTAACCCTACCAGCCTTGTAAACACGTACGCGAAAAATACAAGAAACGTACGAGAGCTAGGGTAACCCTAGTACTAGAGTAACCCTAGTGCTAGGGTTACCCTCCCTCCTTGTAAACAGGGCCTTAAAAGATAATTTTGCACGCGGGAATTCAATCGATATCTAAACGGACAGTGCAATTGTAATGAGCACACTTTGTTCGAAAAATCCGTGTCTCCGATTTTTGATACGTTGCCTCGTTTAAAAGCTATTTGATGATTTATGTGTAAATCGCTTAAAAACACAATAATGAACTTTGACAGCAAATATCTCCTCAACAAAAGCGTCTATATATACATCTCATATTATGTACTTATTCACTGAGTGGGAGGGCCGGACGGGAATATATTTGGCTCGCGAGGTCATGAGCGCAGCCAGGGGAAAATTACTAGGGGAGTCCATCTCTTAATTAATATACGTGGTTCCCATCAGATTGTTAGCTTGGCTATTTTTCGCAACAAGCTGTGATTGGTTGGTTCCATGCGCGCGTTCCGATTGGTCGGTTTACTGAATACCGGGTAATGTTTTCATCGCGATGGGACTCACGATGGTACGATATTGACAATGGTGTAAAATCAAGAGAATAAAGATGAAAATAGCTGTCATTTAGAGGACGAAATCCATTACAAATTGAAACCCTACCCGGTACTTCTGATTACGCTAGATAAAACTTGCTAACAACGCCGTGAAATCACGAATAACTGCGAAAAATATATAGAAAAATCAAAAGCCGAGAAATCGAGCTGGGGTTTTAACAAGAGAAAAAAACGATCGATATCCACATCAAGCGACTTATCAAGCTCATCAGATCCAACTATTCACAAGCCTGTATATGTGCTTTGTCCTGGCACAATTATGTAATAAAACACAAATCTATGGCAAACAAAACTGACTTCAAGTCCCAACACCGACTCGTCGGTTTTTATTACAAATGTTTTGAGAAACGACTACAATCAAAGTCAGAATCATGCGACAAATTTTCAATGAATCAAAATCAGTCAAACAACTGAGAGGCAGTTCAAAGATGGAATGTAAACATCATTAAGTCTAAGAAAAATAATCCTCACACACTTTGCATGGGTTTGTATTTGTTGGCGAAAAAAAAAGAACCACAATCTTTGCACGCTTTACCTTCACAAATCTTGTTTGAATCCCTCGTATTTGTTGACTCAGTTTCACTCTTAGGTTGTTGTTTTCTGTTGTTGTTTTATTTCTTTAACTCCTAAAACTCTCGAGATAGTAATAAATACGAGCCACCAAATAGATCCAAAGAGATTCAATGTGTTTGAAGGAATGTTTTAGACGATATTTCGTCTTTGAACGTGTTTTTTGAAGGTTTTTGAAGCAGCTGATCTATGTTCATCGTGAATCAAGCTTCAAGTTCAAGGCAGCAAGCACATTTCTTTGTTTAATGACTCCAACCCACTATCCCATAACAGTAGACATACACAATTTGTGGGGTAAGGGGGTGAGGATGAAGCACTCCATAGGAAATAGATAAGGGACACCCTAGAACCATCACACCCTTGAGGGTCCTAATCCCTCAGGTACACATCCCTGGGGATCCTAATCCCCCAGGCATACCACCGCTTGAGGGTCCTAATCCCTCAGGTACACACCCCTGGGGGTCCTAATCCCCCAGGTACACCACCTCTTGAGGGTCCTAATCCCTCAGGTACACCACCTTTCGAGGGTCCTAATCCCTCAGGTACACACCCCTGGGGGTCCTAATCCCCCAGGCACACCACCTCTTGAGGGTCCTAATCCCTCAGGTAGACACCCTTGGGGGTCCTAATCCCCCAGGTAACCAATACGCATCAGGGGGAGTAATCCCCATAGTAACAGTGAGGAAGCAGAGATGGTAACTGTCCCAGGGATTGGTCATCCCCATGGGGACAGAGAAGTGGACATGTGATAAGCAGAGTTGTGAGTCTATGGAGGAAAGGGTGACCTAAAGGAGCACTTCATCCCATCCCAATTTTATTAATAAATTTATCTTTTAACATTAACGTTTGCATGCACAATGCTACACTTCTACAATAACAATAATATGGAGGTAATATGTTTGATTTAAATGTTCAGTAATTGACAGTGTTCAAACTAAATATAGTTAACCATGTTTAACTTGGAAAAACGCGAAATTATAGTAGTGTTGCTTATAGTAGACTTATTGTCTGGTACAAGTAATCACACTAATATCATAACTAAAAACTAATGAACTGAGAGCAGAGGTGAGAGCGGGGCATAGTAGGGTGGGTGGGTGTGGGTAGTAAACATAGCCAAGCTGTCAGCGACTGGCAACGTGCTAGACAGCGTACGACAGTGAGAGCCATGGTGGGTTGGAATATACCGGGCACGTGCACGAGAGCATCTGATTGGTTGAGAAGAGCTGATGCGTGACCAGTGCATGGGACTGTGATCGGCAGCTCATCTCTCGCCTCTACTCAACTTATATGTACAGAACGGGATGTGGTTGTGTCATTAACTATAATTTATATTGTGGATATAAATTTGCTTTAATGACTCCAACCCACTATCCCATAACAGTAGACATACACAATTTGTGGGGTAAGGGGGTGAGGATGAAGCACTCCATAGGAAATAGATAAGGGACACCCTAGAACCATCACACCCTTGAGGGTCCTAATCCCTCAGGTACACATCCCTGGGGATCCTAATCCCCCAGGCATACCACCGCTTGAGGGTCCTAATCCCTCAGGTACACACCCCTGGGGGTCCTGATCCCCCAGGTACACCACCTCTTGAGGGTCCTAATCCCTCAGGTACACCACCTTTCGAGGGTCCTAATCCCTCAGGTACACACCCCTGGGGGTCCTAATCCCCCAGGTAACCAATACGCATCAGGGGGAGTAATCCCCATAGTAACAGTGAGGAAGCAGAGATGGTAACTGTCCCAGGGATTGGTCATCCCCATGGGGACAGAGAAGTGGACATGTGATAAGCAGAGTTGTGAGTCTATGGAGGAAAGGGTGACCTAAAGGAGCACTTCATCCCCACAAAATACATGCAATGTATTACCCCATAGACAAACTGTATAATTTATGCTAAAATTATTTTGCTAATTTAGCAGACACTTCTGATATAACTGATGGGGGTACCTTAATGTACCGTTCGAAACAATCTGAGGGCCATCTGCCTAATACTTTGATGAGCGATGGGGGAATGTTGACAGATGCTGCTGTAGTAGCAGTACCTATTCTGTCACTATGGCCTGCAACTTAGTTGAATTAGGCCTGGGATAATAGGGCTCTTGTTTCAGCTATTTAGTTTTGGTTAAGAATTATCCCGAATGGAAACGAAAGATGGGCCCAGGGGGCTATGGGTAATTGCTGCCAGGTATTGCATCATTGCGGAAAAAGTGTCATTGCTGACCAGATCATTAGAGAGTCGATATTGGTGGTACTTTGTATGGAAAGTTGCCAATAGAACAGCTGTAGATGTGATATGGTAATAGGGAGACACACTTTTTGGGCGTTCCCCTGGGAACGTTTTATGCCTCGCAGTACTAATTGTAATCGCACAAATGTTTGTGAGGTCTAGTTGGACTCCTGACGGATATGCAGATGTCGTACAGCAGCCAAGTAGTTTTTGATTGTATTGTGTTTTATCGATTTGGCAAGGTATACTGCAAATTGAATTAATGTTTCTTCATCTGCAGGGAATAAAGATAAGTGGTATGATGGTCTATATAATGTGTAGAATTTAATAAACTGATTTTCACCAGAACTATATAGGTTTGTCTAGTAGAGGAGGCCAGTGACAGATTCATGTACATCTCAGCATCTGCTTTTATAGCTCCAAGAGGGCTGCTAGGATCACTGCTTGACATGGGTCGGCCTGTAGTGCCATAGATTGGAATCTCTCCATCTGAAATCAAGAGAGGGAGTCGGCAATCTCGTTTTTCTTACACTGAATATGCTGAGCTCGAACATATATGTTACGTTTTAGGGTGAGAAGTGTGAAATTTCTTAGCAGATCCATGACCCTTGGTACACGTGATCTCTTGGAATTAATTATGTTGACAACAGATTCATCGTCACAGTGGAAAACGATGCGCCTGTTAGCTAGATAATCCACCCACAAGTGGCAAGCAACCATGATGGCATAAAATTCCTGCCATGCAAAGCTGATGCCTGTCTGACCTAAATGTTGGGAGAGTGCCAACGGCCTAGGAACCATTTGCATTTAAAAATAACCCTGTAGCCTAAGGTACCGGATGCGTCTGTATATTCCCGGTTTTCACCTACGTCATTGAAACTTTTTCCAGGACTTATATAGAACAAAACCTTCATAGGCCGGAAGAGCAGCCAAAATCATAGATCTCAGCCGAAGCTTCAGTTAAAAGAAGTTTTAGATAAGAAGATATGAGCGATCGCTTATGCTCATAATTTGGTTAAAGTCCGCCATCCAGGTGTCCTATCGAGGGACAACAACATGGCGGCCAAGTCACGAAGACTGAAAATCATGTTTATATTGAAATCACTTCAATTTTTAAACAGCTACATTCATCAAAATAAAGTAAACGATCATCTACTAAGTTAAAATCGTATTATTTCAAACGAGTTGTCTATTTCTACGGCTTTGAAAATGCGCGTGACAGTATTGCGTGACAGAATTTGACTCTCAATAAATCGAAAACAAAGCATCTAAATTACCAAATTATTTTGGTAGGACTTTTCTTATAACGACGTAAACAAGATATCCAACAAACAGTTTTGTGAGGTGAATAGTTTGGATTTTAGCTTTTTGATGACGTCACGTGAAAACCGAGAATAAGTCTATTAAAATGCATTATTGTCCTCCCAGCAAGAGGATAGAAATAGGCTCGCACCATTCCAGTCAGAAAGAAACTGTTGCCACATTGATAAATATTTGAAAAAAACCTGCACTTAACTTAATGTGATGATGTAGCTGAGAAACGTTCCTTGTTAGGTGAATCATTCGTTGTAAAATTGGTCTGCCTGGTAGGATTACCGAGTTGTATCTCCTTGACGTAGCTGGCAGGGACATTCTGCAAAGGGGGAACTCACTGCAGCGTTGTTGGACCTTGTAGGGACTGTGGCGATAGTGTTGGCGATAATGGCCATATCATTTGCCTGTTGGTCTCGTGCGAGGGGCTCCGAAGGCGAAGGCGAAGGTGGCGTCGATCGCAGCCCGTGCAGCACCACTCGCTACCTCTTGGATTGATTCTTGGATGGTGGCTGACACTAACGACTTGATCTGTGTAACTTGGGCGTCGGTGAAGGTAATGCTGGAGTTCTGGATGGGGAAACTCGTGGAACGTTGTACTTGTGGCAGTTGTGCTTCCTCGATTTCCATGTGGTCCGTCATGTGTGTCTCGTGTTGGGAATTCCCCGAACTGGTCAAAGATTGAAGCCGAGAGATCAGTGTTTCGCAGGCCAGTTGATGTTATCTTGTGCTTGACACATAACTCCCTTAGCTGTGTAACATAGAGGTTATTCAGGTCGATATCCTGTAGCTCTGTCTCGCAGGCTAGATTAATAAACTTTGCCCTCGGCTGTGATCGGGTTGACGGCATTGTGAAAAGACTTGTGAGAAATCTACAATACCACTATAAAGTACTCGACGTTGGGCGTCTTGCTTGTAAACGATTTAAGACCGAATTGTTTTTGTTTTTTTCCTTTGATTTTAGACGAAGAACTTGACTGTGATAGCGAGGTAAATAAGCTTTTGAAGTAAACATAGCCAAGCTGTCAGCGACTGGCAACGTGCTAGACAGCGTACGACAGTGAGAGCCATGGTGGGTTGGAATATACCGGGCACGTGCACGAGAGCATCTGATTGGTTGAGAAGAGCTGATGCGTGACCAGTGCATGGGACTGTGATCGGCAGCTCATCTCTCGCCTCTACTCAACTTATATGTACAGAACGGGATGTGGTTGTGTCATTAACTATAATTTATATTGTGGATATAAATTTGCTAAAGCGAGGCCGACGTGTCCTCTCTTTTCGTCGAATTCAGAACTTTCAATCAACATCAATCGATTCCATCTTTTCTTGTGAATACTCCCTAATTGTTCAAAGCAATAAACGAAGAAATAGAAGTACAAATGTCGACACTCAGCAGGCTTGTAGTTGTAGTTTTTGGTTTCCATGTTGAGTTGAGTCAATCCGACTCACCGGCGAAGTTTTTTTGACTCTTTTCAAACTTTACAGCTCCATTTCAAAGAAATAAATCCCTTACAAACCTTTGAACGGTTTGTAATCGTTATATAAATTGGATGGGTTTTAACTGAACGGGTTTTCTTGACTTTCTTGTTTGAATTTGATTGAGCAGATTTCTTATTTACATAAATGGCGGGAAACCGCGCGGCCGCTTACAAAATCAAAAATTCAAAAACCACATTTTAAAAGCAAAAATTAGCCATATAATAAACGATTTATCAATTTAATTTATTATAACTACATGTAGATGTAGCTGTGGTATAAAATGTTCAGCATCGATGGAGATGTCCGCCATGTTTACTGCAAGTGACGTCATTTACATCCAACCAATCATAGCTTGTTGCTAAAAATAGCCATGCTAACAATCTGATGGATCTAAGGGCATTAGGGAAGATGGACTCCCCTAGTAATTTTCCCCTGGCGCAGCGAGGTCCGTACAAATGATCAAAAACCAAATATTTTCCCGTACGGCCCGACCTAACTCAGTCAATAAGCATTTTAATAATAATAATAATAATAATAATAATAATAATAATAATAATAATAAATAATAATAATAATAATAATAATAATAATAATAATAATAATAATAATAATAATAATAATAATAATTTTAGCATATGACCCACAGTTTTTATTATCATTCACATTATTTTCTCCGCGATTTTCATTGTTCGAGAGACGACTACGTTACTACAGATAACTTCCTACGAATAAGTGCTTTCGTTCTCCTCGACAATGGCAGCTCGATTTTTCCAGAGTTGTTGCTTTAGGTGAGAGAAAATAACGTGAATGATAAAACAATTATCAGAACTCGGTCTTTGCAAAATATCGTGATTTTGTCAGTGTCTGCCTTCGGAATCGGCAAATAATTATTCTGCTCGCCACTGACAAATCACGATATTTTGCTCAACCTCGTCCAATAATTACTAAATATTATAGCTTTTTATTCTATTTATTTAGTTAATTATATTTTATTACCACGATTATTATTTTTGTTAACCCAGAAGGCCCAGTGGAAGATGACTATGCTAAACTAAATGTTTTTATATTTACCTTCTTAAAATAAATTTCATTCAATTCATTCAAACAATCAAACTGATCGAAATTGCTGCAGTATTTTCTTAGGTCATGTTATAAACATTTAATAGCATGTTTTGTACGTGACATTTAAATATTTATACCACTATCTGAAAAATTTCAGCGATTTGATTGGTTGAGAGCAGTGGTATTTCAGCGTAATTTGAAATACCACATGTGAAAATTACAGTTTCCATGGTAACCACCCTTCTGCCTCATGCTCATGGTTCAAACAAAATGGCGGACGAAACCAAAGGATATTTTCAGCTGCTAAAAGACAAAAAATGAACCATAAACAAGTCCCAAAAGCACCAAAAGCCAAACGTACATACACATGGACGATGTTTTAGCATTTCAAGAAGCTTTTCTTTGGATGACTCTGCAGAAGGCAGCGGAAAACGATCGATATAAGATTGACGATTGAGTGATGTGTTTTTAGCCATTGTCAAAATCAAAGAAAGATCACTATAAAAGGTAATAAATGAAGCCAAGATCACTTTTTACTCTGTGTTTTCATTCTTTGTCTGACTTCGAAAAACGATCGTTATAAGAACACAGATTTGCTATGTTTTATTCACAGCTGACTGATGTGTGTGTTGTGTTAGTTCAATTCAGTCGAGCGTGTACTGTTGCTTGCAAACCTATTTTTCAGATAGTGGTATAAACAAATAATAGTATGGTTTGTACGTGATATTTGGGATAAATACCACTCGTGGTATTTCAAAATTGTCACAAATCTGTTAACAATTTTGAAATATCACTCGTGGTATTTATCCCAAATATCACTACAAACCATGCTATTACCTATACTTATAACATGACCTAAGAAAATCCTGCAATTCGATTGGCTGAGAGGAGTAGTATTTCAGCGTAATAGTGGTACTTCAAGTTCTCAGGAGTGATATTTCAAAATCACCATGGTAACCATTGTTTGAGCACCAAGCATGACATTCAAATCCAAGATGGCGGATAAACCCGACATATTTTTTCTCGATAAAAAAGCTGAAATATACCTAGAAACAAATCTCAAGAACAACAAATTGAAAAAGTACATCAACATGGATATATTATCGACAAATCAGGAAGGTTTTCTTTGGCTGAGACTGCAAAAATCAGCGAGAAACGATCGACTGTTGATCGATCCAGTAACTGGATAGGCTCAGTATCCAGCCGCTGGGGTTTCGTGCGCCCGCGATACTCTCCCCCTCACGGCTGGGCGCACGAGCTAGAAAGCGTGTCCATGACGTTTTATGTAATTAGCATAAATAAATATAAAAACGGAAGCGGAAGTGAAATTCTATTCGGTTGAAAATCCAATTTACTCGAGCTTTATTCGCGCTCGGTGAAATGTCGATTGTCGTTTAGTGTGAATGTCTTTGTTTGTGCTAAATAACCAGAGTGGTTGAATCATTTGCCAAAAACAGGAAGAAAATAAAAGGAAACTGAGGTCTTTGCAAGGAAATGTTTCTTCAATCTTGCACAACACGCCACATTTCATACACTCATCTTCTTGTCCTTCTTAAAAGAAAGCCGCTTTACAGTGGATTTCACACAACTTTGGCCGCTCCGACTGCGAAGTTCGTTCGCAATTCCCAAGTTTGCTAACGAACTTCGGAACTTCAAAGTGAAATTGACCAGAGTAGATGGTTGAAGCTGATGAACGTCATCGCAATAAAAGGACTTTATCTCCATAATGCAGTTTGAAATACACTTTTTGAAACATTTCGTTTGAGATGCAATTCTTGCAAATATTTGAATTCGAGACATAAACATTACTCACGGTTCACTGAACCAAGCCAGTTCACAGTGAAGTCGGCAAAGATCGTTATTGAACTTTATAGCAATCGGAGCTGCCAAAGTTGTGTGAAATCAACTGTAATGGCCAACTGTAATGCCCTTTGATGAAAGGAAGCTAACTTGGTATTTCATGAGAGACACTAGCGGCGATATCACGAGGTCAAAGACTGAGTGGAGCAGCTTGGAAAATTAGAGATTTTCCAGAGCCAAGAACAACGAACTGGACATCCTTTCCCAGAACTATTTCTTTTAAAGCTAAACGCTGTTTTTCTTTAAAACTCTCTAAATTAAACTTCTCAAGCCAAGGGCATATTCACAAGCATCAAAACTCTCCATCACGCCATTTTTAATCTTATGCGTCATTTTTAATTTATGCCCCCTAAAAACTGGGGGGCAGATTTCTGATTGGTTGACAAAAACAAACGGCAAGCTCGTGCGCCCAGCCGTGAGGGGGAGAGTATCGCGGGCGCACGAAACCCCAGCGGCTGGATACTGAGCCTAGTAACTGGATCGATCCAGTAACGGTTATCGAGAAGTGAAAGAATTTAATATTGCTGAAAAAGGTAAAAATAAAGCTTTAGAAACCTCTTGTTTCTGTTTTCTTCATTTGTTATCTAATTTATGAACGTTTTTCTATGAAAATAATTTACTTGAGAGCATTTTCCATTAGTTCATGGTAAAACTACAAACAACTGATCGAAATTGCAGTATTTTCTTAGGTCATGTTATAAACATTTAATAGCATGTTTTGTACGTGATATTTGGGATAAATACCACGAGTGACATTTCAAAATTGTTAACAAAATTTCACGAGCCTCCACAAACCATGCTATTATCTATACAAATACCACTGTACTCGTGATATTTCAAAATTGTCACAAATTTACAAATAGAAAAGAAAATCTACTTGCTATGAATATCGATCGAAGTCAATCTAATTAATATAATAATAACAACAACAATTTATTTATAAAGCGCATCACATCTTAATGCTCTTGTAATTTGTAAAAACTGAACAAAAAAAATATTAATTCTTAATTACGTATGCATGTTTACCGAGTCACGCAACGAGTGACGAAACACTGTTTTAGTCACGCTACGGTGCCTATAGTAGTTCGGTTAAATCTGTCCAAGGTTTTAGCATTATTTTCTGATTGATAGTTCCCTAATTTACAGATTACAGTATGTATTGTGTAATAGGCTAAAACTACTTCTGTACATGACGATATTTATATTAGAAACCCGAGTTCACGCTAGTACTGAGCGTCTAGTTATTATTATAATTTCCAGTATATGATTTGCAATCGACGTTGGATGTTGATTTTCTTAATTTATTTGATTTATGTTCAACCAAATTCGGGAGACATTATAGCAAACCAGTTTTTAAAACTTCCCTTTTGAATTTCCTTGGTAGCCATCAATGTCATGTTAAATACAACTTTACCATCAAGTAACTCAATCAGCTTCTTAGCTTCAGTATTCTTCCCAACTGGAATGTCCACCCAGACTGATGGAGAGGAAGACCATCCCTCCTCCAACATCTCTCCAAATAGTGCCTTCAATAACATCATGGCGATCTCTAGAGAGTCAGCATAGAGTGGTCCAAGTCGGTAGCCTTCTTCCTTGTTAAACGCTACCCTAGCAGCTGTGTAGCCGACTATAACACCTTTGCTATTGATGGCGACTCGGGCATGACTACCTTGTGTACGGAGAAATTTATGTAAGAAAGTATGACGCTGGTATCCAAACACCACGGTATCGTAGTCAGACAAGGCTTGTGGGTCTACCTTATCGATGGTTTGGGCACGGTACAGAGGGCTTGTTGGAACCTGATCGAGAGCTTTAAAAGCAGACGGCAGATGAATGTCGAAGCGAGACGTTAGCCACTGACTTTCAGCACCACGCTTCTCGTACTTTTCTAGCATGTTTTGCACTCCATAGCCGACTCTATTTTGTGAAGGTGAGCTGACACTTTTTAACTTAGCAGCTTGAAAGAGCTCCATTCCATAACCTTTGTATCGATACTCTTTCTCTACCAAATACGGATGCCCACTACACAGAAGCTGTCGTCGTACTTCAGGAAGCTAACAAAACATATGGGTTTGCCATTCAACTCGCCAACGAACAAACACGTTGGATCACACGCTAACAAACTCTCAACATCTTCTAGACCTGGCCGCCATTTTTCACGTGTCATTGCATTTGAAATGTAGGTTTTTAGAGCACTTTCCTCCGCAGTTATCGGGTGAATTAACAGACTCATGATACGACTGACTGATGTTGTGATGTCTCGTGATGTCTAAGAGTTATTATTACACGAGATCACGCAATGCCACGACACAGGGAGCCCACTACCTCTTTCCCAGATCCATGATGATTATGGGAAGGCCCGACTATAAAAATACAGGCCGTCGTCACCTAATTATTGCACATTAAATAATTACAAAATAATAAGTTCTATTCAGGAAAGGAACGAATTAGTGCTTGCACGTATTCAATACACGTATTCGATGACTAAGGAGATTTTCGCACAACTGACACAAGAATGAAATGTAAACGAAGTCAATGTCTTCTATTGGAGGCATAACTAACCGGCTCCTCATGATTGTATAAGCTGCTCGCCTTTATATGCAGCCCGAAAAAGTCCTCCATCGGTTGTAAAGTAATAATAATAATAATAATAATAGTTGTAAAGCGCATTGAGGTCCGTGTGTCTTCCGTCCATTTGATTTTTAAAAATAACGAAATTCACCAAAATACAATTTTGGAGCTTGAATTTTTGTTTTTCATCATTTTGGAAATCGATTTTTACCCAAAAATGCCAATTTCCTTTTTTCGAAAAATACAAATTACCCAATGTTTACTGAAATTAAAAATCGAAATTCATTTTTCGTTTATTGAAGAAAGGAAAATTAGAAAATTGAAAAAGTTGACTCTGCAGGGGAGGGGTAAAAACTTATCTTCACTCACTCCCAGGCTCTCCCGGCGATCAATGAATAATATGTGCATCTAATTAAAAATGGCCGGTGACTACTTCGATGGACAGCCAGTAGGTTTTAGTGGATTTAGAGGGTTTAAAATCACTTTGATATCTTAAGTTTTGACTTGGCAAGTTTTATGTGGATTTAACGCAGGCTAGAAACGAAATATTTTGCACAGAACGACTACTGCACTAGGTTTATACGTGGGTTTATAAAGGAGCTCTGATCGTGAGTGCCGGAACTATTACTTCGTACGCACACTTCACGTCAGTGCTGCCAATGATGATCGACTTTGAAGAACTTCACACTGACAGCATTACAAAACATCAATAGATATACATTGAATACATTTATATAATCACAATGAATATTCAGAAAATTAATCGTTTTGTACAAGGCTACTGAAGTTATCGAGTGATTTATTAAACACCGACAAAACATCAATCTACACATGATTTGCAAGTTCTGGAAAATGGTATGGAACTGCATGGAAACTAACTTTATTTCAGTTCATCATATATGCAGAACTTGCAAATCATGTGTAGATTGATGTTTTGTGTTTAATAAATCACTCGATAACTTCAGTAGATACATGTACAAAACGAATAAGTTTCTGAATATTCATTGTGATTATATAAATGTATTCAATGTATATCTATTGATGTTTTGTAATGCTGTCAGTGTGAAGTTCTTCAAAGTCGATCATCATTGGCAGCACTGACGTGAAGTGTGCGTACGAAGTAATAGTTCCGGCACTCACGATCAGAGCTCCTTTATAAACCCACGTATAAACCTAGTCCAGTAGTCGTTCTGTGCAAAATATTTCGTTAAATCTGCGTTAAATCCACATAAAACTTGCCAAGTCAAAACTTAAGATATCAAAGTGATTTTAAACCCTCGGCTAAATCCACTAAAACCTACTGGCTGTCCATCGAAGTAGTCACCGGCCATTTTTAATTAGATGCACATATTATCCATTGATCGCCGGGAGAGCCTGGGAGTGAGTGAAGATAAGGTTTTTACCCCTCCCCTGCATAGTCAACTTTTTCAATTTTCTAATTTTCCTTTTTTCAATAAACGAAAAATGAATTTCGATTTTTAATTTCAGTAAACATTGGGTAATTTGTATTTTTCGAAAAAAGAAAATTGGCATTTTTGGGTAAAAATCGATTTCCAAAATGATGAAAAACAAAAATTCAAACTCCAAAATTGTATTTTGGTGAATTTTAATATTTTTAAAAATCAAATGGACGGAAGACACACGGACCCATTGAGACAATGTGAAATGCGCTACAGTACCTATCGAAACTAACCTCAACTGACGCGAAGTTAACATATGTTAACGCAAAGTAAACACCGGCGTGCATTTGGAGTTAACGCAAAACAAACGCAAAGCAAGCCCTGCCGATGTTTGCGTTTGTTTAGCGTTTACTAAATGAACGCAAAGCAAACGCAAAGCAAACTATTGTATTCTAAACTCGAATGGATTTCATTTTCGAAAGCATTCAAACATCGTTAAATTAAGTTATATATTTACAATGTATAAATACAAATTCAGTAGAGTTTACCGTAAATGTACAAAATAATGCACACACAAAATACACAAACTCAAACACACTTCAGCAAACTGAAAGCAAGTAAAATTAGCCGAAACTAAAAGCGATTTCTGTGTCGAAATCTCATTGCCAGAGGACATGAATTCGAAGACATTTTCGATAAAAGATGACGATGTTTTCGCAAAGAATGAAAGGAACACAACCAACTAGACATCGACTAGACACTTGGCGCCAAGATCTGTCACGTTTCGTCACACAAAGAAACCGCTAATCAGATGACAAGAGAGCAATGGCGGCTCGTAGCGAATGGCTTCGCAAAGTTTGCTCTTCAAAGTCCGAAAAGTTAAATGTACCAGTCGAAGATCAAGAAAATATTTACCTTATTGAGAAATTGCAATTTAATCCGTCCAAATATGTACAAATATGACAATTCAGAACCAGAAATCTTCCTTTAGTTGCCTTTGTAATTCAGATATTCATTTACGTTCGTTCGACCTTCGGCTCGGGTTTGTTTACGTTGTTCTTCTCGAGCTAGCGCGCGTTTGTTCTGAGTTAACTCCAAACAAACGCAAAGCAAACCCTGGCAAACTTTGCGTTCGTTTGGAGTTAACGCAAAACAAACGCGCGTTTGAGGTTAGTTTCGATCGGTACTGTATGTGAACCGATCTATTATTATTATTATTATTATTCTATACTTTGTACCGCTGTAATTGTGTGTTGTGGTAAGATTATAACACCGATAAAAGCGAAGCAACGACAGTTCTTGGCTATATATATTTACACTTCATCCAAACATTGTTTAGTCACGCTGCGATGTCTAGTTTATTTATATTTGTATTTGTATGGATATATTTATGGTGCCAAATAAACTAAAGGAAAGCCATGCTCGAGGATCCAGCGGTTTTTGGTGACTTCGGAGCACGGACAAAAACCGCTGGATCCTCGAGCATGAAGGAGCATGTTCTACCGATTCACGCAACGAGGGACCAAACACTGTTTAGTCACGCTGCGATGTCTAGTTTATTTATTTTTGTATTTGTATGGATATATTTATGGTACCAAATAAACTAAAGGAAAGCATGTTCTACCGAGTCACGCAACGAGCGACCAAACACTGTTTCGTCACGCTGCGATGTCTAGTTTATTTATATTTGTATTTGTATGGATATATTTATGGTACCAAATAAACTAAAGGAAAGCATGTTCTACCGAGTCACGCAACGAGCGACCAAACACTGTTTAGTCACGCCACGATGTCTAGTTTATTTATATTTGTATTTGTATGGATATATTTATGGTACCAAATAAACTAAAGGAAAGCATGTTCTACCGAGTCACGCAACGAGCGACCAAACACTGTTTCGTCACGTTGCGATGTCTAGTTTATTTATATTTGTATTTGTATGGATATATTTATGGTACCAAATAAACTAAAGGAAAGCATGTTCTACCGAGTCACGCAACGAGCGACCAAACACTGTTTAGTCACGCCACGATGTCTAGTTTATTTATATTTGTATTTGTATGGATATATTTATGGTACCAAATAAACTAAAGGAAAGCATGTTCTACCGAGTCACGCAACGAGCGACCAAACACTGTTTAGGTTTCTTGTGATAGATTAAGCCTTTGATCCCAAGCTTGTAACCATCCTGAAGAAGGGCCCTTCCTTTGTCAACGCAGAGCCCAAAAGTCTGTCTAAGTTTTGCTTAACATCTAAAGCAAGTTTACAACTAGCGGTGGACAAACTCAAAGATCAGAAGATTCCTGAAAGTGCTATCAACGAATTGAAGGGTGGCATGGCGCGTATTATCGACGAATGTGAACTTTCCGGAGCTGCACTACTCAAATCTAAGCGACACGTATGCCATCCCCCTTCTAACCAAGTGGTAGTTCTTCCTACAGACAAGTCAAAACGACTAGTGGCTCTCGACGACAACCACTATGAAGACATCCTTCGTAAAAGTACCATTGAAACGGGAAATTACACGCCAAAAAAGAAGTTCAATCCGGCCCCAGGACGGAAATGTTACGATTCAATAGACAACTTAACAAGATTGCATATAAGTATCGAAAACACGACCCCAAACTCTGGCAAGATCTTAAGAGCAACACTTGCAGTGAACCGCTACCCTGCTCGGCCTATTGCCTACCTAAAGATCACAAAGTGGGAGACCTGAAAGGCCGACCAATACATGCAGCTACCGACACCCCTGCCACACGTCTGTCTAAATTCTTGGCGAATTCACTAAATACACTCTTAAGCTAGACATGTACCGGCCCATCTTAAGAACACAGAAGAATTTATCAAGTTCTTATCTGATATCGACGGAGAAGTTAAGGGTTTTTGCAGCCTTGATGTCTGTAATTTGTATGGCTCCATTCCACTGGAGGATATAGACACAACTACACCCAGTGTTTTCTCTGTGGCTAAACACTTCTTTTCAAAGTATAAATCGGATTGCGAACTGAAAGGTTTAAACGATGACGACTTTGAATCACTTCTCCGTCACTGTCTGACGAGCGACGTAATCCTGATCGGAGATAAAGGCTATACCCAGAAGACTGGACTCGCCATGGGGAACAACCTTGCCCCTGCGCTAGCAATCATTTACATGAACGAGATCGACATACAGATACTATGCCAATTTCAGGACAAAGCCTTGATGCCACTCAAACGCTACATTGACGATATCTTCATCGCATGGATGTCTGATGGAATCACTGCAGAGGAAATACTATCTACAGCTAATAGCTTGAATACTGCATTTTTTAAATTCACCATTGAGATGCCACAAGACAACCAACTACCATTTCTGGACACCATGGTTTCTCTGGATCATGAGAAGCGATCATTCTCTACCACACTATATGTCAAGCCCATACATAGCCAGTGTATTATACCGTGGGATAGTCATGGTCCCATATCATCCAAGAGAGCTATTTTGATTGGAGAGACGAGGAGAGCTATTTCCCGTTCAACAGACCCCCCGTCTAGAACATTGTCACTACGTAAAATTACATCAATATTCATTCAGAATGGTTATCCCAAGAAGTTTGTCAAAACAACTATTAAGCGCACGCTGCGGAACGCACCGACTAGTATAGAAGATCATCAAAGTGATATCTGTCTAAAAATCCCATTCATAAACGAGGAACTGAAACGACGCGGCACATTGTCTGTTAGATATTGAGAGTATTAGGATACATTTGATGAACGGACGACCTCTGTCAAAGATCTTCGTAGCGCCTAAAGAAACGCAAAATTATCCAAGCGAATGTGAGACATGTGTACTGGCCGAAAGGGAAAATAGATACCTGACAAAGAATACCATCTACCATATTAAGTTTTCCTACGGTCAAGCAGTCTACATTGGAGAAACGGGACGCACTATTGGTTCACGGATCAAAGAACACATCCGAGGCCAGACCGTGTATACACATTTGGCATCTCACTCTGCCAACTTCCTGAAAGAATCTCCAATTAGATGGAAAATACTTCACCCTAACTTCAAATTCCCTAAAGAGCGTAAAGTAATCGAAGCACTTGAAATAAGAAAACATTCAACTAACATTATGAATGGCTGTGTAGGTAGGTTTCTCTGCATATAACAATAATAATAATACAATAAATTTATTAGCATTTCCCAACAGGGATTTTCAATACTAATTTACAAATATAGGATTAAATAAGTAAAATATTAACCTAATTACAAGACAAAGTTTATATAATACTAATTACAAGGAAATATATATAATATATAATAGTAATAATATAATGATTATAGATAATTATAAATCTATTATAAAGATAGGTTATAATATTATAGGCTGACAAGCAGTTCTTTTCGGGCCAAGCGTTTAAAGCTTTTGATGTTTGTACAGTGTTTTGTCTCTTCGCTCAGCTTATTCCAAGAAATAAGAGCATGGTCGAAAAAGGATCTTTGAGCGGTAGCTGTTCTTTTGAATGTAACATTAATATGGTCCTTTTGCCTAGTGTTGTATCGGTGGATGGTAGAGCGCTTGACAACTTTGGATTCGAGGTAATTTGGAGCTAAACCATTGAGACATTTATAAACCATGGTGACATCTCTTAGGCGTAGCATATCTTTTATAGGTGACCATCTGAGTTCTTTAAGGGTAGGTGAAATATGGTCATACTTTCTTTTCCCAGTTATTATTCTGGCAGCAAAATTCTGTAATAGCTGCAGTTTACAGATGTTCTGTTGTGTTGTTCCCGACCACACTGTTGAGCAGTAAAATAGTTTACTGAACACCAAGGAGTTCAAGATTATAAGAAGAACATCTTTAGTGAACAGGTGTCGGACGTCGACTCTGTTAATTTGACACAATTTGCCCAATAATGAAGATGATAGATAATCTATATGATCATTAAACGATAGATTACTGTCAAATATAACTCCCAAATCTTTACAAGAGAGCGATGGAGATAGATCTTGACCAAGGAAGGGGATGGTAATGTCACTCAGCTTTCCAACCAACTGTTTTGTGCCAAAAAGCATCAACTTTGTCTTTTGAGGATTGACCAGCAGTCGGTTGGCACAGCACCATGCCGCTACTCTATTGAGATCTTGGCCAAGTTGACTTAGGGCGCCATCTTTATCAACGGTAGCAAAAGAAATGAAGAGCTTTGTATCATCGACATAGGACTCAACTGAACAATTTGTAATGACATCAGGCAAGTCATTCATGAATACGCTAAATAGCATGGGCCCGAGAATAGAGCCTTGAGGGACGCCGTGCGTAACAGTAAGTGACGGGGATATTGAGGTCCCAATACGAGTAGTTTGCTGTCTCTTTGTAAGGTACAATCACAGGACATAAGTATTCGTCAGTTCCGAAAATCGCGCGCGAAATTTGCAGACCGCGTTCGCCCAGTCAGCGCGGGAAAACATGCGATATTTCAACGCGGCCGCCCCGTTGAGGCGGGAAAATTGATGAATGTAAACAAAAAGTTTCATCTCACCAAAATCGCGAAAAATCTTTGCAATATGGACTATATTAAGTGAAATACAAGCCGTTTTATTAGCACCACTCAATCCAGTTTTCTTTGACGATCGAATGTCTTACACATGTCTTAAAAAGTTTATTTTTTAATGTAATTATTTGTGAAAATGCTTTGATTTTTGGGTATGGGCCGTAAATCGGCTGAGCTGAGCGAAGAAAAGAAAAACATTATCGTAGAGTTATCGAAATCTGTGAAAAACAAGTCAGAGCTGGCAAGACTGGTTGGGATACCCAGAACAACTATTACAAGCCTTCTGAAGAAAGTACAAACAACCGGCTCGACGAAGAACTTAACACGTAAAGGCAGACGAAAATTATTTACCGGGAGAGATAAAAACGCTCTAGTTCGACGGTCAAATGTGAAGATATAACAGCGAAGCTATAACGGGGAAAAACAACACCATTTCAGCGAAAAATATGTTCAGCGAACTCTGCCTTTGGAAGGGTATAGAAGGAGGTCTGCGAAGAAGAATGTAAATAGGGATCCCAATTTAGATCTAGGTGTTCGCTGCCACGCTTTCTTAGTCATATCACTGTATCACTGACGAGGGCTGTTAAGCCGAAAGGCCTCTGATATAAAAGAAGATCTACGTAGCTGTATGGCGTGTTCTGTTGTCTCTATATATATAAGAATGTAAATAGTTAGAGAAGTGAATCGGAAAAAGCGATTTCAGTGGTTCAAGATAAGGAGAAACTGAACAGTAAACGACTATAACCAAAAACCAATGCATTTTCACAAATAATTACATCAAAAATAAACTTTTTAAGACATGTGTAAGACGTTCGATCGTCAAAGAAAACGTATTGGAGTGGTGTTAATAAAATGACTTCTATTTCACTACTTTTAGTCCATATTGCAAATATTTTTCGTGATTTTCGTGAGCTGATACTTTTTGTTTACATTCATCAATTTTTTCTGCCTCAACGGGGCGGCCGCGTTGAAATATCGTATGTTTTCCCGCGCTGACTTGGCGAACGCGTCTGTAAATTTCGCGCGCGATTTTCGAAACTGACGAATACTTATGTCCTGTGACTGTAGCTTTGGAACCAATTCAGGGCTTTCGGTGAGGTTCCTAACACCTGAAGCTTGTTAAGCAAGGTTGTATGGCATATGCTATCAAACGCCTTACTTAAGTCAATAAGTACCATTGCTGTAATTTTCTTCTCATCAATTGCATTGAAGAGGTGATCTGTAACCAGAAGACTAAGGGTCTCAGTAGAATGATATTTCCTGTTGCCACTTTGATGTTTGGTTAGGCGGTTATTGTCTGATAGAAAGGTGGTATACTGTTGTAATGCTAGCTTCTCGGCCACTTTTGATAGTACTGGGAGGAGCGATATCGGTCTGTTGTTATCCGGAACCTCATGATCGCCTTCCTTTAGATGAGGAACGATCTCAGCCTTCTTCCATGCACATGGGAAAATAGATACCTCCAACGACAGGTTTATGATACATGGTGATGACAGGCAGTATGTGAGGTAAGCAGTCTTTGATGACTGAGGCTGAAACCTTGTCATATCCCGGAGCTTTGTTGTTTGGTATGTCCATGATCACCTTTTGAACATCTGCACAGCAGACTGGTTTGAATTCAAACAACTCATCTTGAGAAAAATTAGGGGTACCAGGAATAACGGTATCAGATGAGATGTATAGGCCATGAGTTTCAGCTAGGTTTTTTTTGCTTTAGTCGAGGCCTTTTCTCCTACAGATATAAAGAAACGATTGAACTCCTCAGCTAGGGCAGAAGTGTCTTTAGTATATTGGAGATTGGGACTTGACTTCTGCGGTAGGGCTCGACGTATCGTTTTCCATAGTGTAGCACTGTTATTCTTGTTGGAGAGAATCTGATGGTTATAATATTCAGTCTCTGCCTTCTTAAAAGCAAGCTTTACTTTGCCTCTATGACTTTTGAACGCATTCCAGTCACAAAGGGACCCACTCTGACGAGCCATCTTATGTAGATTATTTCTGGTGACTATCAGTTCGTTGTCTGATGTCATCTGTGATAAATGGATTTGATTTACGTTTGAGTTTTACAGTCTTAATTGGAGCATGGTCGTTGAGACAAGTAAGAAATAAATCATTGAAAGCATCAACCTTCGCATCAAGAGAATCCATCAGGTCTAAGGTGTTCCAGGGAATGAATGAAAAATCAGAAGAAAATTTTTCTGCATTATAACAACATTGTTATTACTATTCCTAGGACACCACATCTATTTACAGCATTGTAATTATAATAAACATTGTTTGATCAACCTAATACCATTGGGTATTTCAGAATCCTATGTAAGTTATTTAAGAGAGTGATTTTCAGTTTAAATATACCACTGATGAAGCCTTCACCGGCGAAATGTCTGAATACGCGTTTGTCGTCTATTTCCTTTGCCTGACGAAGTTAAATACCCTCAATTCATTATTATTATTATTATTATTATTATTATTATTATTATTATTATTATTATTATTATTATTATTATTATTATTGTTATTATTATTATTATTATTATTGTTATTTTTGTTATTATTATTATTATTATTATTATTGTTGTTATTATTATTATTATTAGTAGTAGTAGTAGTAGTAGTAGTAGGTAATAGCATGGTTTGTAGTGATATTTGGGATAAATACCACGAGTGATATTTGAAAATTGTTAACAGATTTGTGACAATTTTGAAATATCACGAGTGGTATTTATCCCAAATATCACGTACAAACCATGCTATTATTTGTTTATACCACTATCTGAAAAATAGATTTTCAAGCAACAGTAGTCACTCGACTGAACTAACACAACACAGCAGTCAGCTGTGAAAAAAAAACATAGCAAATCTGTGTTCTTATAACGATCGTTTTTCGAAGTCAGAGAAAAAACGAAAACACAGAGTAAAAAGTGATCTAGGCTTCATTTATTACCTTTTGTAGTGATCTTTCTTTGATTTTGAGGCAATGGCTAAAAACACATCACTCAATCGTCAATCTTATATCGATCGTTTTCCGCTGCCTTCTGCAGAGTCATCCAAAGAAAAGCTTCTTGAAATGCTAAAACATCGTCCATGTGTATGTACGTTTAGCTTTTGGTGCTTTTGGGACTTGTTTATGGCTCATTTTTTTGTCTTTTAGAACTGCAAATATCCTTTGGTTTCGTCCGCCATTTTGTTTGAACCATGAGACAGAAGGGTGGTTACCATGGAAACTGTAATCTTCACATGTGGTATTTCAAATTACGCTGAAATACCACTGCTCTCAACCAATCAAATCGCTGAAATTTTTCAGATAGTGGTATAATTATTATTATTATTATTATTATTATTATTATTGTTATTATTAATATTATTATTATTATTATTATTATTGTTATTATTATTATTATTATTATTATTATTATTATTATTATTATTATTATTATTATTATTATTATTATTATTATTATTATTATTATTATTATTATTAAAACTATCTATCAAGAATATAGACATGACAAAATATTCCCTAAACGCAATCATGGCCGGCGTTTTGTGTTCGACCTATACGTACAGAGAATCATTTCTACAATTATACAGTGTTTCCCCCCTAAACTTATGTTCTCTTGAGATTTCTTCAGGTAAGATTTTAAGTATTTTCACGGATTTTTACGAGTCGTGCCGTATTTGACGAGCCGTAGGCGACACAAAAACAACGTCCTTTTTTCTTTGTTTGCTTATTTGTTAGCGTACAAATGTTGATTTTGTGCTTTGTTTGTGAAATTGGCGCGCTCTTAAGCAATCGATACGCCATCGAGCGTGCGCTCAATATGTTTTTCGTTCGCTTTTCTCCCTTTTTCACCAAAAAGATTGTGTGTTTTGTTCTAAATTTATATACAGATATCATTATTTAAAAACTTGTTGTGTGTTTCCCTATTACTTCAGAAGTGCTTTTCTTTAAGTTCTTCCGATGAAAAACAAAACTGGTTCAAACCGGTTTGTAAACCGTGTAATACGCTCGCATATATTTGCACTCGTTTTGGACTCGAAAATCGTGCGTCGTGTAGTAAGACACAAATATTTAACGTTTGGCAGTGAAATATGAGAAATATGAGTGCTTTAATTTCCAGTAAAACACTGTTACCCATATAATAAATGCCGCATAGGGTTTTGGCATCTGCGTCCACATAACGAGCCGCAGCGACTTGGATACCGGCTTACCCCCCGGTGATCGGTACTTTTTTTGTACCGATCTGTTGGGGGTCTTTCTGCATTCCAATCGAAGGATTATAGGGTAGGGCGTCAAATCCAACACATAAAGCCTAAAGCGCTGAAATGATACAGTTGGGGCCGTGGGCAGTATTTTGATGTCTATATGTTGGGTTTTTGCCGGGTTTTTGATGCCTTTATAGCCTTAATAAGGGATTTATAGAGCTCGTATGTGAAAAGTTGCCTCTCATGGATCACCAACCGCGGAAATGATACAAGTATTGTACTTATACGATATATCGATAGATAGATATGTTATATTGTTTTGTTTTATAAAATAATGCATGCATTGATGTAAGAAACAATTATTTCAAGTTAATTTTTGAACATAAAGGGTCATAAAGCTCAGTAAGATATAATTCGTTGATGTTGCGTGATGGTTTATGCGGCCGAGTGTAAACAACAAACCTCAGTTATACTTCTAATCAGTAGCACAGCACCGGCACTACTAGTCAGTTCTTGCCAGACTATGAGCTGAAATGTTAACACAGCCATAGTCCCAGGCGTTCAGTCTCAAAAGACTGAGAAACTATACGACATACATTCAAATATATCAAATTAACGGAATATGAGTGAATGAATGGATCGGATAATAATATTCAATCTGGAATTTTTAGTGCTGTATGTGACATGTACTATGTTCGTTTCGTTTTCAAAGTGGGCCGGGAGCGCGTTGCGTGACGGAACTAAAGACGGATGCGAAGGAGACTAGTTGTTCAGATGATGGTGTCCGTATTAACCGGGTTCAACTTTTTAAATCTATTAATTGCCTTGTTGCATTTACTATGTATTCGTTTGGTGATAGTCTGGGGATGCCTCGTAAAATAACAGATATCACTAGCGTTGACTTGTACTTGTACCCCCTTGTACCTGTAGGCTCAGTTCCAGTAAGATAAATATAGGTTACTTTCTGGATCCATCACATCCCCACAAACTTCCCGTCTGACTGTATTTTACAGTAGTGCTATATAAAGTAATTGTGCAGTGTGTCTATGATCATGATGGCTATGATTTTGTAAAAACGGCATGTACAATATTTAGTACAAACACATGCATATAATTATACAAAGAGGAGAACAATATACTGTATAGATATGAATATCTATTTATAAATATCATGCGTAATATTATTCATACCATAATGATCCGAATAAGCGCCTTATTTTATTTTTTTCGAGGGTACGTCAAGGGGGGACGCTTTTTAGGGAGGGGGTGATTATTTAATTATATTGGAAAATACCAAAATCTGAGTCGATATAACACAACTTTAATTTTATTGACGAAAACAGGGACAGTAACAAGGATGGACAAGGCGAAAAAACATACATTCATGGAGCAGGAACATAATTTATTGTGATTACCACCTTAGTGCTCAGGGGTCAATTAATGACATGGGAGAGGGCGCGTATTCGGGAGGGGGCGCTAATTTCAAATATAGAGGTCGAGAGGTGCTTATTCGTAATTACGGGACGATTATTATAATTATTACGGTAATAATGAACAATTTTTCCATGCCATTGGGGGACACCGCATCATCTGGTTCAAGTGTAATGTAATATTTGCACGCTACAATAAATTTATGTTTTATTATATATAACACGTTATTTTTTTAAGTTCCGATATTCTGAAGTAGAGTTTCTGGCAAAAATTACACTAAAGCACTAATATTTTACCAAGATAATGGTAAGAATTTTCATTTTTAGTCACATAACAACCAACTTCTGTAATATTGGAAAGCACAGTTCTGATAGCAACAAATCCTACCAACAACATAAAAACAAGACAACGTTTCATTTCACATCCATTTAATACTCTTATTACCAAATCTCAAAATATGGGAAAATTTACAGTCTCATAGGTTAAAATGTGCCAATGACGTTTGGTTGAGTTCTAAGTGTATGACATAGTATTTGACTATTATGTACAAAATGGTAAAATCAATTCAATAACTGATTTTCATACCAGACTGGTAAATTACTCATGAATTCAATTACTTCTTAACTGGATGAAGCTCGAAAAGTCTTCGGAAATTTCTGCAGACTTTTTATCTATATCTGGTAAAATACTGTATACCACCTAAGCAGAGCTCAAAAAGTCTTCGGAAATTTCTGCGGACTTTTTGTCTATATCTGGTAAAATACTGTATACCAACTGAGCAGAGCTCAAAAAGTCTTCGGAAATTTCTGCGGACTTTTTGTCTATATCTGGTAAATTACTGAATACATGTAATAATAATAATAATAATTTTATTTCTATAGTACTAAATCCACTATACCAGCTGAGCAGAGCTCAAAAAGTATTTTTTTCTCTATATATCTGTGTTTGGAAATCCTGCCATCTTCCAAAGTGAACCCATAGTAAATCACACTCTGTTCGGGTATGATTGATGGGCCATATTGGCCAAGTGGTCCATTTCTTGTTATAGCCCTCCTTCAGCCATTGAACTTTAAAAGTATCAAGATTCACTTCCAGAACAGTGGCAATATTTGGGGGTCTAAAGTTTTCCAAAGTTACAGCTACGACATCACCAACATTAGCCGCTGCATAATCTGCTACTTTAGTAACATTTTCTAGCCTTCTGTAAGGTCATGTGTATAGCTGTTGAATAAATATATGCAACATGTTAGTTAGTACGACTATGGCAAAGCAATATAAAATGGTTGGTCATGGTAATATAATGTACTGTTATTCAGGATAAAAGAATTACAGTGAATAAGTCATACATGACAACTGACGTATATAAGTCATACATGACAACTGACGTATATAAGTCATACATGACAACTGACGTATATAAGTCATACATGACAACTGACGTATATAAGTCATACATGACAACTGACGTATATAAGTCATACATGACAACTGACGTATATAAGTCATACATGACAACTGACGTATATAAGTCATACATGACAACTGACGTATATAAGTCATACATGACAACTGACGTATATATAAGTCATACATGACAACTGACGTATATAAGTCATACATGACAACTGACGTATATAAGTCATGTACATGACAGCTGACGTATATAAGTCATACATGTAAAACTTAATTGTTCTATTCGTGTATTAATCATTCCGTTCCAAATGTATAAAAGATCTAAAAAGATCTAAACCCTTTGATTACTGGATTGGTGGACCGACCGATGACTGCGAATTCATACCACAAATTGTGTTTTATTCTCTCTCTCCGGTAAGCTATAAGGTATAAATCAATTCTGACGAGTTTCCTCAGTAAGTTTATAAGCTTACTTCAATATTTATAGGGCATAAATGTAAGCTTATGTAGTTATTGAGTACCCTGCGAGCAAAGATTCCTTTACATGTAACTCGACGAAATTGGTCAAAGTCATACTGAGAGGGAAGCAAAAGGAATCTTTGCTTGAATGGTACTTTAATAGCGACGACTGGCGAAATTATTTAAGCTAAGCCACGAGTCGTTGTGCTATAAATATAATAAGCTTACAGACAATAATAGGTCAGATAATAAGTTACATGTAAGCTTACTTACATTTTCGATCGATAACAGAACGATATCCCGCTATTTATATCGCAAAAGTGAACCTTAGTGACGCCAAGTAACTCCATGTGTTGTCAGAGCTCAGAGCATTCTCAAACGAGAATCATTTCAACTAGAATTCAAACAAAAATCCTCGCGCATTTACTGAACTACAACTCAAGCAAAATGGCGGCTGCTTGACAAATTCAAATTACTTTTCCAGCCAATCACATACCAAATATGGTAAATAGGAATGGTAAACGGCCAGTTCTGAGCCCCAGGGCTCTCTCTTCTCGCTATTTCAAAATGGCGGACGCTTGGGAGAAGAAGTAGTAGCAGTCTCGATCTACATTTTCGCGGACATCGTTTGGAATTTTACAGTTTATTTCTGGGAATCTATTTTGCAAGATCAAGCTAAAGGTAAATACTACTTATCGTTAAGGTTATTAGAGTGGTTTCTCGAGTAATAGACAGTAAGAGACTCTGTTTTCCAACCGTCATTTTTCTTACAATACAAATTACAATGCTGAACACTTCAATTAAACGTCACTTGTATAAAAACCTCCAATACAATACAATGATGTATTTTAATTTAAGTTTACATATTACCACTTACCGATTAAACATCTTGTCAACATCCTCGTGGGTACAAATGTATGTCCTAGCTACCATGAAGAAATCACAGTGTTCGGGCCCCGTGTTCTTGTGGAGTTGTGGCAGTATAAAGAAATGTAAGACTTATGTGAAAATATATAGACTATATTTTTGAGAGTAATCTATAAGTAAAAGCTTTGAAACTCACATGCATGGAGTGTTGCTTGTTGTGTTATTTTGCCCTGGTAGTGGTTTCAGCTCTTGGACCACACTACCACCAGGTGAGTTTCAAAGCTTTTACTTATAGAAAATATAGTTTATATATTTTCACATACATCTCTTTATAACTGCTACAAGAACAGAGCTTGGGCTTCCTGTGAGGAAACTCACCTTGAATATTTAATTATTTGGCCTTCATATTGTAAGCTAATTAAGCTTAAGTTACATGTATTTATAAAATATGGAGTTCAAATAATTATAATAATAAAAATAATCAAATCAAACCAGTATTGCAACACCATGTAGGAAGTTGTGAACAAATTGTTTTTTTTATTCTCTCTCCAACAGTTGTCTACATGTAGCTGCAAATAAAGTATATCTGGAAGTTTATCCATCTTTCAGCTCCATCGACAAAATATTGATGGCCAAATTTGAATCATGTGGATATTGAAAGAGGTCTAAGTAGCCTTTACATGTACAATGTAGGTTGTCGACCATGGTTGAGGATGTCTGTAAGTTGACATGCATTGGCGTAGGCATAAGCAATCACAGTGAGCCTTTGAAGAAATAGCTTGGCCTGGTCCATACCATCTTGTACAAGGCAAGCAAATTTTTCAGGGTTGGATTTTGCTTTTTCTTGGTGCTTATAGTGTGACTTTCGCTAGGACAATATAACAATAAAACACAGTAATCTATTCAAAGTACTACGCAATAATTACAGTGGAACCTCCCATAAGCAGACACCCTTGGGACCAAGTGTAGGGACCCTCTATACATGTAAAAGCAATTTTAGTGGATAAAGATCAAACAGTAAACACATGGCACATAAAAAATAGAACCTGAGATTTGTACTCGGGTATTAATAATTATTATACTGAAAATATTTTTGAATAGAATGTGTACACTGCCAACTTATACAAATTATCATTTTTTTCATTTATTAGTTCTCAAGACTGAGAAATCCAGCCTTTTCGTGCTATTTAAAAACATGCCATGCCTCAATTCTATTGTTTAATGTCAGTTTTGAAATCCAGACCAAGACCTACATTTTTAAAGCCGGGGACAGCTTTGATGAATACACAAATGTCTTCCATTAAAACAATAGAATTGGGGCATGGCTGGTTATTAAACCGGTTGAAAACCACAGGCTAAGACCTCGGGCTATGCGCTCGGTCTTGTAGTTCAATGAAAGCCAGAGCCCGTAGTTTTGAACCTTTATATAACATTGTTTTCTTATCACATTTACCCTATAATTGGTCAAGAAAATATAAATAGGAACTTTTAGCTCTTTCATGTTGGTCTTCAGTAATACACCAGGCCCCGGTTGCACGAAAGGTGAATAGCGCTATCCACCAGATAAGTCCTATCCAACGGATAAAACTGATGCAGTTATCCAATAAATTTTATCCGTTGGATAGGACTTATCCGGTGGATAGCGCTATTCACCTTTCATGCAACCGTGGCCAGATATGGAAATTTCTGAACACATTTTCTGGAAATTTCTGAACACATTTTCACATGTTCTGCCTGGTCAGTTTTCAGTTATTTACCACATGCAAAAGATACATGTATGTCTGTAGAAATTTCTGTACACATTTTGAGCTCTAACCAGGCCAGTAAGTCTTTTTACTTACCAGATATAGAGAAAATGTCTGCAGAACTTTCCAAAGACTCTTTGACTTCTGCTCGGTTGGTTTACTACAGTAATTTACCAGATAGAGACTTTTTGAGCTCTGCTCAGTTGGTATAGTATTTTACCAGATATAGATAAAAAGTGGGCAGAAATTTCCGAAGACTTTTTGAGCTCTGCTCAGTTGGTATACAGTAATTTACTAGATATAGACAAAAAGTCCGCAGAAATTTCCGAAGACTTTTTGAGCTCTGCTCAGTTGGTATAGTATTTTACCAGATATAGACAAAAAGTCCGCAGAAATTTCCGAAGACTTTTTGAGCTCTGCTCAGGTGGTATACAGTATTTTACCAGATATAGATAAAAAGTCCGCAGAAATTTCCGAAGACTTTTTGAGCTCTGCTCAGTTGGTATAGTATTTTACCAGATATAGACAAAAAGTCCGCAGAAATTTCCGAAGACTTTTTGAGCTCTGCTCAGTTGGTATACAGTATTTTACCAGATATAGATAAAAAGTCCGCATAAATTTCCAAAGACTTTTTTGAGCTCTGCTCGGTTGGTATACAGTATTTTACCAGATATAGAAAATAAGTCCGCAGAAATTTCCGAAGACTTTTTGAGCTCTGCTCGGTTTGTATGCAGTATTTTACCAGATATAGATAAAAAGTCCGCAGAAATTTCCGAAGACTTTTAGAGTCCTGTGTTTAGTTCAGAAATCAAATCAGTGGTCACAATCACTTATCAGACTGCTGAAAATGTCTGTATAATATTTAATGTAAAATTGTTGGGTTTTGGTAATAAACACATATGAGAGACTGATTGTTTTCCATTTTTTAAGAAAATGGCAAATTTCAATGATGCATACCCTAATATTTACCATATTTTCTCTACTTCAGAATATCGGAACTTAAAAAAATAACATGTTATATGTTTATATACAGTCTGTACAATGTATTATAATAGCTATAGATGCAAATTAATTGCTTACTACTAATCAAAGTTACTGATCAAACCGTAGTACTAGCGAGCCCCATGTACATTACAGGTAGATGAACTAGACCATTTTATTTGCTTACACTTTGGAACTGATGATTGTACCATTAGTACATGATAATGAAAGTGGGTGAATTGGCCAGGACTTAATCAAATGATTAAAGCAATCAGGCACTGCATGGTAATGAAAGTGGGTGAATTGGCCAGGACTTAATCACTGAATGATTAAAGCACTCAGGCACTGAATGGTAATGAAAGTGGATGAATTGGCCAGGACTTAATCACTGAATGATTAAAGCACTCAGGCACAGCATGGTAATGAAAGTGGGTGAATTGGCCAGGACTTAATCACTGAATGATTAAAGCACCCAGGCACTGCATGGTAAAATGAAAGTGGGTGAATTGGCCAGGACTTAATCACTGAATGATTGAAGCACTCAGGCACTGCATGGTATAATGAAAGTGGGTGAATTGGCCAAGACTTAATCACTGAATGATTAAAGCACTCAGGCACTGCATGGTAATGAAAGTGGGTGAATTGGCCAGGACTTAATCACTGAATGATTAAAGCACTCAGGCACTGCATGGTATAAATGAAAGTGGGTGAATTGACCAGGACTTAATCACTGAATGATTAAAGCACTCAGGCACTGCATGGTATAATGAAAGTGGGTGAATTGGCCAGGACTTAATCACTGATTGATTAAAGCACTCAGGCACTGAATGGTAATGAAAGTGGGTGAATTGGCCAGGACTTAATCACTGAATGATTAAAGGGGCTATGTCATCCGTGGCGCATGCGCGGTCGATAAGCTCTATATTGAAAACACTGGCCCAATTTTTTCAAGTTTCACCCGTGAGATAGCGTTGTTCATTAATCCATGTAAATCTTTGTAATCTTTTGAACTGGCTGTGGAGTGACCATTTCGAATTAGTCTTTGGACATCCTCCATTAGTCGGAGGATAATATTTTGAGTATTATTGGACAATAAGGGATGATAATGAGAGTTGTTCAACAACCAAAAAAAATTTCGTTCCACGACATGGCGGCCGTCGAAGCGGCAGTGGAAGGAGAAGACTTTATAAGTCAGTCAAAGAAAGAAATAGAGACTTCCAGAAGACACACAGCCGTTTATGGTTATCTGCTGCGGTTTCAACATCCTGGAACAGAACTAAGTTTCGTACTGGATATCGTACAGACGACTCATTTGCCCTTCATCTTCTTACGATAGAGGAGCGACTGATCTCCAAGGATAGTCTTGCACGGACAACCACGCGATCTCTCAGTCGTTCTGCGTGAACATATGTAGTTTTTCAGGTGCATGGTTCATTCGTCTATATAGTATAAAGGAAAAAGAACAAAGAAAGATCATCACCTGATAGTGACATACATGTAACTTACTGACTGGAATGTTGTTCGAAAGTAAAGTCACAACATCGATCATTTCAATATTGAAAATTATAAAAAATATGCTCACCTCAGTCTGTTCAGTTCCCGATGCAGTCTCCATAGCTTATAAAATCGTCTATATGAGACTGTTAGCAGGGAAGAAGCTTGCAAATAGGTTTTAGAATTCCGATAACCACGCTGAACATTCACGGTGGCAAAACATCACGCTTGAACTGTCTGAAAGTTTTACTGTGACATCGCATGCTAATTTATGCTAATTAGAAAAATATGGCACTTAGTGCGCAGACTCCCCAGGTGACATAGCCCCTTTAAAGCACTCAGGCACTGCATGTATATAATGAAAGTGGGTGAATTGGCCAGGACTTAATCACTGAATGATTAAAGCACTCAGGCACTGCATGGTAATGAAAGTGGGTGAATTGGCCAGGACTTAATCACTGAATGATTAAAGCACTCAGGCACACTGCATGGTAATGAAAGTGGGTGAATTGGCCAGGACTTAATCACTGAATGATTAAAGCACTCAGGCACTGCATGGTATAATGAAAGTGGGTGAATTGGCCAGGACTTAATCACTGAATGATTAAAGCACTCAGGCACTGCATGGTAATGAAAGTGGGTGAATTGGCCAGGACTTAATCACTGAATGATTAAAGCACTCAGGCACTGAATGGTAATGAAAATGGGTTAATTGGCCAGGACTTAAATGAAAGTAATTATCATGACGAGCCCGACCCTAACATTTTTGTTTTGCGAAGCAAAAAAAAGCCTCGCAAAATGCACATTTGTGGTGGATTAACACAGCGGGGAAGTGTACCCGATACATCGGTGTAGGCCAGACTCATGCTGGGACGTGAATTACTAGTCGTAGATTTATATTTACTGATTTTAGAAAGATATGGCCAATAAGTGAATAAGATACATTTTGTCTCTATTAAAATAATATTGATACTGATCAAACGTTCAATGATCTACCCATAGAATATCGAGCGAGTCAGGCGTGCCGCCACAAATCATTGCCGGTTTAGCAATACAAATTAAGTTGAGTTGTCAGCCTACTTTGCGATTAGTATTTTAGTCTGTGTTTCAAGTTCAATGCTTTACCCATAGAATATCAGGCGTGACACCCGAACAATCTACCCTGCCTTCAGGTGCGCCACCCAAAAGCATTGTGGTTTAGCAATATAAAGTTGAGTTATGTCAGTACTCTGCGATTAGTATTATAGTCTGTGTCAGTTCAAGGAGAATGCTTTACCCATAGAATATCAGGCGTGCCACCCGAACAATCTACCCTGCCTTCAGGTGCGCCACCCAAAAGCATTGGGGTTTAGCAATATAAAGTTGAGTACTCTGCGATTAGTCACATTAGTCTGTGTCGGTTTCAGAACGTTTGCAGCATAAAATCCCGTATTTGTCTCAAAGTCAGACGAGCAATACCTGAATATACTCGACGAATATCTTACCCACATTTCCAGGTGACATTTTCCATATTTTAGACAACCCAACAGTGGAAATAAAGCTCACAAAGAATTATATTTTGATTCTAGCGCCAAAACTCGTCGATGACCCGCAATTGTTTATCATGTTGTATAAGAATTGTCTGTGATTAATGTGTCAGTATAACGAACCTTATTGGACCAAGACTAATTGGCTTTGCGAACTAGTAACCCTAGGCAAACACATCACAGCTATCCTGCTGGGACAAAAAGTTTGGGGTCGGGGCTCCTCATGATTGTGTGATGAGATGATTCCACAAATAACAAAATAATCTACATTGACTCTATTTACAGTGCACTAGCATTAGCTCTCTTTTTGTCCGGCCTTTGATATGGATTCTGTTTCCTGGAGTCGTCATGTTTTTACGTACAGAGCGTACAGTACCACAGAACCTAAACTCGAGCCACGAGATTGACGTTGGCGCAGTTGGCGGGAAATCCCCAATATTGAGAAGATAGATCCAACCAGACCTATAATGGTGTCCATAATATCTTCAAGTTTGAGACCAGTGGCTTGTTTAGTATTGAGGCGATGATTCCAAACGGAGAATCGACTAAGACCATAGCTTTCTCGTTCAACAATCCGGCCATTTCTGGAAGAAAGCACCATTGTTGTCTGTACGCTGGCAATTGTGATGGAAATTTCGACACCAGTGTATTCTTCCAAAATACCGATACTCGATCATCTAGTTTTGTTCCACAGATCCTGAATTTATCATATACCACTTTCTGCTAGAGTTGATCAAAAATTTCCTGTATTGCCAACATATTTACGGCTGTAAGTAGACGGCACACGACCGGCGACAACAACGCAACGAAGAGAAATGAACTTTGGATTTACCGTATTTGGACTTACAATAGCCTTCGTTGTTAGCGGTCTGTACAGCCCCGCAAATGATCCCGGCCCGCAAATGATCCCGGCCCACAAATGATCCCCGATGAGGCCCGCAAATGATCCCCAAAATGATCCCGGCCCGCAAATGATCCCCAATGAGGCCCGCAAATGATCCCCAGTAAAACTAGGACTGGAACTCGGGACTGGTGTGCATGGGATTCAAGTATAATAGTCAAAGAAATATCAAAGCAAATTTATTTTTCATTATTCAACAACGTTTTCGACTAAGGAGTCATCATCAAAAGTTGGTTGTTATACTTGACACTGAGCCAGAATATGAATAACACTTTTATTTGACGTTGATCCCTGATTGAGGTTCGTTACTGTTATAATACCATGATCACCTCGGTTTTCATTGTTCCACGAGGGACATTTAACATCGAACATCCCTCGCGAAAGCTCTAAGTCAAGCATCGCTCATGCATATTCATGAGGGACATTTAGACTAAATATCCCTCATTACTATGCATGAGGATGCAAGTCAGTCCCTCATATACACCAGGTGTACACACAATCATTGGGACCCAAGAGCAAACCGAATAGTACTTAATCGCTCCTCGATCTACTTATGATGACTCGAGCATTCAAGACGTGTGGGATGTGTGAAGCTCAAAATACAGTGGTATTTTGATATCCACAACATCGTTAACGCATGCGCAATAGAAGGAAATGCACAAAAGTCGAATTCAAAGGATATTTTATTATAGCTATTTCTGTTATTTGTTCACACAATGAAATATTATATTAGTTTGCACTTTTCTCTTTTTCTGTATGTGCTTTTTAGTGTTTTGAGGAACCGTATTCTCACTTACTTGCTCCACTTCGTCATCTCTCACAAAAGTAAACCGACCTTTCCGCCATTTCTGATCTGTTTACCTTCAGGTACTCCTTACTATAACTAATTTATACTCTTTTATTGTGTAAATGAAACAAAGATGTGCAACATGCATGAAGCATTCCCCAGAGTACAGTCTAATCAAGACTCTTTCACAAAACACTATAATATATTCTCCTTTGCGCCGGTTAACTCAAGCCTGTATTTTTGTCCATTTCCTCGGTGATCATGGTAGGAGGCTCGGGACTTCCACTAAACTTCCCTCGGCTTCGGGGACATTTAATCACTAATATCCCTCAGTGCCATGGTATTACTTATAATAATATCATAATAATGATGATTTATATAGCGCTAGATTTATGTACACTGATTGCGCAATCATTGTACATAAATCTGGCGCTATATAAATCATCATTATTATGATATTATAACAGTAACGAACTCAATCAACGTCAAAGAAAAGTGTTATTCTGGCTCAGTGTCAAGTATAACAACCAACTTTTGTGCAGTTATCACATAACTCATTGTCGTCGGAATACACGTGTACATGTAAACTTCCCCTCGTGCTCTCAAATACTCCCTTTGAATAACTTTCGAACTCTTTCCCACACTTTGGGCAGATTTCTACGGAAATAATCCCTTCTCCATACTTTTGCTTGAGCTCCTCTGCTATGTCTCCATTTGAAGACACCATTGCCTTGAGACTGTGATAGTGAATTTCAGCTTCGTGCCCAAGCAAAGCCATGCATTCATACTTGTCTGCGGCTTTCTCTTTACTAATAATAATAATAATAATAATGTTTATTGCTTATATTGCGCATTTTAACATTTGAATATGATCAAATGCGCATTACACAACACTAGAAATAATTATATACAAATGATAAAAAATGTTCAAACCTTACTAATTTACGAAAACTACCCCCCCCCCCCCCCCCTAAGCTAAATTATCAATTTACTTGGACAGCCCGTTGAATCAGTAACAAATTAGTGTCACGAGGTTTAAAATCGTCTTGATAAATAATACATTTTCTACCATACTGTATATCTGTTCAGGATTTCTTTTCAGGCTTTATTTTAATTAATTAATTAATTAATTTTCAAAATCTCTCAACTTGTATCCCACCAGTGCAAGTTTTACTGGGGATCATTTGCGGAACTCATCGGGGATCATTTTAGGGCCGGGATCATTTGCGGGCCTAGTTTGGGGATCATTTGCGGGCCTGGGATCATTTGCGGGCCGGGATCATTTGCGGGTCTGTACAGGTCTGCGGAAAAAACGCCAAATAGCTCCTCCTCGAAATGTTCCAGATCGATCATTTTACGCAATTCAGCCTTTATGTAAACATAAATAAACTATCTATCTGTTGACATGTACAGCAGCACTTACAAGTGTTGATATGTAGGAAACCGCAAGTAAAAGGATTAAAACACCACATCATAGCAACAGGGAAGTCCCGCTGTTCGGAAAATATCGTTCGTTGCGGCTCGTTGTGTCCTGCGTTTCACAAAGATTGAAATCATATAGACTTAAGGTGGTTCCCGCATAATGAATGACCGGTTTGCCGTATTTTTTAACTCGCTCGCTCCGCGTCAATATTGCTTGGATTTTATTGTGCTTAACACAAATACTAATTCAACCATTCTGCTTTTGGAAGATTTATTCAAAATTATCATTGTAAGCCGCGTTTGTGGATGCCAGCTGATATTCAAACGACACTATTTTCACTAAAACTGCTGCCAAACGGTTTTTCCTCGTACGATTTTTTTTAAACTTCGTGAACGACCTTTTAAGGTCCCTAGTAATGTTCTGACGAGGTAAGAAGGAAATTGATCGAGTCGAAATCACCAGTTCATATTTTTGTTGTCAATATTTGGACCTATCGGTTGTTACGTGAATTCGGCTCGAAGAATTTTCTTCTTACCTCGTCAGGACATCACTATGGACCTTAAAAGGTCGTTCACGAAAAAAAAAAATCGTACGAGGGAAAACCGTTTGACAGCAGTTTTAGTGAAAATAGTGTCGTTTGAATATCATCTGGCATTCACAAACGCGGCTTACAATGATAATTTTGAATAAACCTTCCAAAAGCAGAATAGTTGAATTAGTATTTGTGTTAAGCATAATAAAATCCAAGCAATATTGACGCGGAGCGAGCTAGTTAAAAAATACGGCAAACAGGTCATTCATTATGCGGGAACCACCTTAAGGGCCGGACACACGGTGCAACATTGCGCGCAACATTGCTGGCAATTTTGTTGCAGCGTGTGTCCACCCATGAAACTGATTGCTCGCAATTGACTAGCGCGCGCTAATACATCGCGACGTCATTTGTTGCTCGCAATGTTGCAGAAGTAGGACTCGATTCTACTTCTGCAACATTGCGCGCAACATGTTGCAGAGGTGGGCACACGCTGCAACAATACGTGTTGCGTGCAATGTTGCATCGTGTGTCCGGCCCTTTAGGAGAGAGCGTAGTTCACATCTTACACTTTCTCAAAGTCCGCTTTCCCTCTTTTTCCTATCTCTCGTCGCTCGTTCATTCGGCTCGTTCATTCTGTAGCTATGAAAGATAGCACGAGGTATGGTGGCCCGTTAGAACAATTTTTTTGTGAGCTCGCACGTCGAAATGTTTAAGAGTACGCACGCAAACCTCAGGATTTGTCTGAGTACGCACGCAATCAAGGTCGAGATCTTTTTAGAGTACGCACGCAAACCAGAACTTCATCGTGTAATTCGTGTAATTGTCTACGTACTGTGATATGTGTTGTGTTCAGTAATGGTCTGAATCGGTCTAAAATAATCGAATATAGCCATAACAGGCTTTCATCAACAGAAGAAGAAGTCATCCGGCATTATTGCCTTTGTGGCTGGAAATACAAAAGCATTTTGACTTTCATCAACAAGTACTTCGGCTTAAACTGAAAGTAAGTTGCGAATTCTAAGTAACTAGCATTATATTTGGCAATATGCTTTACGCCGGGGTTAATACGACATCGTTTTTTTTTACATATATCCTTGTAGTGGCCTTTCTTCGAACCTTTCTCTTTTCAGTCTTAGGAAATTGAAGTACTTTTTATTCAAAGAAAAGTTATTTCGAAGAGGCAACTTACTTCCAGTTTAAGCCAAAGTACTTGTTGATGAAAGCCAAAATGCTTTTGTATTTCCAGCCACAAAGGATCGAAATAATGCGATTCTTCGCGATCGTCTGTTCATGAAAGCCTGTTATGGCTGTATTCGATCAGTATCTTAGACCGATTCAGACCATTATTAACACAACACATATCACAGTACGAAGACAATTACACGAATTACACGATGAAGTTCTGGTTTGCGTGCGTACTCTAAAAAGATCTCGACCTTGATTGCGTGCGTACTCAGACAAATCCTGAGGTTTGCGTGAACAATTTCGACGTGCTCGCTCACAAAAAAATTGTTCTAACGGGCCACCATAACGAGGTGATCGTACGAAGCCAGAACGCGCGGATTGTTGCATCGTTTAGTTGTTGCAAGGCGAGTGCCATTTAATTTCCATTGTGGGAATTTTGAAAAACTAATTGTTTTAAAAGACATTACGGCGATCATTTTTATGATGTGTATCATATGGATATTAGAATGATACATGTACAAATGATTGAATTTGTGTGAATACGTCATACATCTAGAATATGCCGCTGAGTCTGTCTTCGAACGTTGTCTGGATATTCAACCACCACACTCCCGGACACATTCCAATCAACTTCACTGACCAAAGAATTATATTCAGTCAACTCCAAATCGACCACAATCAAAGTTCGACTGATAATAAAGTAAGTCAAAATTCAATATATAGAGTTCAATGTAAGTCAAATTAATTTCAAGTTTAATTCAAGATTCAATTCACTGATTTATTCAAGTCGCCAGTTGCCTAGAGGGTAGCAAAGGGGTTACATACACGTGACGCGTGATTTGGCCCAAAAATGGCATGTGAATTGTGAAAAACACTTATTAAACAAAATATAAAACCGTGATCCGTGAATTTGCAAGAAAGACGTGCGTGAAATGGCTTAAATGATTCTTTTGATTCGTGAATTTACGAAAAAATGGCACGTGAAGCGTGATCACAGCCCCCCTTTGCTACCCTGTGCCTAGTGAGATCATTTAAACCACTGACTATGACTGGACAAGCTAGCCCTCAGATTTCTTGTTTATAAACAGTTCACACTCTTTACTGGTTGACAATCTTCGAAGGACCGCTATCAGAAACGGGAGAAAAGAAGAAAGTCAGATTATTTACTGCCTCGAACCCAGTCGCTTCTTCGGAGGGGGAGGGGGGTGGTCTGGACACTTAGGCGGAATAATGGATAGCAAACCAGCCACGGAGATTTCTTCTAATTTATTAACAAATTCTGAAAATGGGCCATAACATACATTAATGATTACAGCATTCCGATCATATTTGTGAAACTATAAGGCTTACAAGGATAGAGCAATGATATACAAAATCGCCAAAATAGGCTAAATTACTGAACGGCTGAATACAAAACAATACTAGGAAATTATACTAAACATTACAAATCAAAGTCTGGTTACCTGAAGGGTGGATATCCGGTGGTTACGACATAAAAACTGATTATAAACTGAGCTAATAAACTTGACTGTAACTTGAGCAAATCTCTGACTTGAACTGACGCGGTAACATGAAACTGTTTATCATAATCTTAATACAACGTTAATATTTACTTAATCGAAACAATCACAATGTCAATCAATGTCTATAAATGTCCAATACAAATCCTCGTGGGGCACCCTCTAAGTGCAAGTTACTGTCCTTCTAAGATGATACAGCACTTCTGTATAGATCTCTTGTACTGTCCGGTCTTTGTCTTGATGAGTACATTCCTCACTATTCCGTATGTACCCGGGTACACGTCAATCACTCTGCCGAGATTCCATTTACCTCGTGGCACGTTATACTCCACAAGGAGGACGATGTCGCCCTTGCGCACTTGGCGTCCTTCTTTCTGCCACTTGGACCTACCAGTGCTGATCAGTATTGGGATATACTCTTTGATGAAATGTTTCCAGAAACAGTTTGCAATTGTTTGGACAAATTGGAAACGTTTCCTGAGGTTCTTTGTGTCCTCGTATGGTCCGTCTGGCGAGGCACGACCCAAAAGGAAATGGTTGGGCGTCAACGGGCGTGGATCGTTAGGGTAGTCAGAGGCGTGACTTAGTGGTCGACTGTTGATGAGCGACTTGACCTCTGCGAACACCGTCGTCATTTCATTCCACGATAGGATCTGCTGTCCAACGGCGACGCGTAGTGCACGCTTTGTCTGCTTGATGAGACTCTCGTACATTCCTCCTTGATGCGGACTCAGAGGGGTTGTAAACTTCCAATAAATCTGGTGGAGAACGGCGAATTCCTCGATGCGTTTTCTTCCTTCGGTGACTAGTTTCTTAAGCTCTGCCTCTGCTCCAACGAACGAGCTTCCGTTGTCGGAGACAATTGTCGTCGGCCACCCATGATGTGACGCGAACCGTCGCAGTGCTTGAAGAAAGGCTTCACCTGATGAACTCTCGACTACCTCTAAGTGGACAGCTCTGGTTGTCGCGCAGGTAAAAATGGCTCCCCAAGCTTTTGACTTGACTTGTTTCTTCCATACTTCAGATAGAACGGACCAAACAGATCCACACCGGTGACTGTGAAGGGAGGCGATAACAGCTTCATCCTATCTGCAGGCAGGTCTCCCATCAGCGTGGAGTGTGGATGCTGCGCTGGCGTATCTTTCTGCATGTGACACATTCTCGTGCTATCTTCTTGGCTAGGCTTCTCCCGCGCACGATCCAATATCTGGCTCTAGATTCGCAGAGAGTTCTTTCGCGGCCTGCGTGGCTTACTCTCTGGTGCATGTGCCTCATGATAAGGGTGGAGATATGGCAGTTGGCTGGGAGAAGAACTGGATTCACTTGATCGTAAGGGAGCTGAGATTTGTTGAGTCTGCTTCCGACTCTTATGATGCCATCCTGGATAAACGGCGACAAGTTTGGATAATCTGCGATCTTAAGATCTCGTTGGCTCTCACGAATCCAGTAATCTTCTGAGGCGTCCATTTCTTCCGGTTGCAACGGACCTTTCTGGATCCCGGCTGGGTCTTTCAGACTGGACTTCAGGTTGTTGACGAATCGTAGGCAATAGGCGATGACTCTCTTTAACTTACCCCAGCTCGAGTATTCTGACGGCTCTACCAACGGCACTGACTTGGTAACAGGAGTTGCAGAAGCAACCGACTTCTTCTCTGAGTCTTCATTTACCACAGAGATATTCTCACTGGGCCACTCTGTCTTTGGCTTCTTAAGGAAGGAGGGACCATTCAACCAGCGCCCTTCACTTAGCTCTCGCACCGATATCCCTCGACTTAGGTCATCAGCTACATTTTGCTCGGTAGGAACGTGTTTCCAGCAGCTTGGGGCCCACGTTGACTGAATTTCTGCTACACGGACTCCAACGAAGGTCTTCAGTGTAGCGGTCTCGGACCACAGCCAGTGGAGCACAATTGTGGAGTCTGACCACAGTGTGACGGTTGCAGGCTTGATCTTGAATTCTGTATAGATCGTTTGGGCCAGTCTAGAGGCAATTAACGCAGCCATTAGCTCCAATCGTGGGATAGTGCTTTGCCGGAGGGGAGCGACCTTGGCCTTGGCTGATACTAGTCTAACCTCTGGACCTTGCGAGGTGGGACACAGCAGATAAGCAACGGCGCCAAATGCTGCTCCGCTTGCATCTGCAAAGACGTGTAGCTCTGAGGGCCCTGATACATCGCTAGGCCGAACGCATCTGGGGATTTGTACGCTCTTTAGCCTTTCTATTTCGTCAAATAACTTCTTCCACGTGCTACTTGTGTCGTCGGGAAGAATGTCATCCCAGTCAAACTGCTTGGATCTCCAGATGTCCTGGAGAGCGATTCTTGCCTTAATGGTTACGGCGGATGCTAGACCTAGTGGGTCATATAACTTTGATATACTGGAAAGGATGGATCTCTTGGTTAATCTTTCTAACTTGATTTCCTTCGATGCGAAACTTAACATATCTGTCTGTGGATTCCATCCCACGCCTAGGATCTTAGTGCCCTCCTCTTCTCCATCTAGATTAACAACGGACGTCTTCGGTGTTTCTCTTGCAGATTCTGTGGCGATCGATAGCTGATTACGCAGATCTTCAGATGAACATATCCACTCCTTTATCTTGAAGCTTCCTGTTGCTAATACTTCATCCAGTTCCTTAATGCTTTGTGCAGCCACTTCAGCGCTTGGGCACGAATGAATGAGGTCGTCCATGTATCTGTCGCGTCTGAGGACAGTAGCTGCATGTTGACAGTCTTGTTTGTGCTCATCTGCCATTCTCAGCATCACAAAACTCGCCATATCAGGTGAGGGCTTGTCGCCAAAGCTAACTCTTTGCATTGCGAAGACTGTTGGCTCTTTCGTCGTATCAAGATTCCTCCATAGAAACCGATGTACGTGGGTGTCACTCTCTGGTATACAGATCTGCAAGAACATCTTCGAGATGTCGCCGACAAAAGCGACCTCTTCCTCTCTCGGAAGCGAATCAAGACTCCCAGTAAGTTGCCGATGAGGCCTGGCCCCTTGTATAGAAAAGAGTTCAGGGATACGCCCTGGTACTGACACGCAGGATCAAACACCACTCTTAACGGTGTGCTCTTCTTGTCAGGTCGATACACTCCATGGTGTGGGAGGTAGTAGACTGGCTTGATGTCCGCCTCTAATTCAGCATATCGGTTAGACGTCGTGCCCAGCCTTTCTCTTCATACTGCATTATTGCGGCGTCGTACATTTGTGCTTTCTCGTTGATTTTCAGTAGATTCTTCTCCAAAGACCTCATCCTGTTCTCTGCGACGACGCGGTTGTTGGGGAGCAGGGCCTTGTCTTTCTTCCATGGTAGGCTGATCATGTACCGGTTGCCCTGGTGTTCACAGGAACTCTCCATCAACTCCATGGCTCGTTTGTCTTCTAACGACCAAGGTGATTTTAGGCACGAGCAGTCAGGAGGAGCCTGTACTCCGAGGGTTTCAAACTGGTAAAATTTCTCTAAGTCGATCGGCTTCATGAAACTCATAGAACAAACGGTAGAGGTGTTCTGCATGCCATCCGATCCGATAACGAACCATCCAAGCTTCGTCTTCTTTGCTACTGGCGCCTTGGCGTGTCTCTGTTTCAGTGTGCAGGTGGCTATAGTGGACGCCAAGGATAAGATCTATGGGACCCGCTTTGTGGCTGAACTCCAGGTCACGAAGATGAGAGAAGGATCTGAGCCGAGTGCGGTCGATTTCTGGCACGTCTAACACTGTCTGCTCTAACTCATGAGCCTCGATACGAAATTCCTCGCTGCTGTCTAGTGAGGATATCCAGAACCCCACTCGTCTGCTCTCTGGCTGTTCTACTTTCTTGCCACCGACCACAGCTAAATTAACTCTTTCTCTTGTTCCTTGCAGCCCGAGTGCCTTCGAAAACTGTTTACGGATGATTGTCGTTCCAGCTCCGCTGTCGACCAGGATGTTACCTTCACGAATCCGTCCGTTCGGTGCCCTAAACCGGGCTCTGACAACAGGCATCATGCTGCTGTGGTCTAGGACTGATGCCATGCCGCTAGCCTGTGTAGGCGGCGGGGTTCGATCAGCGTGTAGAAGGGGATGGTGTGAGTATGGACAGGATTCGCCTTTCTCACATTTTTTTTTTCGCTCTGCAATCCCTTATTGAATGGCCTCGGTTAAGGCACGAGTAACAAAGCCTAGCCTTTTGGAACAGGTCCAATCTCTCTCTGATGGTTGCTTGAGTTACTTTGGGACATTCGGGAACCCTGTGGTTTTCTTCTTCACACACATAACACTTCAAGGTATTTCCGGTTTGGTCGGGCTGTGCAGAAAATACCCCTCTCTGGTCCGAGTTCCCTTGACCTCTGTTAATATCGCCAAAGTCTGGATCAAACTCCGCTTTCACTCGTTTTCTGACGAAGTCGCAGATATGGCGAACAGTTGGTGTTTGCCCCTTTTCTCTTATGTCTGCTACGACGATTCGCCATCTCTCGATTAGATGGTCTGGAAGGCGCATGATGATCCTCCTTAGACTTTCGTTCGCATTGATATCGGCAGAATATCCGATCCTCTGCATTGTTGCAATACAGTTAACAAGATCGATGGAAAACTCGCGAAGCCTTTCTCTGTCATTTCTACTGATCCGATCTCCCTTGGTCACGCTATTGATAAGCGCGCGTGCAATTACACTCGGCTGTCCAAATTGTTCTTTGAGCGTTTTTAGTGCCGTAGCATACATAATGCCTTTGGAGCCTAAGCCTGAAATTGATCTCTCTGCGTCTCCGGTGATATGCATCTTTAGCTGAATCATGCGCATATCGTCGGTTAGATGGGCTTTATCGTGAATGTGAATCTTAAAACGGTCGATGAAGTCTGCGTACTCTAATGGATTTCCATTGAACTTGGTTAACGTTATGTTCGGTATGTCTTTACCCGCTTCTAGCTTATACAGGGTGTCGGCGATAGACAGTTCCGCTGTGATTGGTGAGGCTAATTTTGTTTCTTCGAATTCTTTCAGCTTGTCTATCCAAGAATCGAAAGAAGCTGGACCAGGGAAAGTTGCTTCCGGTTGGGTATTCTGAGCAGATTCTTGTGTTGACATATTTTGTACTGCTGATGTTGACGCCTGCTGAGCTGATGTGGACGCCTTCTGAGCTGATGTTTCCGGTTCCGGTTGAACTGACTGCTGGAGTTGCTGAGTGGTTTCGTGTTGACTTTGCACTGTTTGGTTTTGGCTCTGATTACTCGCGAGAGTCGGTTTGGGTGGTATTTCTTATAAACTCCTCGACCCTCTCTTCAAGACCATATACATCGCTTGTTAGGTCGTTCTCCCACTTGTCCAACGCGTCGTGATCCCCATCACCGTCAAAATCATACAGTTGACTGTGGATTTCGCATGCGTTGTTAAAATCTTTTCGTAATCCTTCTACCTCTTTCTCTAGTCTCCTCACATTACTTTCTCCCTTTCTCCCTGTCTCGCTAATTCTCTTTATGGAGCGGGTTATTTTCCCTCGAAGGTGCTTTCGTCGGTTACGTAATTCTATCTCGACCCCATCGCCGGATGTCGAGCTGGAATCTTTGTCCCCCATTGTGCAACCAAAATCAGTCTCTTGTTTTGCCTTCTAAATCGGCACTCTTGGACTTAAAACCTTCAGAAGTTTTGGTCTGGACACTTAGGCGGATTAATGGATAGCAAACCAGCCACGGAGATTTCTTCTAATTTATTAACAAATTCTGAAAATGGGCCATAACATACATTAATGATTACAGCATTCCGATCATATTTGTGAAACTATAAGGCTTACAAGGATAGAGCAATGATATACAAAATCGCCAAAATAGGCTAAATTACTGAACGGCTGAATACAAAACAATACTAGGAAATTATACTAAACATTACAAATCAAAGTCTGGTTACCTGAAGGGTGGATCTCCGGTGGTTACGACATAAAACTGATTATAAACTGAGCTAATAAACTTGACTGTAACTTGAGCAAATCTCTGACTTGAACTGACGCGGTAACATGAAACTGTTTATCATAATCTTAATACAACGTTAATATTTACTTAATCGAAACAATCACAATGTCAATCAATGTCTATAAATGTCCAATACAGGGGGACGAGAAAGCGAAAAGAACTGGGGAGCAAAGCACCATGGGAAGGGATTAGAGGGGATCGCGCTTTTCGCTTTCTCGTCCCTCCTCCCCCTCCTCCTTTCCTCTGTAGAAGCGACTGGGTTCGAGGCAGGATAATTTATACTGTTATTGGTCGGCGACAACGGTCTTGAAGTCTACAATACAGAGCAAGGTGTGCTAATGAACGACGGAGACAAATTAAAACTGTAGCACGGATGTCTTAAACTTAAGGTGACATGTCACTTGAAGAGTTCGTCACTAAAACACGGAGCACGCACGAGTGAACCTGAAATTTTGACACTAAATATCAAGCAATCCGGTTACTATTATATTATTGCCCGCTTCAGGTCATCACAAGCCATCGACCGTGAAAAATACCACTATTTCCATCTTTCCATCTATACTTGTTATTTGAATTCCAAACAGTAAATTTTACACTGTAAAGCGATCACTACATTGAACTCCACAGTCGCTTTATATATCAGTGACTATTATTAACCATGCCTCGAGGGCTCGATCATGATCGGAGCGGCGTAGTTTTCAAAAAAGCACAAGCTTTACATCAGCAGTCAATTCATAGGCCATTAGTATTTTGTTTACAACATAATTTTAGTACCCAGATCATTTTGTTTCCGGTTTGTGTTTCCTAGTCATTATTAGATTTCTGGTTTGACGAGTTGAGTCGACTCGAGTCAACTCGACTCGCTTCGTGGCCCCCAGCTCCCATGTCAAATCAAATCAAATCAAATCAAAAGACTTTATTTTATGAGGGTGACACTAAACAGTCTCAGAATGATAAACTTGTGGCCCTCTAACCTAAACTAAATAAATCTATAAATCTATAAATATAATTATAAAAAGTTTAACATCAATCTAAAATACAAAAATTACATTGCATAAGAATAAGAAATATAATGTCAACACACCACAGACACTGTAAGTGCTTGCTTTCAATTTACATTCTAATGAATATTAAGCAGACGAGTCAACCCGACTAAGGGCTTCACGAGTCGACTCATCCTGGGTTGGTAATATACACATATGATGCATATATATATATACATATCGTTTGCATAATCATTAATATGAAGCAGATGAGTCAACTCGACTCAAGCAATAGTCGAGTTGACTCGCCGATCGTGTGTATTGGACAACCCTCAAAAATTCGTCCGGTACCGTGTAAACGGAGCCTAAAATCAAAGGTAGTACGCTAGTTGGTTTCTACTAAAACAATTAGACTACTGAGAATAGTCGTGGTGACTTCACGAAAGAAAGACGATGAGTGCGACGAAGAAGACTTTTGTTCCAGCAGTCTGTTTTTATCTTTTAAAACGTCCATAGAAATCACTACACTTAATTAAATGCAACCATAAACTTCAACCCTCATGTCTGGATGATCGTTCCACTCTTGGACAACGAATTGAACGTGTCTGGCTGAGAAAGGAACTGGAAGGACATGTGACACCACTGTATTGCTGTCAAAATTTCCAGGAAAAGACTGAAAATGACAATGAAAATTAATTGTATTTCCAGAAAACAAACCTTGGAAGACCTCAGTGTTACCATGTACTCTCACCTGTATTGCACCGTTGATAATATAGTTAGTCCAGAGAGTATCATTATCTACCATGTACACTCACCTGTATTGCACCGTTGATAGTATAGTTAGTCCAGAGAGTACCATTATCTACCATGTACACTCACCTGTATTGCACCATTGATAGTGTAATTAGTCCAGAGAGTACCATTATCTACCATGTACACTCACCTGTATTGCACCGTTGATAGTATAGTTAGTCCAGAGAGTACCATCATCACTGTACTGTAGCGTGTACTTTGTCACCCGAAAGTAATGGTTATATCTTCCCTGTGTGGCTACTTTATAAACGGTCTTGTTTGAACCGAGATCAATCTGTAGATATTCACCTACAGTAGCATCAGTAATAGGGCTCCATGCACCACCTCCCAGGTTGCGATTCAGCCTGCCATTCGAGGGTGATTCATTGTTGCTATAGTAAGAGGATGCTGTGATCTGAGAGTCCAAAATCCGTCCATCTTCCATCCCAAAAGGCTTACTGCAATCTGCAAATAAGTTTGGTTTTCAGGTTTTTGGAAAAGTAACGTTAGTTGTGACTTTCTAGAAATTGTCATTTTGGAGAAATTGTCATTTTGGAGAAATTGTCATTTTGGAGAAATTGTCATTTTGGAGAAATTGTCATTTTGGAGAAATTGTCATTTTGGAGAAATTGTCATTTTGGAGAAATTGTCATTTTAATGGAGAAATTGTCATTTCAATGGAGAAATTGTCATTTTAATGGAGAAATTGTCATTTTAATGGAGAAATTGTCATTTTGGAGAAATTGTCATTTTGGAGAAATTGTCATTTTGGAGAAATTGTCATTTTGGAGAAATTGTCATTTTAATGGAGAAGTTGTCATTTTGGAGAAATTGTCATTTTAATGGAGAAATTGTCATTTTAATGGAGAAATTGTCATTTTGGAGAAATTGTCATTTTGGAGAAATTGTCATTTTGGAGAAATTGTCATTTTGGAGAAATTGTCATTTTGGAGAAATTGTCATTTTAATGGAGAAATTGTCATTTTGGAGAAATTGTCATTTTGGAGAAATTGTCATTTTGGAGAAGTCGTGCCCTGAAGGCAGAAGCTCAGTCTTAGATTTGAATTTAGCCTCGAGCTGTAAATAATTAGCCTGCGTAGCTTGGCGGTTTTTAGGAGGGGAAAGGGGAAGGGACGAGGGGAGGGGGAGAGGGGGAGGGGGAGGGGGAGATGGAGGGGCGAAGGGGAAGAGAAAAAAAATAACCGCCTGCCCGATTGGCCGATTGCCCGATTGGCATACATTGATTTCCGCCTCTTTTTTAATCCAATTAATTACCACGTACTGCTGTAATATGAGTAAAGAGCGAAACGTCTGACAGTGAGTTTTTCTTCTTTTAAAACGAGATGACAATGACTACAATTATAGATTCTTTAGCGCCAGTCGAGAATTTTAAAAAGATATAGCGAAAATTGTGCGGGAGGTTCGTGCACGTGGTTCGATTCCCGGCCGGACTAGTCAGTTAGCTGCATTTTGTTGTGACAGATGATACAAGAGTGTAAACTGATGTTGTGGTGACCTTTGACACTCTTGAAAATTGAACAAATCTAGTGCGATCGTGATTTTGAACCAAAATAAATTAAATTGGCTTCCGTTTTGGATCACCAAAAAAATAAAAATGTTTTGGACCGTCAAATTTAAGTTTTTGGCTGTAGTGCGACCCAGGCCTTACTTATCTTTGCTATTGCTCTTTCAACACAGTGTTCACATGCAGTCGTATGTGAGAAGGTGCTGACATGTCATGTTTGACAAGTGACAATTTCAGCCAATCAGTTTTTCCCGTCCTCTGGCGGACGGACAAATCAAAAATATATGCCAATCGGGCAGGCGGTTATTCTTTTTCTCTTCCCATTCGCTCCTCCCCCTCCCCCTCCCCCTCCCACTCCCCTCCCCCTCCCCCTCCCCCTCCCCCTCCCCCTCCCCCCATCCCCCTCCCCCTCCCCCTCCCTTCGTACCTTCCCCTTCCCCCTCCCCCTCCTAAAAACCGCCAAGCTACGCAGGCTATAAATAATGAATGCCATACAAATCCAGCCTTTTTTCCACATTCTTCTTGGTCAGTACCGAGAAATGACTGCTGACCAAGAGGAATGTTGGCTCTGCAGGGCAATTAAATTACAGTATTCAATCGTCTTTGGGGAAAGAGGAGTTTGTAAAACAATTAAAAAAACTATTGGATAATTCCAAGCGTTGTGTTTGATTAGAATTCTGTTAGGCTGATTTGCTCAGGTCGAAAATCTGGTAATGGCATTTTATGAGAGTCAAAAATCAATATTTATCTTAAAAATAAAATAATTTATTAATAAAGTTGTTTATAATGACAGGTGTTTTCAGAAACGTTGTCGTGTTTTGAAATTGTAAATCATGACCATGATTTAATAGCTTAGAGTACAAAACTGAGCAGGCAGTTTCGAGTGTTCTTCAATACTGTCGTAGGAAATCTAATTCAACTCAGTGACCAAAGGAAAACTATTCTTGTGTTCAAAAAGCCGTGCTGTGGTTCTTCATGCTAAACATGGTGATAAATATTCCTTTTTACATTTTACATTTCACATTTGACAACGTTTTTGAAAACAAGTGCAAATACCTGTTACACAATGATTTCCAAAGATCAATTCTTGACATTTGCATGTGTAGGTGTCGTTGGTGTAGACTGGAATACAAACACCGTTGTTCTTGCATGGTTTGGACAAACATTTGGTCTGGAGTTTAAGGTGTAAGACAAAGTTTCATAATAATAATTTTATCATAATAATTTTATAATTTCATAATAATAATTTAAAAGACGTTTTCTAAGTAATTATAGGTATTGGGTCGGCCTGGTACTCATTTTATAGCCACAGTAGCAAAGTGTGGTGTAACCAAGCCGAACTAAGCGTTGCCATAGTAACGAACCAAAAACACAACTCTGAATAGTAATAATGAAATAAGTCTTATGACAACAGACCAATTTTAATCATGCAATCTTACGCCCAGATTAGTACTCCATTCTATTTGTTAGAATTCTCACTCATCGTCTCGGTTTAAGCTATGGGAGGCGCGACTGTGCCTCCGGCCGTTGACTGATATATTGTCAGGGGCAAACAACACACAAAAGAAGTGCTGAGGTGAATCAGAATTGTAAACCCGATCAGTTATTGGTTACTTCTCTCCAAAACTCAAAAAATTCCTGAACCCCTTGATCCCCAAAATTCCCCCCGTTATGAAACCATAAATATGTTGCTTCGTGACTTGACGAAGGGGAACCAAGCGTGTGTTCCCAGACCGGCACAAAATTGTGAATGCTCCCAGCGACGAAGCTTTAAGGGTCTCTAAATCTTATTAGGTAGGCGGTGTCCATGCCTGCCCCATAGATCATTTCCATGGACGGTAATAGCCCAGCCCAGCTAGTGGGATTTCCCTCCCAATCACACCAACGTTCCCTATTGGGATGTGCCAATCAATCAACCAATGCAAAATGGAAGTCTTCGGCAGGGAGGTCTAAAAACCTGCCACCACGAACAGCTAATAGTACACGGGAGAGAAATATCCACTAGCCAGGCCGGACCAGATACCCGTCCAAAGACAGGTCATAGGGTGTACTTTAGAGTACCCTTCTGGTTCGACCTGGAAAGTGGTGAGAAAAGGGAAGAGTAAAACATGCACGGGCAATGCCCGCATACACTACAGTTTATAAATACCACCGTAACACACTTTGGATCGTCATGGTTAGTCAAGCCCTGAGGAGCTAGAAGTCAGCCACCCGAACACGCGACCACTTTTCTAAGGGCCGACACAGGGCCAGATGAATTTAGCTAGGGCACCGAAACAAGGTCGGACACACGACCAGGTCGAACACACGACCAAACACTTTTCTAAGGACCAACACACGGTCAAACAAATTTAGCTAGGGTCGCCACACGACCAAACGCCGAAACTCGGTCGAACACACGACCGAACACTTTTCAAATAATGGCCGACACACGACCAATGTATTTATTATGGTTTACGTAACAAGCGCATGGAGTGCGCTGGTATGTATCATTGTTGTGTTAGGGTGGGTACAGTTATTAGCGGGACGCTAATATAAAAGCAGTTACAGAGAAGGTTGAGTCATTCGCGTTCAACGTTTCTTCGCGTCGTGTCTTTTTGTTTTTTGTTTATATAATTAGCCTTCTCAGATGGTAAGATATGTCATTTATGTAAATTAAGGAATGATATTGACAAAAAATTGTATTTTGCACGATGAGCAGGAGACTAGGGAGAGACGTAGTGCATTATAGGTACAATAGAAGTCCGTTCGTCTTTTTGTGTGAATCAGTCAGTCAACCAGCGTCTCTTCTTATATATATTGTTATATCTTATGATATTTAGGAACCTCAAAACACTAAGGCTGCAGCATTGCATGGTAGGGGTACATGTTTCCCAACTTTTCCACAAAGTGGTTTTTGAGGGGGTTTTCGTGTCCCGCATGCTACTCGGGTATAGATCTGCATAGGGCCAATGGGCGTTGAAAATGGGCTATAATGACGCGTTAATAAACTGCGTGCTGTTGCGCTCGGTTGACCAACATGCCCCAGTATCAAAGTCGTTTGTTAGCCGTACTGCGTAATGTAAGGACATTTTATACTTACTACGTAATTACCACAAACCTATATTAGTCTAAATTCAAGGTTGGACTCATTAGTCAAAAGTTTAGTCAGTTTATAGTACTTCACTTGTAACTTGATGTAATTATTCAATTGCAATTGTAAGAGTTATTGTAAGAGAATGAATAAAGACATGCACGCGTCGTCGTGTGGACACACTCCTATAAGTCTGTCTAGTATTACATGATAAATGTTTTATATTCGGTTGAGCGGGGAGCGAATTAGAATATAAAACAAATTTAGCTAGGGTCGCCACACGACCAAATGCCAAAACAAGGTTGAACTCACGGTAACTGAAAGGCAAAGAAAACAACGAGACTTGGACTGATAGATGAATCTGAAATATATTAAAATAATACGTCAATGAATGAAAACTCCAGCACAAAAGATAAATAGCAAGAGACGAGCAAAACTCCTAGGGGACCGTGAAACCGAATTAAGGACAGAAAACTGAAACAAAAGAATGGAATAACTAACGAGTCTAACGAGCCCAGGGAATATGGAAAAATACAAAGGAGTACAGTAGAAAATTAGCAAACAGTACGAAAGACAAAATTGACCAATAACGCAACGAGCAAAGCAAACCGGTAAATAAAATAGGTATAGCTAACATATAGCTAAAACAACCGCAGAAGCAACAAGTTAGTTGCTGCTGTCGTTCTTACGGTTGCTGTTCTGTAGTTGAGGACTGAACTAGAGCGGTTGTGCCTGTTGTGGAGGTTGCTGTCGTTGAGCTTCATGCTGCCTTACACAGGCGGTCCAATGTGTCCTGGTCGGGTTGTCGGACAGGACTCAACGATAATTTGGCTTAGGCGACACGAAAATGAATATATGAAAAATTTTGCGGTAAAGTGCTAGCTTCTCATGTAAGTTGTCGGAAAGAGGCTGGACGCAGAGCTCGGGCTGCTTACAAACCTTGCGGTGATTCCATGGGACTCACGCATGCGCATTCCGTGTACTATCCATACTCATTTTGGCCTTACGCCCACACTACTAAAGCCATCGAAAAAGCTGATGGTTTTCATCGAAAACGCATAATTCGAAAGCGCTCTCCTAGAGACATTTTAAAAGGAGCTCTATTATCGTATTGTATATCGTAATGTAATCACACAAAACAAAGTTCATTCAAACCATGAAATGTTATATATCACCTACCGCCTAGATTATTTTTTTGCTATTTGCGGGATGGTGTTAAACTTGTAAAATTAAGTGGCTGTCCCGCTAAAAGCGGACCGGTCGTCTTCGCGACGGAAAATCGATTTCCTTTAAGTTTTGCAGGCTGAAAGGGTTTGGTACACATGTATTAAAAACCAACTGGTTTTTGTCAAAAAATCTTTTTTGATTTTTTTACGAACCAAAACCTAATTTTGACGGTCACGGGGTTTCTAGGCCTGATTCACGGACTCGAAATGACCGGTTTTTAGAGCCGCGCTACGTACAGAAGAAGAAATGATATGAACCGTTACTATTATTTCAGTTCCAAGATACATTCCTTGAGTTCAAAACCGAAATATTAGTTGTGTTTGAAAAATCCCAAGGAAATCAGGTGATTTCAAAGTTACCCCTCTTAACGCCTGGTGAATTCGCACGAGAATATAGCCGTATAAAACGGTTAATATTTCAAAAGTGCGACGGAAATCTAAGCAGAAATGCATTTCACGGTAAAGCTATAACCTGCTAGTGTCAGATTCTAACGTTAAACCTGTGGGTATGTCTCTCGAACAGGAAGAAAAAAAGCGATGAATACAAGTCATATTTGGCGTGTTTACATGAATAGCGAGCGTGACAGCTCATTAGCATATCCGTTGTTTTCACCCCCGACATTCCTGTTTTTCAGTTAAAATACGGCACTTATCCTCGTGATATCAAGAAATATAACTTCCGTTCTTTCAACAACACTTCAGACCAGCATAACAGTACAAATTGCAATTCCACAGGAGTAGAATGTTGGTCGTTTCTTTGCGCGGCAAACGCACTTGACCAAGGCCGTTACACTTTGTTATGAATTTACCTCGATGACTAAAATGCTTCTCATTAATAGACGTTAGAACTCTTACTTACTGTGTTTGGTTACGATTTAGACTGTTGAACGCCATTCATTCCGCTTCAGTTCGAAGGACGTTGTGTGACACTTCAAACTGTTCGACTATAAATTATAAACTATAACTTACACTGAAAACCGCTAGTGAGCAGGAAGATGTAGCTAGGATAGCCATTCTGTTCAGTGATAACCATGCACTTCAGTTCTGTTCTCTTTGTACTTCCATTCGATATCACTCAGAGGATCTTTTGGAGTAGTTACAAAACAGTACTGACCAAAACGTTCAACCTGTCGCCGTCCCAAAGAGAACAATGGAATATGCTAATGCAGCTATGCTGTGGGAAACGTGTACCCGGTAAGTAAGAGGGAGCAAGTTGTGTGCGACAATATATTGTAGGCAAAAGTCGTGCCGTCTAAATCGGCCTTTATGGCTATGACAGCAGTCTACACTTGCGCGTACGTACAGTCCTTATAACCATGTCTTTCAATTTCTTTACCAGTGTGTCCTTTACATCTCTCGCTTTATATGTGAGCTCGAAATGTTTGCACATTGCCTTGAGCATTGTTACGTTGAATTTAGCTAATGTGCTCAACTTCACAAGCTCACAGATGTTGTAACCGTCGTACGTTATTGGATGCATAAGTCCCAGTTGGCTGACAACTTCCTCAATATCTGCTTCTCTATTGCGGTTCTCGGAATGAGCCAGTTCATCTTCTGAGAAGTTGACGTCTTCGTTATCTTCGAACTGAACTGTTTCATGAGAAATTGGCGTTGTTCGTCTTCTCGCCGCAGCCAGTCTTGAAAAGAATCCCTGAACTTGAGACTTGAGATAACCATTCATCCCTCGAGAATCTTCTTGCGCCATCATGATTTCTTGCTTTCCTCATGTCAGCTGCTACTTGACATGGGTCAGCCTTCCTGCCTGTTGACTCACCGTGCTCAAATCGCGCAGATATAGGTATGACTTGACATTCTCAGAAAACCTTAATCCACTTCCTCTTGGTTTCTGAATTGCCCATCCCATTGTTGTCGATTCATCACTGCCTGCTAGATGACTGGATGATGTTTCCGATTTGCCATGTTGACCAAAATGAATATGGTCTTGGAGTTTACCAAAAGTGCTGAATTCACTCATGCATCCTGGTTCTTCGCAATGAAACACTGCCTCTTCGTTCTCAGAATCAGTAGAGACTTTGGGATTTTGCTTTATTACCCGTGGTACAACGGGAAAAAAACCCGCGATCTGCAATTTCTCTCAGTAAAGTAGGTCCTTGTTTTTTGATGAAAACCTCTGACCAGGGAATAAGCTTTCCGGGACCTACGTGCCTGTTTGTTGTTCTTTCAACCAGCGCCAGTCAGACTTCAGCTTGCTACTGTACATCTTTCGACAACTTTCACAAATAGCTGAAGAAACATCATGATAAATATGGTGGTGAAAGTATGTAAGGAAATTAATTTATGTTAACGTTATAAACCATGTGAAAATTACGATTCATATATTAATTTGGGAAGCTCCACCTTTATTAACACAAAATTTTAGCTATGAGCCCCGTAAGGAGGGGTGGGGGGGCGGTGGTTACTCCCACATGTAAATCGGTTATATAGCTAGGTGCCGCCCGACATGTATAGTAGTGGTTTCGAACCCATGAATCATCATACTGTGGTTTCAGAAAACGTTAATAAGTAAGTAAAGAGTTTTTTCGTGTTGACAACATAGCCCTATCCTAAATTTATGGGAGCATACCACCCCAAACCCCCCCACCACCCCTCGCCCTCCCCACCCCACACCCCACACCCCCCCCCCCCCCCCCACGCCACACCCCCACACCTTCACATGCCACACCACACCCCACACACCACGCCATACCGCCACACCCCACCCAACGCCACACCTTACCACGCCATACCCAACCACAAGCCAAACCACGCCTCACGCCACACCCGCCCCCACGCCGCGCCACCCCACACCCCTCCCCACGCCACACCCTACCCCATGCCACACCTCCCCACACCACACCACACACCACCACAAGCCACACCTCCCCACACACCACACCCCACACTTACCCACGCCACACCTCACGCCGCACCTCCCCACACACCACCCCACACCTTCCCATGCCACACACCACGCCACGCCACGCCGCGCCACCCCATCCCACCCCATCCCACACCTCACCACACCCCTCCCCACACTACACCCCACCCCACGCCGCAATTCCCCACACCACACCACGCCACACCTCCCCACGCCACACCACACCCCCACCCCACGCAGCACCTCCCCACACGCCACCCCACGCCTCCCCACGCCGCACCTCCCCACACACCACACCACACCTCCGCACGCCACACCACACCCCCACACCCCACGCAGCACCTCCCCACACGCCACCCCACGCCACACCTCCCCACGCCACACCCCCACGCCACCGCACCCCACACGCCACACCCCACCGCACCCCACGCCGCACCTTCACACACACAACCCACGCTACACCTCCCCACACCACACCACACCCCCACACCCCACCCCACGCAGCACTTTCCCACACGCCACACCTCCCCACACCACACCCCACACCACGCAACATCTCTCCACACGCCACACCTCCCCACGCCACACCCACCGTACCCCACACCCCACGCCACACCTCCCCACGCCACACCTCCCCACACACCACACCACGCCCCCAACCCCACGCAGCACCTCCCTACACGCCATCCCACGCCACACCTCCCCACACCCCACCGCACCCCACACCCCACCCCACCGCACCCCACGCCGCACCTCCCCACACACAAACCTACGCTAAACCTCCCCACGCTACACCACCACACCCCCCACCCCACGCAGCACCTCCCCACACGCCACACCTCCCCACGCCACACCCCACTGCACCCCGCACCCCACGCCACACCCCACTCCAAAACTCCCCACGCCGCACCTCCCCACACACCTCCCCACGCCACACCTTCCCACACACATTTTTCACTTTCTTAGACAGATGGCCATCAAATGACAAACTGGACTTTTTTCTTGATCTGTCTCTATATTTCATGATATTAAACCTCTAATTTTTGACTGCTGATATCATTAGCATATCCCATTGTTCTGTTTGGGACTCTTCAAAAGATCTCAGGCCCCGCCACACGTATCCGCATATCTTTGAATCCGCAACTTTTTCGATACGGATTGGCCTTCCGTCCACACGTATCCGGTGAATACGGTCGATGAATCCGCAACTTTTTGAATACGCTCTTTTGAATACGCGCGCTGTGAATACGGCCGGTCGTGTGCCACAAATTATTTTTAATCCGCATCGAAAATGTTTCGGATTCAAAAATATACGGATACGTGTGGACGCGGGACCTGAAGTGCATGGTTATCAACAGAATGGCTATCCTAGCTACATCTTCCAGCTCATTAGCGGTTTTCAGTGTAAGTTATAGTTTATAATTTATAGTCGAACAGTTTGAAGTGTCACGCAACGTTCTTCGAACTGAAGCGGAATTAATGGCGTTCAACAGTCTAAATCGTAACCAAACACAGTAAGTAAGAGTTCTAACGTCTATTAATGAGAAGCATTTTAGTCATCGAGGTAAATTCATAACAAAGTGTAACGGCCTTGGTCAAGTGCGTTTGCCGCGCAAAGAAACGACCAACATTCTACTCCTGTGGAATTGCAATTTGTACTGTTATGCTGGTCTGAAGTGTTGTTGAAAGAACGGAAGTTATATGTCTTGATATCACGAGGATAAGTGCCGTATTTTAACTGAAAAACAGGAATGTCGGGGGTGAAAACAACGGATATGCTAATGAGCTGTCACGCTCGCTATTCATGTAAACACGCCAAATATGACTTGTATTCATCGCTTTTTTTCTTCCTGTTCGAGAGACATACCCACAGGTTTAACGTTAGAATCTGACACTAGCAGGTTATAGCTTTACCGTGAAATGCATTTCTGCTTAGATTTCCGTCGCACTTTTGAAATATTAACCGTTTTATACGGCTATATTCTCGTGCGAATTCACCAGGCGTTAAGAGGGGTAACTTTGAAATCACCTGATTTCCTTGGGATTTTTCAAACACAACTAATATTTCGGTTTTGAACTCAAGGAATGTATCTTGGAACTGAAATAATAGTAACGGTTCATATCATTTCTTCTTCTGTACGTAGCGCGGCTCTAAAAAACCGGTCATTTCGAGTCCGTGAATCAGGCCTAGAAACCCCGTGACCGTCAAAATTAGGTTTTGGTTCGTAAAAAAATCAAAAAAGATTTTTTGACAAAAACCAGTTGGTTTTTAATACATGTGTACCAAACCCTTTCAGCCTGCAAAACTTAAAGGAAATCGATTTTCCGTCGCGAAGACGACCGGTCCGCTTTTAGCGGGACAGCCACTTAATTGCTATTTCTTGTAAGGCCTAGATCAGACGCAGTCGTGCTAATCATGAGCCGTTCTCATTTCAAACAATAGAGACTAGGCCTAATAAACTTTACAAATGACAATGAACACTTTTTCTCACCATGATCGTAAAGTGGTGGTAGTTGTCGTTGTCTTTGAGATTGTTGGATTTGTTGAACATGTCTGATTCAAGCAACTCACACTGATACTGTCCATTGGAATCAGGAAGCTTTGCCACATTTAAAGACAGGCATTTTAGATCTGTCTCACAACGCAACAGACAAACCTTTGGCTTCTTGACTTGCAGAACTTTGATCGGTGCAACGTTTAAATACTTATTCTGAAGTTTGACAAAATTTGCCAAATTAAGTCGCGTTTTTGTATCGCGCACGAGTGAAGTGTTGGCTGCACTGTATTTGATGACATCAAGATTATCACATTTGGTTTGAATGGAATAACATGAAAGTATCCAAACCAAGGAAGCCAAAGCTGCGATGACATCCATACTGGAACAGCTCTGAGTGACAACTGCATCGTTTGCATGCTTAAGTTCGTAACAAACTCATCAATTGATAATGACCAATGAAATGGTGAAACAATGATTTTTTTTAGTTTTGAAAACGTCCAAAGTCATTTGCATATAGTCATATAGTCTGAAACCGCTCAAGAATATATATTAGCTATATTTAACAATGCAAAAAAAAAATTAAAAAAAATGCTTCGCCTGATAATGTTTCAAAACCATTACTTACTACAATGATGTTTTTAGTTTTGAAAACTTCCAGAGTTATTTGCAGATTCCTAGTACTGACTTTAAAATTAGATAAACTGATACAAGAAAACAATTAAGAATGGAAGACGCCGGCTCACAAAACATTAATTAATTATTCACGACGACAAAAATGCTTGGATAAAGTTTGTTCAACTTTAAAGTGCCTATCACCCCTGTGAGATTGTTTTAAAAATATATTCAATATAAGCTGAATAGTTGGTGGGTTCAGTATTTTGTGATTTGAACCTTGCGTTTATGAGTTATGGAGGTTTGAAATCTCAATATGCAAATTTGATGACGTCTACTGAGGAATCATCATTTATTTAACAAAAACGCCCTTGTGCTGATTATTGACACTTGAATTTCACAGTCTTTATAAATTATTATTATATAATTTTTTCCCCATTTCAAAAAATAAGCTCTTCTTGAAAAAGTCTAAATAAGTTATGGCAAATTCTTTAGTAGAAGTCATCAAATTTGCATATTTCAAATCACAAAATACTGAACCCACCAACTATTCAGCTTATGTTGAATAGATTTTTAAAACAATCTCACAGGGGTGATAGGAACTTTAATCTTAAATTCTGTAAGAATTACAAATCGCTTGCGAAGCTATACATGAAACACTCGGAAGAGTTTTTCATTTCTCGTGTGAAGTTAGTTTCAGTGGGATGTCATGCCAGCTGCTATGTGTACGTATTCGTCACTCTGGCAACTAAGAAATAGCTAGATAACCACTGCATGGGAGATGATTATTTTTAATTTTTCAGTCCTTTAATTCAATGTTGTTAGACCTGGGCTGACTACTTGTCAACATGAATTGATCTTGAAAACCCAAACACTTTGTAATATCGTGTAAAGGAGACTTGCACATAGTAGGGTTAACCTCAAAGTTTCTCCTTTTCAATTATTGTTTAGTATTTGAATAAAGTATTATTGAAAATGGGCTATAATGACGCGTTAATAAACTGCGTGCTGTTGCGCTCGGTTGACCAACATGCCCCAGTATCAAAGTCGTTTGTTAGCCCGGCGTACTGCGTAATGTAAGGACATTTTATACTTACTACGTAATTACCACAAACCTATATTAGTCTAAATTCAAGGTTGGACTCATTAGTCAAAAGTTTAGTCAGTTTATAGTACTTCACTTGTAACTTGATGTAATTATTCAATTGCAATTGTAAGAGTTATTGTAAGAGAATGAATAAAGACATGCACGCGTCGTCGTGTGGACACACTCCTATAAGTCTGTCTAGTATTACATGATAAATGTTTTATATTCGGTTGAGCGGGGAGCGAATATATTAGAATATAAAACAAATTTAGCTAGGGTCGCCACACGACCAAATGCCAAAACAAGGTTGAACTCACGGTAACTGAAAGGCAAAGAAAATAACGAGACTTGGACTGATAGATGAATCTGAAATATATTAAAATAATACGTCAATGAATGAAAACTCCAGCACAAAAGATAAATAGCAAGAGACGAGCAAAATTCCTAGGGGACCGTGAAACCGAATTAAGGACAGAAAACTGAAACAAAAGAATGGAATAACTAACGAGTCTAACGAGCCCAGGGAATATGGAAAAATACAAAGGAGTACAGTAGAAAATTAGCAAACAGTACGAAAGACAAAATTGACCAATAACGCAACGAGCAAAGCAAACCGGTAAATAAAATAGGTATAGCTAACATATAGCTAAAACAACCGCAGAAGCAACAAGTTAGATGCTGCTGTCGTTCTTACGGTTGCTGTTCTGTAGTTGAGGACTGAACTAGAGCGGTTGTGCCTGTTGTGGAGGTTGCTGTCGTTGAGCTTCATGCTGCCTTACACAGGCGGTCCAATGTGTCCTGGTCGGGTTGTCGGACAGGACTCAACGATAATTTGGCTTAGGCGACACGAAAATGAATATATGAAAAATTATGCGGTAAAGTGCTAGCTTCTCATGTAAGTTGTCGGAAAGAGGCTGGACGCAGAGCTCGGGCTGCTTATAAACCTTGCGGTGATTCCATGGGACTCACGCATGCGCATTCCGTGTACTATCCATACTCATTTTGGCCTTACGCCCACACTACTAAAGCCATCGAAAAAGCTGATGGTTTTCATCGAAAACGCATAATTCGAAAGCGCTCTCCTAGAGACATTTTAAAAGGAGCTCTATTATCGTATTGTATATCGTAATGTAATCACACAAAACAAAGTTCATTCAAACCATGAAATGTTATATATCACCTACCGCCTAGATTATTTTTTTGCTATTTGCGGGATGGTGTTAAACTTGTAAAATTAATTGCTATTTCTTGTAAGGCCTAGATCAGACGTCGTGCTAATCATGAGCCGTTCTCATTTCAAACAATAGAGACTAGGCCTAATAAACTTTACAAATGACAATGAACACTTTTTCTCACCATGATCGTAAAGTGGTGGTAGTTGTCGTTGTCTTTGAGATTGTTGGATTTGTTGAACATGTCTGATTCAAGCAACTCACACTGATACTGTCCATTGGAATCAGGAAGCTTTGCCACATTTAAAGACAGGCATTTTAGATCTGTCTCACAACGCAACAGACAAACCTTTGGCTTCTTGACTTGCAGAACTTTGATCGGTGCAACGTTTAAATACTTATTCTGAAGTTTGACAAAATTTGCCAAATTAAGTCGCGTTTTTGTATCGCGCACGAGTGAAGTGTTGGCTGCACTGTATTTGATGACATCAAGATTATCACATTTGGTTTGAATGGAATAACATGAAAGTATCCAAACCAAGGAAGCCAAAGCTGCGATGACATCCATACTGGAACAGCTCTGAGTGACAACTGCATCGTTTGCATGCTTAAGTTCGTAACAAACTCATCAATTGATAATGACCAATGAAATGGTGAAACAATGATTTTTTTTAGTTTTGAAAACGTCCAAAGTCATTTGCATATAGTCATATAGTCTGAAACCGCTCAAGAATATATATTAGCTATATTTAACAATGCAAAAAAAAAATTAAAAAAATGCTTCGCCTGATAATGTTTCAAAACCATTACTTACTACAATGATGTTTTTAGTTTTGAAAACTTCCAGAGTTATTTGCAGATTCCTAGTACTGACTTTAAAATTAGATAAACTGATACAAGAAAACAATTAAGAATGGAAGACGCCGGCTCACAAAACATTAATTAATTATTCACGACGACAAAAATGCTTGGATAAAGTTTGTTCAACTTTAAAGTGCCTATCACCCCTGTGAGATTGTTTTAAAAATATATTCAATATAAGCTGAATAGTTGGTGGGTTCAGTATTTTGTGATTTGAACCTTGCGTTTATGAGTTATGGAGGTTTGAAATCTCAATATGCAAATTTGATGACGTCTACTGAGGAATCATCATTTATTTAACAAAACGCCCTTGTGCTGATTATTGACACTTGAAAACTTACCGAATATTTTCACAGTCTTTATAAATTATTATATAATTTTTTCCCCATTTCAAAAAATAAGCTCTTCTTGAAAAAGTCTAAATAAGTTATGGCAAATTCTTTAGTAGACGTCATCAAATTTGCATATTTCAAATCACAAAATACTGAACCCACCAACTATTCAGCTTATGTTGAATAGATTTTTAAAACAATCTCACAGGGGTGATAGGAACTTTAATCTTAAATTCTGTAAGAATTACAAATCGCTTGCGAAGCTATACATGAAACACTCGGAAGAGTTTTTCATTTCTCGTGTGAAGTTAGTTTCAGTGGGATGTCATGCCAGCTGCTATGTGTACGTATTCGTCACTCTGGTAACTAAGAAATAGCTAGATAACCACTGCATGGGAGATGATTATTTTTAATTTTTCAGTCCTTTAATTCAATGTTGTTAGACCTGGGCTGACTACTTGTCAACATGAATTGATCTTGAAAACCCAAACACTTTGTAATATCGTGTAAAGGAGACTTGCACATAGTAGGGTTAACCTCAAAGTTTCTCCTTTTCAATTATTGTTTAGTATTTGAATAAAGTATTATTGTTGTCGGTGCTGAAACACATTTTGAGAAAATGTGGTTTGAACTGCCCTATATGTTTCTCAAAGTCATTATAATAATTAATACGAGGACACAACAAAGTGTTGTTCATTACACCTTACTTTAAAGGGGGACTATTACCAAGATATGGAGCTGAGTTTCTCGCTTGTGAAAATCGCTACAACCGAGCTCTTCAAAATCTATATTGCCCCATTAAATGTTAAAGCTGTCACTTTCAAAACTATTTTATGTTTCAGCTAAGATATATATATTGTGAATTCACAAATTTTTTGTTTTGTCATTGTTTTGCCTTAATTTGCTATGGTTGAGCAACTGAACCCAAACGTTTCTTTTGGCTGCTTGTGCGATATATTCCAATTCAAAATTGACAAGTATATAAACAGCGGGCGGAGCGCGATTAAATAAGCAATGTAAGTACACACCTAACCTCCGCGGCCCACTCGTACGGTACGTAGCCCAGGTTGGTACAAATGAAAGAAGAATATCTCCTGAATCTTCCTGACTAAAAATCTAAGCCCAAATAAATTTTTATAGGCAGAAAGATAAGCATTTATCTGAGGAATTGGGCTGAAATTGGCTTCAAATTAGCGCTTTGAAGCGCCAGCTCGGCACAGAAAATAATTCACCGTTTGTTATAATTTCGCTTCATTGCTCCGGAAATCAGCCCAAGTGAAGCTTTGAATAATTCTCTTTCACGACATAGCTTTGAATTTCGCAAAAACTTTTTGGAATATTAATAATCTAGAAAATGAAACCTTTACTGCGAGAGAAACGGAGAGACCCGATTTATGACGTCATAATCCTTTTAGCCGAAAATATTGGCGTTATCAAATTTGATACTAATCTGGACTGAAAACATTTGGGTTTCAGTCGTTTAGCCATTTTCTAATGAATTTGAACAAACATTGTGCACGGTCAGGACCCGTTCAACATCATAATGACATCAGGACTAGAACAAAGAAATATAACAAAAGGCTTCCTAACCATTTCCTCTACTTACTATGCCTGAACTCAAAGACTTTACATGGATCACATAACTTGTTTGAAAAAAAAATCAAAAATGAAAATGACAATCAATACACAAATGCAATAATGCAAATTCAAGTCCAATTAATCTTCAAGTTCGATATAAATGGCAATGAGCTTGTGTCACCTGTCACGTGACTTTTTAAATTTTCACCCAAGACAAACAAAAGTTCCATAACTGGAAAGAGCATACTAAAGTTAGTAAAAGTGGAAAGTTTGAAGGGAAGTAAGTAAATAGGGCAATAGTTACAGGCATTCAAACGTTGCCTTTCCTTGTCAAAGCGGGAAACTTTGAAAGCCTTTAACTTTCGTCTTATTTTCTTGATTATTTTGAAATTTTCAACTTTGACTAATTTTAGTATGCTCTTTCAAGTTATGATATTTTCGGTTGCCTTCGGTGAAATTTAAAAAAAGTCACGTGACAGGTGACACAAGCCCATTGTGTTCGCGTTTCGTTTGGCGTTGCTTTCAGTTCAACGTACTCAGGATGACTTCTTCTTGAAATAAAGGTTATTAAAAAATAAAAAATTATAAAAAGTAAAAATAAAATATATATATATATATATCGGATCAGTTATCCAGCCTCCAGGTTAGTAATGCTTTTTTTTGTTTTCTATGCAATGCTTCAGTTGAAATTCAAGTTTGTATAGCTAATTCAATTAACGTTGACGTTGACTGGTTTCAAGCGTACGCGCTGAGACCAAAAGGGATCATGGGAATTTTTTTATTGTATAGACTTCGTAGACTTTAATAGTCATGCCTAAGTCGTACAGTGAAGACCTTCGCTGGAGAGCTGTTTGGATGGTACAATTTCTCGGTTTCAAAACTGAAGAAGTCGCTTTTTACCTCGCAATATCTAAGAGTTCTGTGGAACGTTTTAATGCCAAATTCAATGCGCACGGCCGCGTACATTCAAATAGAATTGGAAGAACTTTTGGCAGTATCTCAATGCACCCGCATGTCGAATTTGTTGTTATGGAAACAGTTCTAAGTCACCCCGAGAAAACTCTTACAGAAATTGCTGAGGGCATTTATCAAGAAACAGGATGTGAATATTTCACTTCAATGATATTTATCTCAAATATTTGTGTTAAATATTATTTTTCCTTGTACGCAATATAGTTGGAGCACATTGCCCGTCAAAGGTCTGTTGATGCCAGAGTAATGTTCAGAGCAGATGTTTGTTTATTTGAGCCTGAAATGTTGGTTTTTCTGGATGAAAGTGGTTTTGTAAGTTCGCACCTTCCTGTTGAATATATTATTCATTATAATATTTCCCCCATATATTCAATCTTACTGTGTCTGTATTTTCTAGGATAAGAGGATATCTCGAAGTTACGGCTATAGTTTGAAAGGACAGCGTGCACGGGTAAAACGGTTGTATGGTAACTGGGGTCCACGGATAACGGCTATTCCTATCATTTGCACTGAAGGCATGATCGAAATTGGTATTTATCAGGGTAAAATGAATGCAGCAAGGTTTCACAATTTTGTGATTGATAAGCTATGCCCTAATTTGCTTCCTTTCAATGGAATTAATCCGCGGTCTGTTGTTATTCTAGGTAAGCAAAATTAGCTAGTATGTCTGAAGTTGGGTGGCTTTTTTGCATACATTCCACAGTTTCTTTGTTAATGTTGAATCTGTTCGTTTTAGATAATGCAGCAATACACCACGTCCAAGCCAACATAGATGCTATCAATGCTACTGGTGCAATTGTCATGTTTTTGCCACCTTACAGCCCAGACTTTATGCCGTGCGAACAGCTATTTTCTAAAGCAAAACATTGGATCCGTGAGAATGATATTGCATGGAGGTCCTGTCCCGATTCAGCGTTAATGGTACAAGAGTCGTTCCTGCAAGTCACTGCTGACGAAATACGACATTATATAGCACATACGGAATATTTGTAGTTTTTTATTAAGACTTACTGAAAGAAATGAAAATGTACAACGTGTTGTAGCATCATTTATGCATGTGTCTCTGGTTCCGTTATAAAGTTATTCTTTGTAATTATTATACACCTAATTTCAAAAATGTTGTCCAAATAGCCAAATACGATTTCATTCAAAAAGACAAAAGAAACAGTTCAGCTTGAGTGCACTTCTTTTGTCTTTTAATGAAATCCTATTTGGCTTTTTTGATTATTATTGGACAACGTTTTTGAAATTAGGTGTCAGGGGCGTAGCGTGCTTTTTTCCCAATGTACGCACATAGCAACGATCGCCGAAGGCGTGAGCATCTAGGGGGTTGAGGGGGCATGCCCCCCTGAAAATTTAGTGAATCAAGAGCCTTGGAAATACCACTGTCTTCGTTTTCCAGCGGACTTTCTCGCTACATAAATACATAGTAAAATGCATTTATCACTCAGCTTTTTTGGGGGATTTATGTAAAGGTTATATAAAGGATTCATGTAAAGGCTGTGTAAATGATTTATGTATAGGTCATGTAAAGGATTTATGTAAAGGATGTCAGTAAAGGATTTATGTAAAGGTTATGTAAAGGATTTATGTAAACGGGTTACTGTATACCGCTACCGTTATATATATCGCTAATAGCGATATAACAACCCGAGGCGAAGCCAGTTTTTTGGTATTTATTTTGTTTGAGACTGCACTAACTACAATTATCATTATACATGCCTACAATGAATGACTGCAAGGGGAAATGTATTGGGGACACAATCTGACGAGCGGCGAAGGCGCGAGCTCGTAGGGGGATGCGGGGACATGCTCCCCGAAAAATTTTGAGGTATAGGGTCTCCAAAATAGCATTTTCCTGCCTTCTGTGAGTAGTTTCCAGGAAGTTTAAACTGATTCAGCTGTTAAGATTTTGTCTTAGATTTCTTTTTTTTTTTATATTTTTATGTTTCTTATAATATTTATATTTTAAGGATTTTAAATTGTACGCACGTGCGTACGTGCGTATATGCACGCTACGCCCCTGGGTGTATGACAATACATGTTCACAATTTTTAGTTACTGCAGCAACCATACTGATGTTCATGTACCATGCATATTGAAATATCTTCCATGCAGATATTGATCTATTTTAATAGTTATAGTAGAGTACAAACATTAAAACCATGTAATGTTATCAATATGAAATAATATAATTATCGGCTATTTAGTAACAGTAGTACTATTTAGAATGCATGGTTTTAGTAATGCCTATTTATTTATTTTATTTTTGTAATTAGTTATATGCGCACTTGATCATTTTATGAAAAGTGCGCAATATAAATTAATAAATTATTATTATTATTTATTTATTTTCAAAATATTTAACTGGAATAGCAATTAACAATAACATGGAAATAAGGGGATTAGATTCACAGACTCGATAACTTGGAAATGAGTTTTTCTTTTTGTGTAGTGAATTCCTTCTCTGTTAATACTCCTTCTTCCTTTAACGATTTTAAATCTTTTAGCTGCTGTAAGATTGCACCTCTAAATTTGATCTAGAAATAAATATACTAATCATTAGTCCTGATAGAGTGCAAATTAGAAAAGCTTGAAAACTAAATAACTAATTAGTACTAAATAGCACTAATGAAACAATAGAAAACAATAGAAATATCACTATTTAGTACTATTTAAGGTTAGTACTATTTCACGCTTTTCTAAATTGCACTCCAGTATTCATTGTAATAGTATTACTGATTAATAAAAAATATAACAATATCTTTGAGTCACAGCTACAGTGTCTCTCACAGTACCTTGTCTTCAAATGGGTTTGCTGCAGCAGCAGTACTAGTGCTTGTGGATGCCTCTGGACTAGTTTGCGCCGACTTTTTGGTTGGTCTTCCAGTAAAAAACGGCACGTTTGGCGGAGTTTCCACACTTTGGTGTGTTCCGTTAACCTTAAAAAAATAGTTCCATTATGACTACACTGTGAATTCAATCTTCCATAACATTTATTTACATATCACACCATGACAAGTTTTAATACGCACGAATAGTTTTCGGGAATTCAATGCAAAATGGTAGATCATTTCTTAATTCTTATTTCTGTTTTGTATCAAAGAGCAAATTTTGAACATGCGCGCGACTGGCTCTTGTCTAAAACTCTTACTAAAAGAATAGTTCAGACAATAGTTACAGAGTGCTAACATTTGAATGTTTGTTGCTTTAAATTTTAGAATTTGCCCGCGTAATTTGAATTGTTAATTATCAGTACCAGCATTCTCGCCCAACAACGCAACTTGAAATCAGGTAGATCGTGCAAAAACTTGAGGCGCTTGAAGTATTTCGTAAATGTGTCTTCATCATCATCGTCATCGCTGATGCTTGATGAACGTGAACTTGCTAGAAATAATTAATAATGTGGTGTTATTTTTGCAACATACTTTCTGCAATGTCGTCTCGCTAATTAACATTAAGAAGAATATTGCACTATACCTTTTGGTACTTTGGTCGACGTCTTAATCCTGATACACGAGAAAGGGTTTATCCAGATAGTTAGCCAATCTTTCTTTATCAAAGACAGTGCTTCCGCTAGTTGCACTGCCGATTGTATGGTAAATTTTTGATTGTGCTCACCGTAATAGAGATGTTTCGCATAAGCACACTCCATATGATAATGATCCACTAATAGTAGATACTCCCACTAAATAAGTTAATTTTAGAAGAAACACGTGCAAGTCTTTATTTCGACTGATTAACAATTACTTTCAATATTACAGAATGATGTAAATTAAACCAAGTAATTAATCAAAGATACTTGGTATAATAATGACATATCAAATACATTTTAACCACTTTCTTGTTTTGGGATATATTCCATAATTTGTATTTTATTTTATTTTCAAAACTCCGATTAATTACTGAGTTCTTCAAACAGCACGACGTGCCTTTGTGCTAGAAAAGTGCATAACTCGACCACTATAGGCTGAAACCAGCGGGGATGGCGCCAAATGCTGCCAACCGCTCGATAGGTTTTTATGTGTTTAAAAGTATGTTCAACGATTATTCTACACTTGGAAAGCCTTCGATTAAATCTCCGTGCTCGTCGTTGGTCTAGCCTACCCATGCGTCGAATTTGTGCGGCACGAAAAGGTGTAAGAAGGGGTGGTACGTCTGCGTAGCCTTTGTCCGCTAAAAGAACCATGCCGGCAGGCATGTCATAACGAGTTCCGAGACCAATCCTTTCCATAAGATTAAAGTTTCCTGCATCATTCATGGATCCGCCTAGGAATCCCGCTTGCAAGAACACAATGTTCCCCAAGTTATCAACAATAAGTTGGGTGTTCATGAGATGGTAGTGACGATGACCACTATAAAATTCGCCTTGCGGCTCAACCTCTGGGCGATATATTTCATGAGGGGTACCGTCGATACAACCTACCGAACTGGGAAATGAACGCCAGTTCCCACGTAGTGCATTCCATTCAGCCATGGTTGGCCAGGTAACTTGGTTACAAAAATACCTCCACAATACCGGAATTACTCGGTGAATTGTTGCGGATACAGTTGAAGGACTTACGTCAAACATCAAAGCCAGTGTGTTTATGCCATGGTAATTTCTGAGCCACATGATTGTTAGCAAAACTTGATTGACATAGTTCAGTTTGCACCTCCTACGTCTTTGTCTTGGATTTCCATTTCTATTCCATCTAGACAAATCTTGAGATATATCTTGTGCAATCTGTGTCAAAGTCTCAGGCAATTCACCTGTATTCAGCCAAAATAAGTATCTCTGATTTTCTATTGTGGAAAAAAAATATCGTCCAAAAAAGGCAAAACCACAGAATGTCGGGTCCAAACGATACATAATCGGCATCACTTCGCCAGTTTCAGTTGGTGGGGTCATCATTGCAATAAGCAATAGGAGAGCGGGAAGAAACAATTTTAAATCTTGAAGTTCACTATATGGTTTTCAATTGGCATCGGAATTGTTGTCATTGTTGCCAAAATATGAAAATAATTTCAAGTTGCCTTCTCAGCGAAGATCTTGGCATCTCTGTAAAGCCTATAGTCCTCAACACTAGCGACATAAGCATAAGCAAAAGCAACATACGCAGACTCAGGACACCATTTATGCAATGGGTGTGACCAAAGACAAGCACCGTTAATGAGCAGATGTTGCTTGTGCTTATGTCGCTAGTGAGGACCAGGCTTAAGAGTAGTGCTCGCCAGTTAATAACGTTTGGAGTGTGGAATTATAATTGTTTCCCTCATTTAAACACACAAAATTAAAGAACGCCCACTGGCACCTGATTTTGAAACAGTCTAATCTTATGAATTGTTAGTAAATTAGAACTGCTTATAAAAGGGCCTACATATCGCAGAGTGCTGAGCAGATTTTCGCATGCACGATGACCAGCTTCTGGCGTCCCGTCGATTTTGATGATACACCAAGCTCCGAGAAATTACAAGGTTTGTACACGTTGTTTTGCCAGGTACATGTCTACCTGTGCATTACTCTAATTTATGAACACTATCTTTGCTTTAGTTTCAAGACAACGTTACCATGTAAAGAAAGAAGAAGAAGAATTGGTGCTGAGGGCTTATAATCAATGTGGTGGATGGAATGAAACTCTACAGTTTATGAAATCTCATGTGGTGTCCATGCCTGTATATAACGTTTTAAAAAAGCAGAAGACAGTGGAGTATTATCAGAAAGCAGAAAGGAAAGCCGCTATAAAACGTATGAAGAGGATTGTGAGCCAAAATTTGAAGAAAGCAAGTGGAGAAAACGAAGCGAGTTCTTCACATTCAAAGACCATGGCAAGCGTAATTAAAAACTCGAAGATGCGTTACGCGAAGAAGTCCACGCCAGAGGAGCGTCGTCAAAGTAAATTCGATTTGGCAGCCAATGTGGAAAGTACTTCTAGTGAAGAGGACGAGAACCCATCCATAGAAAGAGCTGACTACGCCGAAAGTGAGCTAGTTGGGCCGAGCAGATACGATGATGACGCTCAAACTCTAAAGAAACAAGGAAGCAAGCGGAAGAAACGTGGACCGGCAAAAGTATGCGAAAGAAGCCAACGAAGCGCACACCAAAATGTGCAACAAAGCAATGGGCATGATGGACAAGATAAATAAGGTTTTAGATAAGTATGATGACACTAACAGTGATTAATACTGTTTTCCAAGTGTAGAGCACAGAGGCCTGCACGTATTACTGTTTGAATAACTCAGTAATTAATCGGAGTTTTGAAAATAAAATAACTGAAATACAAATTATGGAATATATCCCAAAACAAGAAAGTGGTTAAAATGTATTTTACATGTCATTATTATACCAAGTATCTTTGATTAATTACTTGGTTTAATTTACATCATTCTGTAATATTGAAAGTAATTGTTAATCAGTCGAAATAAAGACTTGCACGTGTTTCTTCTAAAATTAACATATTTAGTGGGAGTATCTACTATTAGTGGATCATTATCATATGGAGTGTGCTTATGCGAAACATCTCTAGTAGCCCATTGCAAATGAATCATCTATTGCTGGTGAAAGTTGATCTTTACATTTTTGGTAAAAATAGTCTTTATATGATGACACGCTTTCCATAAATGGCACTTCTCGAACGGAGAAGGTATCATATTTGCTTTTGTTTTCTTTCAGAACTCGCAATCGAACATTGAAGGTATTCCTTGCCGCCATGCTGCCACTATGAAATCTTTATTATTTCCCATGATCCCCTTTGGTCTCAGCGCGTACGCTTGAAACCAGTCAACGTCAACGTTAATTGAATTAGCTATATACGGTAACTGATAAAGACTTTCAATGATTCCATGTGTCTCTGTTTCAGGGTTCGCGAATATCGGCATGCGGACAGTTTTATCGAGCGAAGCTGAGATGAGTCTCATGGTATTGAGCACTGGTCTCAATTCGTCATTGGCAATCTCAAATTTGAAGATCTTCTCGTCTTTGACTACACACCGAACACTCTGACGAGTAAAGAGTATAATATTTCCCTCGAATAATTCCACATTAAATGCCTTCCCAGTTCAAAATAGCCGTCTTCATCGACTTCGTAAGACACGATGTGCAAATTTCAAGGATTGGTGGTTACCGGAAGTATTGCGCAACTTTGCACATTTCTGGTCGGTTGTGGAAGTTCAAGAGTTTCTCTCCGCAGTAACAGTCAAAGGCGATGTACACGCTACGCATCTGTGAGAGAGCGACTGCAAAGCTGCACAACCTCGATGCAGATGTTTTCTTTGTTCACGTGATATACACCTATTCCAAAAATCGTTGTCCGAGCCGAAAGCAACAAGCAAGAAGCTGACGACCGCAAAGGGCATTGGGACTTTCTCCTTATTCATTTATTCATCTCTAGAGATTTTGACAACATGCATTTTCAAATGGCCGAATAATTCCAAATGATTGCTATTCAACGCTCGTAGGGATAACTTCTCCAGTACCACGGATAAATTGATTAATTAGGAGATTCCCAAAGTCCTTTGCGATCGTCAGCTTCTTGCTTGTTGCTTTCGGCCCGGACAACGATTTTTGGAATAGGTGTATATAATTAGGAAATGAAGGCGTTACCTCCTTTTTTTCTTCTTCTTTGGTAAAAATACCCTGATATCACAAAATATAACACATTACAAAATATCTATATAATCTATTTCAAAAAGCTAATGTTTTTTTTAATAAAATAATAATAAAACATTAAAAAATTAAATTAAGTAAGGGTTAGAGAATAACGCGAGTGCTTTATGGGATTTAGAGCTCCGAGCAGCAGATAGAAGGCCACGAGGCGCGTAGCGCCGAGTGGCCCTTCTATCAATGCGAGGAGCTCTAAATTCCATAAAGCACGAGTGTTTATTCTCTAACCGTTTTAGAATATAGTCATACTCACGAGAGTATTCTTTGGCTGCATGTCTGTTGCTTTCCCAAAGGAATACTGATTTCAAATGCAAATACGCTTATGCAAAGCTGTTCAGTTGTGTGTAACTTGGAGCTGGTGAAGATGAATATCCGAAGCTTGAGGCTTAATACAAGCTTGCAACGCTAGAAATTACCGGTATTTGTTGTGGAAATGAAGAGCAGAAATCTCAAAGTTTCCTCAAGCCAGTTAGAACGGACGAAATTGAAAAACGAGAGAAATAATGGACACCAAAGAAAACTCAATTAAGCACGATGTGGACATTAATATATTGAAAGATTGGGCTAACTATATCGCAATAATCATACGGAGAACTTGGATGACTGATGAATATCCGTACATCTACACTTCTTGTAGAACATGGAGAAACTCGTTTGTGGTCAGTCATATTGAAGAGTAAGTGACTCGCTACGTTTCTTTATTGTTTAGTAAAGTTATGATCTGTATTTCTGTACCATTTTTCGTGTATAAATCTACAGCTACCTGCTACGAATCCAAATAACTGTCGATTTATTGGATTATGATATAATATTTGAATAGTATTTGAAGATTAAACTAAGATTGTATTATAATATTTTTTGTATATAGTTTAGTACACGTTATTCATTTAGAGTGCAAATATTATAGAGTGATTCCAATAAACCTGGTCATTACTAACTACACCAATACATACTATTAGACACTCACTCTTTTGTTGTCTTTTGTTACTTTGCATCTAATATACACTGACAGCTAATTAGTAGTGCCCAGGTTTATTGGAATCACTCTATCCGTGAAATTTAAGCGCTAACATTTAGTACTAATTAACATTTTACTACTAAGTAGACAACAATAATAAAGCATTTGGTGCTATTTATTAGTACTATTTAGTTAGTTAACTATTTCACGGATATAATATTTGCACTCTAGTCAGGTATTCTCTAAGTTAGTCATTAGTATTCCCTATATAGAGAATACTAATAAGGCTTTGTAACAAAAGAAAACAAAAAGCTTTATTATTATTCTCTATATAGAGAATACTAATGAGTCCATTGTTAAAGCTATATTAGTTACTTGTTTATGAGATATAGAGCGCACAAATGCTGGGCGCTGATTGGTCGAGTGAGTATGACTATATTCTAAGTTATAACTAGACGCTCTTCTAGCGTGAAGTCGGGCTTCTAAATTAAATGTAGCCTATTTGCTCGTCGTTGCGTGACTTGAGCTCGATAGAACATGCTTTCCTTGCAATTTCAGTACTGCGATTCACAAACTCAGCGAATCGTGAATGACAATGACATAGTTTATTTGCTACCATAACTATATACATACAAATACAAATACCGGCCGTATACATAAACTAGACATCGCAGAGTGATTACACAATGTTTGTTGAAGTGTAAATATGGGTAAGTTACCTCGACGGTTATCGGTCGACTGAAAACCTTACAACTGCATTTCTCTTCACCGCCGGCTGCGTGTATCAACTCACTTCGATTCGTTTTAAGTTCTAAAGATCTCTAAACCCTTTGCAGTACTGGTACTGGATTGATAAATCCATATCTCTATGAACTAGACTAATGCATCAAACAAGTAGCAAGGTAATTCATTTACGCACTATGGTTTAGAATGATCATAAAGTATTGTATATGTACAATAATCAAATCTCCCAGCACAAGAATAGCTTTCACTAGAATATCACAATCATCAAGAGTATTTACCATGTCAGTTCTACTGAATACATGAAATTCCATACACAGGACGTGACGAGATAAACGATCGCTTCTACAAAAATAATACGGATATTGTATAAGCATAATCTAACTGTATTTTACTAGCATTTAACACAATAAAACAACACAAAAGAATGACGAGATTTACTGTGAGGACTGTATTAAGAGCCACATGTGCTGAATACTAGTAGTTTTCCAGTTGCTTCGTTGACGATCATCTTTCGCTTCATCCAACATGACGACATTCAAGTTCAGGTCATCAAGATCAGTCTTGCTCTTGCTTTTCTTGCAATCAGAGTAGTTCTTTTCAGCTTCAGAGTTCGTAATCAAGTCAATAGTCATTGTTTATCGATGTCTCGTCTTCAAGCTTAGCATTCTCGTACCCAGAGAGCTCCTCGCGGCCGGTACAAGGCGCATGCGCTGTAGAACCCAATATGCGTTCTGGGGTCAAAGAATACGACGAAGAACGCTCTGCATTTTTAGAGTCGGGTCTTCCACAGGAAGCCCGACTAATTAGACATACCTCAATCTTTGTCCTCTCTTATCCTTCCGAGGATTAATCCGAGGAAGGATAGGAGAAGACAAAGATTGAGGTATGTCTGTGACAAACTCCACTTATGCTCGAATCGAAGAGTTGAGTAATATAAATTTAAATTTAAGCAAAAATGTTTTTTTAAAGGCTAATTGTTTCATTGATTTAGAGTGCAAGTGGTTCCCATAAGTACTCGAATTTTGAACTTGCAGCCAGGACTATTCATAATACTCCCGTTTCGAGTTTGTTTAGACACCGCTGTACTCCTTGACAAAAGACGCGTTTGCTCAGGCTTAGCCTCAATCCAGAGAATAACCCGTGCAAATAAAAATGGTTTCTATTGTTGAATGTCAACACTTTTTCGCGTTCTCGTTGGTATTTGTGAATAATTTACACTGAATTGAGGCTAAGCCTGAGCAAATGCGTCTTTTGTCAAGGACAGTGGTCATCGCTTAACAACTCGAAACTGGAGTATTCAAAAATCGGTACGCGTGTTTGCCTCTGGTCGACTTTTGTTGTTTAATATGACAGACGTTTCGACCATTAATCTTCAGTGTTTATTGTTAATACCATTTAAAAATTATGTTAGTGCGCGCTAGTGCCAGATTCTTTGTTGATGTATTTGTAGACATCCGGGATCTTTATAGTCATTCCCTGAGTCCTAATCGTGTACGTAGAACCGTGAATGAATGATAACTTTATTTGTACACGGTTAAAACCTTATCGGGATTTACCTCCAAGACTATAAGCCTTTGATGGTATTCACATTATCTGCACCTTTTTATTTTTATTTTTTATATATATTTTTTTTTCTTTCTTTTGGAAATTCATATATTTTTCTTACAAGTTGAACAAGTAAATAAACCAATAAACTCCTTAGCTTGGCTGAGAGATGATCCTCAAAATAATAATAATATAATAATAAAACTTTATTAACGTGTCTTAATTAGTTAGCTTACATTAACAGTAGGCTAATTGGGGACACCTATCTAGAGAAAATAAAGCTTCGCTTCTCGGCCGCCAACTGTTCATTTTTCGGACCATCTCTCAGCCGCGGACATTATCAGCCGATATACCAGTCGCCAGAAGGAGTTTATGTACTAAATAATGACAAGAATAAATGGTATTGAAGCGATACTGGAACGATGTGGTCGACACTAATTGCATTGCATTGTTTTCTTTTGTTCTGTGTGGACTGCTACTCACTAATTAATAAAACTGACGTACATCTTTTCTTCACTGGCTTAGTGAAATCTCTCTAAATTACACTAATGTCTACCAGTTCACTGGTTAATGAAAACAACTCTAATATGATTGTGTTTGGTAAAACCTAATTTTTAATTGGGGCGTTTTGTTGATCATGTGAGTGTTTGTCAGGAATATCACAATAAAAATTATAAAAATCAAATATATCAATATATCAATACATGTATATCGGGTGCATTGTGGGTAATTTCCATCATAAAATTGATGAATAAGCCCTCTAAAGTTCCATTTTTTCAATTGTTTTTTCACATACATACTACAAAGGTTACTTGGGTTTAGATTCAGGTTTATATGCAAATTACTATATATTGTTATATATTATATATCGATATATATTGGGATTTTACAGCCTGAATGTTTGCAAATCGCTGTAGATGGAGAAAAATGGTCATTGATTCCTTGACAAGGAAAAGCTGGCAAATGAAACTTGTCAAAGATACTTGTCAAGGCCGGAAATTTTCCCGTGTAGAACCGGTTTGAAGCTAGCATTTTTATCAAAAAATTGAATAAATACCACAACATTAAACAAGAAAGTAGAATGATGCCAAATTTCAAAGGACTAACGACTCATTTTTGATTCATATTTTTGATTCAGTGAAATACTTTTCAAGGCTAAAACACGTTGTAAAGTGGTTTAGCTACCGCAAAGTTCCGAAAGTAGCGAGGTCGTTACTTTCGGATTTAGCAACCTTAGGTAACTTTACTTTCGGGATGTCGCTACTAGTTTCGGGTGGTCGCTACTTTCGGGGGTGCTAAAATCGTTAACTTTTAGGAGCCATACGGTGTACCTTATACGACATCATCTGTTCATGTATGGTATTTTAACAAACAAAATTAAAAATATTCACAGGATCTACAACGTATGTTATTATGACAATTGCTTTTCGGTTCTGGCTCTTTACGTGCTGTTTGCTAGTGCTGTTGGTCATCTAATCTAATCATCGCTCTAGAGGGGGGATCGCTACTTTCGGAGGGATCGCTACTTTTTACTGTTACTTTCGGGGGGTCGCTACTTTCGGGGGGGGGGGCTCACTACTTTCGGAACTTTACGGTAAACAGGTTTAGAAATTTATCTACAAACGCCACGCAACATTTGGCACAAAACTGCTTGTAAACTGTCCTTTGAGTTGCATAGTATAAATACCAGATTGTTTGATTAATTCTTGTGAAATTAGATGCTCTCAGATTATAGAAGCTAGAAAAACCCAGTTTAACTAAACAAGTGTAAATGTGAATGGGGCATTAGTCTTGTTCATTCTAACTAAATATGTAGAGTGAATCTGAGTCGGCATAACTTTTTCAGTCTGACGCCAAACAGTTTTGGCTGCCAGTTCTTGGTATCAAGGTTCTCAGCGATGCAGAAATTGATGGGAGTAACTAACCTAGGATACCAAACAATACAAGAAAGAGTAGATATTGGTCTGTTATATCAAAAAATGCCTCATACAAAAGTGTCGTTAGCTCGACCAGCTTTTACTTCCTTATTTGGGCATTTGTACTTACCATATTTGGAAACCCTGTAAATATTTTTCGCTTAAAACTGCGATTTGTATCGAAAAATCCATCCAAACTTACAGGAATTCGATCAAATGAATGTCAACATAATCAGCCATTTTGTTTCACGGCCATAGGGGCCTGGATAAGCGAAACAGGGTGACCAACCACCTCGTGCCCAGTCCCCTAAGGGTAAACGACAGGACCTTTAAATTAATTAATTTAATTAATTAATTAATTTAAATTAATTTACAAAACATTGCACGATCGCATTAATGTGAGCTAGAACTAGAAAATGTAATTTTTACGAGTAAATTAATTAGTCATAAAATACGTACATTGTTACTAATTAAGCATGCCGTAACTTTTAGTTCCCAGTTCTCCTCCAAAACTGAATTAACTGGTTGCTTCTATTCGCCTATCTCAGTTTAGCATAAACCATCCAGTGGTCCATGGCAAATCTGATTGGTTCGTTACTAGTGCTATCAGCTCATAGACCTCGAGTAGAGGTAAACAAACAAAATGGCCGCTTCGTCGTCGCGTTTTGCTAATGTTTCGGAGGAGTTTCTCGACGAATTATTGGATCAACTTGTCTCTGTCGTTTTCTACTGGATTACTGGATGGTTTATGCTAAAACAATTAGACTACTCGTTCTCGTTTTCTATGAAGATAGTCAACTCGGCGCTACGCGCCTCATTGACTATTGCCTCATAGAAACCTCGAACTCGTAGTCTAATTGTGAAGTATAGGATATTGGTGCAAAATACTCCTATACAATTCTATTCGTCTATTGCAGTATATAGGAAATTGGTACAAAATACTCCTTTACCATTCTATTCTATTCGTCTATTGCCAGTATTGCATAGGAGGATATTGGTACAAAATACTCCTTTACCATTCTATTCGTTTATTGCAGTATATAGGATATTGGTACAAAATACTCCTTTACCATTCTATTCGTCTATTGCA